>CM053410.1:60000217-60034385 GCA_028644305.1 Xerus rutilus
TTGAGATCGTCATCACTACCCTTGGTGCATGTATGAAAACACAATTGGTGTAACTTTATCTGGTTTGCAACCAGAGAAATGGAAAAACTGAGCTCTATATATGTGCTATGACTTGAAATGCAATTAAATAAACTAATAAAAAAAATAACCTGAGGAAGCACTTCTCAAAAAAAAAAAAAAAAGAAGAAGAAGAAGAAGAGAACTGGTAGGAGAATCATGCTTTTTCTAAGATTCCTGCCCAGGCCAGGGACTGGGGGAGGACATGACCTGCCTCTGCTCAGGGGGGCCACCAGCAGGGCTGGAGCCATAGACCTCATTCTATACAGAAACAGAGATCCAAAAAGTGCCAATGAGGATAAAGCAGAGTTGGGACGTCTGCTGAGTGTCTCAAGACCGCCTTTCCCTATCACCTTCCTGGCTCTGGTGAGGCCTACCCACTGCCCACAAATCCTGGGACACCCCCTCTATGTGGCCTTGGCAGCACCACAGACTCACCTCCCTGCCCCCTTCCAGCAATGCTAAGTGAAGCTGGATTAGGTGCACCACCGGATTATAGGAGCTGCTGGATCAGGGCTGCCCAGTGCTGGCCCCCGTGACCCTATGGGGGCTCCCACCTCCTCCTGGAGACCTGAGCTCAGTATCTTCTTGTTAACCCCAACAGGGGACACCTAGTCTCCCCTTCATACACTGTCCCAGCAGCCTAGATCTTGAAATCCAGGACACACGCAGTAGACACTGCCAGGACAAAGTGTCCAGGCTCAGTGAAGCTTTGGAAGGACAGAGGAGGGTCCTAGCTACATAAATTGTGAGATGCAAATGATGGTTTTCTTTCCTTAGCAACAAAAATGCATGCGACACTCTCCAGGAGACACTCTCCAGGGTGCGAGGTGTACCTGTGACCTCCCCCACCCCACCTTAGGGCAAGCAGCCTCTTCCTGGATTCACAAAGAACTCCTGTGAGGGTCCCCAGAGCAGGCTGACACAGAAGAAGGGGTCCTTCATGTCCTAGGTGGAAAGAACACTAAGGTCACTCTGAGAAGAAGGAGGAGAAGGAGAAAAGAAAGGAACAGATCTCTGGAGGCTCCAGTGTTTTCCTTAAGGAAGTCAGGGCAATCCTGCCACCCAGGGAACAATGGAGTCAGGTGAGGTGTCAGCCCTGACTTGTCTGTGTGTCTAGCCAAGCAGGTGAGCCCATGCAGGATGCTGCTCCTGTGGGTGACCTTCCAGGGGTCCAGAACCCAGCAGGCCAGTGTGGCCAAGGGACTGTCAGGCCTGGTGACTCAGCAGAGTTGCTCAGACATGTTGACGCTAATTTCAGCACCCTTCAGGATGAAAACCCTCTGATTCCCATTTTTTCTACTAGACCCTAGAGAGAGAGGGATGCAACCCAGACTGGGATGAAGAGGAAAGCCTGTGCCAGCTAAAATCCTTCAGCCCAAAGAGGTAGCTTGACTTCATGGCAAGGCTGGAGTCATGAGTCCAGTTCCCATCCTTCCACCTCGGCAAGCATCGCCCTGTTTGGCTGGTGGTTCTTTTCCTGGTGGGGACATGTAGGCCACACGAAGCTGCTCAGTCTTCTCTAGGGGTTTCACCACCGCAGACCCAAGCATGTCCGGGTGGGTGAGGGGGTGGGGAAACAGCCCACTGAGCGCTTTGCCTGGTGCCTGGAGGCCTAAGAGGACCCCTCCTTCCCAGGGCAGGGAGGGAAATACTTAGATACTTAATGGGGTTCACAAGGGGTGCTATGTCCCCCTCTAGGGGCAGAGAGAAAACACTCCCACGCGCAGGCACCATGCAGGGGAGGCGAGGGCCAAGGCATGGCCTCAGTGGCCTCACAGACATGTCACATTTCTACAAGAGGATTCCAGGGTACAGACTACAGGTAGGCAAGGGAACTCGCTCACTCGTGCTATCCAGCAGCACCTCCCATCTTGAGGTAGCTGTTAGCAACCCTTCTCCTCCTGCAGTAAGTTGTCCCTGACCCTAAGGGCCACTGTCTTCCTGGTAGAGAGATACTCTTCTCATTTAATCCTTGGTTTCTGGCCTACTGGGGACACCCCTAGGTTGTGGTCAGAACTACATCCTCGCCCCAAGTCTTTGCCCTGAGAACAAAGCCATATTGTCCACATAAATGTCCCACACTCTCCTCCTGTCTCCTCAAACCTCCAGGCCCCTGGTGGAGCCCCCAGAGCTGCCCTCTCACTTTGGGGTCTCCTCCATTCTCCATCCTCCAAATTTTCCAAAAGCCACATACTTTGTTCCTAGACTCTCCCATGGTCCACAAGGAGTCAGTGCTCCTGGGACCCTCCCTTCCCCTCTCCTGTCATTATTTCTCCATAAACAAGTGACCACAACCAGAAAGACCCCTTCCACTTAATTTTATGCCAGCTTCTCTGCATCCAGAGTTCTCTGTAATTGAAGGCGGGGGGTGGGGGGGTGGGGAGTGGGGGTGGTGGTGTGTGGGCTGCTCCCAAAGAGTAAGTACAGCCCTCTGGCAAACTCCAGAAATGCCTTTCTCCCCTCCCCTAGATCCCCTACCAGATGAACTTCTCTCCTTCCTCCCACACGGGGCCTCACCTGTGTGGGCACCGTTTCCCAAAGCCGTGCTGGCGATGAGGTGCCAGGCGCTCTAAGGCCCCAGCTCTCCGAGGACTGCGCCAGGCCCCCGGGGTCACAGTCCCTGGGCTGCACTGGGCTGGCTGTGGGAAGCCGGGGTCTGCGAGCAGGTGTGCCAGAGCTCCCAGGCTCTGCAGCCGCCATCTCTAGTCTGAGGCTCTGAGGCCCGGCTGGGGATTAGGGGCGGATTGCTCTGGATTTCCCCCTCCCCTGGGGCTCACAGCAGCTCCTTCCCATCTGGCAGGAGACACAGGATCCCAGAGCTGAGCCAGGAGGACCAAGCCCTGATGAGCCTCTCCCTGGTCCACCTATTGCCACTGTGAGTTCAGTGTATATGAAGATGCCCAGGTGTGACAGCCTTGGTCAGGGTAGGGAGTGAGGAAGCATTGGGAACGTAAGACTTGGGCACTCACCCAGACAGGCACCCTGTGCTGCCCATCTCACACATCCAGAAATGCTTCCCATGATCAGAAGCCCCTCTCAGAGCACAGCCTCCCCCACACCATGCTTCAGCTCAGAATGGAAATGGGTCTCCTGGCCAGGCTTCCAGAATGGAGGGAGTTCTCCAAAGTCAGAAAGACCAGCCTAGCAGATCCAAACAGAGCCAGCCCCACCCAGAGTCCTCTCCCTTTCTCCTTGCTGCCCTGTCCCTTGGCTTAAGGCACTGCGCTCCCGGACAACCCCCACCCCCACCCCAATAATCACCTGAAGGAGACAGCAGCTAGCCTCACCAGGGGAACTCCTCTACCCTGAGATCCTGTCCCAGAAACCCACTGCTCTGGACACCACTATGGCTGCTTCTTCATATGCTTCTGCCTCCTGCTCCCTGCTTGCTGACCCCCAGCAATGCCCAGGCAAAAACACCCAAGATAAAACACAGTTGCAAACTCACAGCAGTCTCTTTCTCCTTGGACTTCATCTGTACAGTCCCAGTAGGAAATCTTGTTGGCCAGCAGAGGGGGCCAGAGGTCCACACTTGAGGAGAGCAGGCAGTGAGGGAAGAGATGGGGTGGCTAGCAGAATCCTGGGGAGTCTTTAGAGGCAGCTTCCTAAGGCAGAATCTCCATTCAAAGACGTGGATTCTGCACCACTTGATCCTGGAGAGGCACTCAGGCCTTAAATACGGAGGACCAACATGAATCATGCTGATGGGGCAAGCCCAAGTTCAAGAAGGTGTGAAGAGATAAGAAGGGCCCAGTGCTATCACTGGGGACCAGTGTCAACACTTGCAGCCAAAAGCACTGAGACCAGGAGTCCCCACACCCCAGGCTCATGGAAACTGTACAAACATGTGTAGTGGCCCATGACTTGGGGATTGTGAGGAAAAAAGCCTGGCAAAGCACATTACACAGGTCCCAATTTCGGAGGCCACTCTAATCTATAAGATCAAGGGACACGTCTGGCCAGAGTGCTTGAGGTCAGAAGAGCACCTGGTACAAACCTGTATCCTGCCACCTGCTAGCTGGGCAGCCCAGCAGGCACTGTCCATGCTGCTTAATAACCACAACTGCCAACCACAGGGTGGCCCAGACAAGGCCCAGGGGAATGAGACCAGGGCATCCCGAGATGGTGAATGAGCTGAGCCCTGGAGACCCTCTCTACAGTCTAGTCTTGGTACCACGGGTACATACAATCATTGCCACCCAAGGCCATAGTGAGAAGCCTGACACGTTGTAGGTTTCACTGAAATAGATGACTAATCCTGAAGCCCCTCACCACAGGCAAATGTACATACACACACACACTCACTCACTCATTCACACAGAGCACAGTATTCCACGTGG
Source organism: Xerus rutilus (assembly GCA_028644305.1). NCBI lineage: Eukaryota > Metazoa > Chordata > Mammalia > Rodentia > Sciuridae > Xerus > Xerus rutilus. The sequence continues at coordinate 60,004,618 of CM053410.1, forward strand.
TACCTGAAGATTTGGATTGGGACCAAAAAAGCCAGAAAAGTAGCAAAGGTAGGAGAAAGACAGGCAGACATGGGGAGAGCTGCCACAGGCATTAAAATAATGGGCTTTTAAAAGACACCAGCTGCTACCAGGTGCAGTGGCTCATGCCTGTAATCCCAGCAGTTTGGGAGGCTGAGGCAGGAGGATCCTGAGTTCAAGACCAACCTCAGCAATTTATTGAGGCCCTAAGCAACTCAGTGAGACACTGTCTCTAAATAAAACAAAAAATAGCTGGGGATGTGGCTCACTGGTTAAGTGCCCCTGAGTTTCATCTCCAATAATCCCCCTCCCCCCACAAAGAATCTGTAGCTGCAAAGCAACTTTCTTTTTGCAAAGAAAAAGTGCTGCTGGGGGGCTGGGCTCAGTTGGTAGAGCGCTTGCCTTGCATGCACAAGGCCCTGGGTTCAATCCCCAGCACCACAAAAAATAAACAAATAAAACAAAAGTGCTGCTGGGCAAATGTCACTAGGTGCATTTCCTAGTAAGTTTTGGCTGTCCCCATTAGCCACCTCCTTCCTGGCCTGGCTCAGATGAAGGCAGCATCTCAGGAGAGGCAGAGTGGTCACCTCAGTCCACAGGACCAGGCAGCTAGGCCGTGGCCGGGGGCTTCTGGCTTCACTCTCTCTACCTTTCCAAGTGGAGATGGAGTCTGGGGGTGACAGATGGGCTCCTGTCATTCTGGAAGAGGAGGCTGGAGGGAAGACTTGGTTCCGAGCACAAACCACACCCTGCACAGATAGCAGGGCTCAGTCCTTTCTTTTACTGGGTTCCCCTTAGTCTTTTTTTTTTCCTTCCTCCATATCCTTTTTGCTCTTTCCTTAATTTTAATGCCATGCCCCCTCTTTAATACTTTTTATTTTAAAATTTGTTTTTATTTATTTGTTTTTGTGGTACTGGGTATTGAATTCAGAAGCATTTTACCACTGAGCTACACTCCCAGCCCTTTTTATGTTTTATTTTGAAACAGGGACTCACTAAGTTGCCCAGGCTGGCCTCAAACTTGCAATCTTCCTGCCTCAGCCTTCTGAGCAGCTAGGATTATAGGTTTGTGCCATGTGCCCAGCTCTTTAATACTTTTTAAATATTTTCCTTTTTTTTCACTTTGCCTTATTATCTTTCTCAGTCCCTTCCCCCATCCTTGCCTTTAAAAAAAAATCTTTCTACCTACAACTCTTTCTCTTTAAAGCAAATAAAATAAAAATAGAACACTTGCCTAACATGTGTGAAACCCTGGGTTCAATCCCCAACACCACAAAAAAGAAATAAACAAAAATTAAAGAAGCACAATCCACACATTCTGAAGGGTGGGAAACCTGAGAAGTCATGGGTTTTAGGAGCAAAAGCTAATGCTAAAAAGCAGCTAAATTTAGTACCTTACAATACAAAGAGAGGCCTTATAAAATCTTAGGCCCCACCTGTGCTGTGAAAGTCTCCAGGGAGGATTCCTCTTTGGAGGGCCGGCAGCTTTCCTGCTGCTCACCAATCCCTCTGGGAAATGGGGACTGCCATTATTCAGATGCCCTCCCTGAAACTCACTTTCAAGCCTGGCCAGAAGGTACATCTTCTTAGGAACTCAGGTTACCAAAGGGCCCTGCTTTCCCCCTGGGGAGATGAAAGAAGATGGTAAATATTCTTCAGCATGAACTAGACAAGGTGGGCATGATTCCTAGGTGCACAAGGAGAGATCCAGAGACATGAGTTGGAAAAGAAGAGCCAGCAAACAGGAAGCCGCGGCACAGCATCAGTCGCACACACCACTTGACCTTCCAGCTGCTCCAGGGAGGAGGCTACTATCTCTTCCCCTGCAGGTGCTTTGCTGATCCAGTGCTGTAGAGATTCCTGCTTGGGGAGGTCTCTCTGGGCATGGACATGAGCCCAAATGTTGGGCAGTGGAGAGAACCACTGACCTAGGTCACTTAGGCAAAGAAAAATGTGTGCCAGGCAGGTTTTTGAAAAGAGGGTGATTTCATGCCTTTATAACCACTGCTTCACCAGAGGGGTATACTGGGAACAGGCTCAGGATAAAGTGACCCAGAGAAAGTTGCATCTCCTTTCTGGGCAATTTTTAGGATGCACAGTGCCCTCTCTCCCACCCTATTTGCCAAGAGCGATTCCTTTCTAAAGCAGAGGATTTGAAACAGACTCCTGTGGATTCCTGCTGACTCAAGGGCTCTGAGCTGACCACAGGCTGATGTGATTAAATGAGAAATGTGCACGAAAGCACTCTGCTGTGACATGCTGTTCAACGGACTGTGGATGCCAGAAAGCCTTTCAAAGGGACATAACCAGCTCATCCTAGGGGGCATGCCCTCAAGGCCACTTGGCCCCCCACAAAGTCAGTAGACAGGCACAGGCCCAGATAATATTTGGGTCTGAAGCTGCCTTCTCAGGCAGTGAAGAAACCTTATATCATGAAGTTAACATTACGGGGCACTTGTCTTTCCAGGGCAGGGTTCGCCTTTCCAGCTGCCCCAAAGAGGCCCCCTGGGCACAGTATCACCATGGATCTGGCTGAGCTTTGCTGAGCATGTTGAATTATTCACTAGCTATGGATACCAGCCCAGCTCTAGGGTCTCAGAGGTGGGGTATCTGGAAAGAAAAGGAAGGAGGACGGAAAGATGTTCTAGAACCAGACTTGGGGGAAGGTCAAAGTGGACAAAAGAGGCAGGAGGACCACTGAGTTGGCCTCTAGAGGATTTGGGAAACAGGAACTGGAGCAGCAAGAGCAGTCTGCCAGCTGCCTGCATGCAGCACCCCAGCGCTCCTGTCTCTGGAGTGAAAGGCAGGTGGGAGGGGCATTGCCACTGCAGTTCAGGGGGGCCCTGGATTTCCTAGGAGCCTCGGAGGAATGCAATGCCAGGTGTGCTTCATTTCTGCTTCTATTTTGAAGCCCTTACCCCATGCATGGAAATACAGAAAGTCCAAACTGCCTACGAAAAGAGAGAAGAGGTAGAAGCAGGGATCAGGTTCATGGTACTGTATTTCCATTGCCTGATCGGGCCCGAGGGACCAGGGTCACGTTTCTCATCTCAGGGATATGGCAGATCCAGGGAAGAATGTGCTCACCAACTCCCAGTACATATGCCCACATCCCCAGTGCTGGCTCCACACGGTCTGCAGCCTAATGACAGAGCCCCTCTTGCTGCTGGTTGTCACTGGCTCTGGTGTGGGGGCTGACACCTGAACCTTGATCATACCTTCCTGTAGGCAGCAGGCAGCGCAAAGTGTGTCTGAGGCAGCTGAGGCTGAGGGAGGAGGATGGAGGCCTGGCTGGTATCTCCCATCTGTGTTGGGGCCAACATCCCCTCAGCCCCCAGGGGCTAAGACAGAGTTTCTCTCCTACGGGTTTTGGCCTGAGTTTAGTGACAAAGGGATTAAGAAGGCATGACTTTGGGCCAGATGTGGTGGCACACATGGCTCGGGAGGCTGAGGCAGGAGGATGGTGCAACTTAGGAGCCTCAGCAACTTTAGCAAGTCCCTAAGCAACTCAGGGACGCCCTGTCTCAATATAAAATACAGGAAATGGCTGGGGATGTGGCTCAGTGATTAAGTGCCCCTGGGTTCAATTCCTAGTACTAAAAAAGAAGGCATAACCTTGGATCTTGGCTAGCGATTTGGCATATGTGTACACACACACACACACACACACACACACACACACACACACACATATATATTTAGGGGGGTGGGCAGTACTAGGGATTGAACTCAGGGCCTCACCCATGCTAGGTAAGCACTCTACCAGTGAGCTACATTCCCTTGCTCCTTGGTAGTAACTTGGAAGCTTCTACCTCATTCTCAGGGTCCTGGGGAATTCTGTACTCCAGAGCTAGAGCCAACCGGGAGAGCATGGAATACTTCCATTGAGAAAGAGCATTCGTAGGTGTCAGGGAGAAGGAGATGAACACAAGTTGATTCTGGAGACCAGAGGGCTGCTCACGCAACTGAGCCCGGATTCTGTTCTAAAAGTTAAGAGCATGCTGCTACCTAGGATCTCCAGAGTCAGAGATTCACATAAGGGGTAGAGTCCTCATTTTGGGGCCCCTCTCTGATTGGATAGGACCCCAACAAAGCAAGGGGCTTCACCTGAACATGAGGAATTAAAATCAGATAAAGGAAAACATTAACTCTTCAGGCACAATAGCAGTTACTGCTGCGATGGCACCCAAGGCCACTGTTGCTGAGACAGGGAGCAATGGTAGGTGGCAAGTCACAGAGCAGGGCTATGGCTGCACGGCATGGCCTCAGAAGGTTCCTCTGGGGAGCTGGGCAGCTGCCTCTGGCCCAAGAGACATTTCCATTCAGAGAGGAAGAGAAGAAGGAAAAGAAGACAAGATGGGGTGGAGGACAGGGACAGAGACAGCAGCTGAGCTTCCCAGATGTCCATATGTGTATGTGAGCAACGGGTGAGTCAGGAGATGGCTGCAACCCTGGAGCACGGGCCCTATGGCCTTCCGGATAACCAAGTCTATGAGCTTGGTCTATGAGCTCAGACACAGCAGGGGCCCCAGGGGGCCCAGCAGTCTGCTGTCCCCAACAGCCAAGGGGACATGTTTGGAAACCTCCCTCAGGGCTGGCCCCACCCACCTCTGAGCCAGCAGACTCCCAGACATAAATAAACCAAGGCCTCTGGGTGCATGCCAATATCTCAGGCTTCTTGGCCAGAGCCAGGGCTAAGGGCAGCCCCTCACTCTCCTTCCTGTAAACAGGGTGCTTATTTATGCTGTGGCAGAGAAGAAATCCAGCTGTTGGATAAATCTGGTGGGCAGTGTAAGAAGAGCACAGGATGTCCAATCTGCTCTGAGTTAGGTGATGAGCTGTACTCTACCCATTTCCCCATCTGGGACCTGAAGATAACACCTCTGCCAGCCACAGGGAAGCATCCAGTCAGGACAACATCTCTCCCCTCTCACCACGTCACTGCTCAGCAGCAGATACCCTGGCCTCTGCCCACACCCTGTCTGCCCAAAAAGCCAGGGCAGCAGGTTGGCCTGTCAGGTAAAGTCCTCCTGCCGCTGAGCTAAGGCTGTTCAGACGCCCACCAGGCCCTGCCCCATGCTGCTCCTCCTCAGCCACACTGGGCAGGAGGCCCAGTCAGGAGCTGGCCATGAACCTAGTACTCTGTGTCACTCTCCTCTTGTCACCCTCCTTTGGGTACATCCTGCACAAGCCCAGGGTGGGCAAGGCTAAGCGGGGAGCATGGGGACGTTCTAGACACAGAAGAGGGAAGAGGACTACAAGCCTCTGACCAATGGCACCATGGCAGGGACTCATTTGCTCTCTGAGGAGCCAAGTGGCCCAGCTCCAGCCAGCGGTTCCTTCTCCAGCCCCCAGGTCTGTTTCCCAGACGCTGGGGCAGCACACGCGGGGTAAAGAACAGAACGTCACCTGCACTCTCTACTCAACGTGTGATGCCCAATGCACCAACAAATAATGACCCTCGCCCGCACTTGACATATGTAAGACAGAGTGTGGTTACCTTTCTCAGTGTCACACACAGAGTAGAAAGCAGAAAAGTGGACTGAAAGGAAAAATTTTTGTTTATTTTTATAGGGAAATAATTGACATCACAACCTCAAAGGCAGCTAACTGGGTCTGGAGGGAACAAATGATGGCCAGATTATCAGGACCAAGGTTGAGCTGCTTTTCCCGGACAGGAGCCCCTATCTGCCCGGCCCTGCTCCCCTTGAGGCTCAAGGTCCCCTGCTTTTTCAGGGTGGGGGCTGGGATGAGCCTCTCAGGCCGAGCACTCTGCTCTGGCTGCCTCTGGGCTGGTTGGGTAACTGGACCCGGACAGGGCTGCCTCTGGTCCAAAAGCCAGCTGGTGAGTGCTAAACAATGGCAAGGGGTGTGGGGAGTGGGGGAGGCTTATGAATTAAAAATAGACACTAGTAATCGCCAGGGAGTCTGCAGAGAGCATGTGGGCTGTGTTTACTAGAAAGAAGAATGCTTTCTATTCATGCCGGAGAGACCACAGCTTCTTACACCAGCCCATGGCCTCTGGGTCTGGGGGAGTCAGCAGACAGAGCTTCAGGGTTCACCCGGTAGTTGGAAGATCCCTTTCCCATGGGACATGAAAGCCCTTCTCTCTCCTATAGACCCCCAGGGCCATGCCTATCAAGAAAAAATAGCAACCAAGAGACAAAGTCATCCTCCTTGCTCCCTGGGGGTGTTGCATGAAATGTCTATTTTAATGACTTCAGATCTCTGTTGGGTCTTGTGAATAGACTAGAAACACAGGATCTAGTCTCCTCTCTGCCAAGACCTGGCTGGCTTCCCCGAACATGCAGTCTCTCCGTTCCTGTAAGCTTCAGTCTATTCATCTGTAAAATGGGAGATATCACCTGCTCCACCAACTTCACAGTATGTTATTAAGATTAACCAGGCAAGACCGGTAACGAAGCTGAAAGTTCCAAATAAGGATATAGAATAGTCACAGGAAAAAACATCCGACCCCCAGACCCCCAGCCAGGTCACCAATGAGCCTCTGGGTGTGGTTCTCCACAGACAGCAAGGGCAGAGGCTTCCCTCCCCTCCAGGCATCTCAGAGAGTGTGAAAGACCCAAAAAGAGCCACGTGGAAAAGCCCTTCAGCTAATGTGCACACCTCAGTTCAGACCCTGCATTCTCTGTTGGCAAACATCAAAGTCACTTGCCAGGTTCCCAAGGTGCCTGCTGCCTGCCCACCTCCACACCCTCTGTCTTCTCCAGCAGCTAGGGATCTTCCCGGGAGCCCTAGACGACCAGAGACTACAAAGCTCAAGTTTTCCCTCCTCTTAAATAGCTGCAGCACTAGAGACCCTTGCTTGACAGGATCTTTCTAATTTGGTTTTTAAAGGTGTATTCACTGACTCACCCGGGAGGGGTGGGCCGGGCTGTGGTGCACACAGCGCTTGCTCATTAAGGGCTCAGCAGCCAGGTTCACTGTGCCGGCACCTCCAGCTCTTGATTTCATCAGGCCATCGCATCCAGAGCTCAGTCTTAGATCGCACCTCTCCCCAGTGGAAGCTAGGCTTGCAAATGGTGCAGTCCCGTCGTTTTAAATATTATCTATATGCTGACAACTACCAAATTTATGCCTCAGCTTGGATCTCTCCCAGGGACTCCAGACTCGTTCATCTGACTGCTTATTTGGCATTTCCACATGGATGTTTCATAGCCATCTCGAATTTAACATATCCAAAACCTAGCTCCGATTCTGCCCTCCCACCTCCCCACCCCCACTCGAGAGCATCTGTTTTGTTTCCCATCTCCCTTTGTGACTGGGTTCATGGCAATTTCTTCTTTCCAGCTGCCTAGTCTAAAACCTGTGAACCATCTTTGACTTCTCCCTTTCTGTCATGCCCTGTGTCCAATCCATCAGAAAGCTTTGGGCTTGATCCCTGAAGCAAATTCCGAGTCCCACCACTCCTCCCCCCCCCCCCGCCCTGCCCCTCCCAACCACTCCCGCTGTCACCTTGCCCCTGGAGCACACCAATGGCTTCCTAACTAGACACCCTGCTCGGCCCTGTCACACTGCTACAGTCTATTCTCCACACAGCCTGAGCAATCTTTTTAAAGATGTCACTCATGTATAGCAAGCCTCCTAATAATTTCCCATCTCACTCAAAAAAAAAAAAAAAAATCAAGTCTTTGTCCTGGTCTCCTGGGCCTGTGCAATCCTCAGTCCTCGTCCCCCCACAGCCCTCAACCTTGACCCGCCTCTCTGATTCTCTCCTCTCTTCTTTACCTTGCTCACTGCACTCAGTCAGATAATGCATGCACGTTCCCACCTCAAGGCCACTGCACTTACTGATCTGTCTCCCTGAATTGCCTTTCTCCAGAGATCCACATGACGCACTCCCTCACATTATCAGAGGAACTTTTTCTGACCCACCTGTCAAAATAGCATGCCCACCCCCCACCATTTTCTGCCACCTTATTCTGTTTTTTTTTTTTTAAATTTTGCTTCTTGGCACTCATTACCACCATACATATTACGTCGTCATTATATTATGTAGTTGTCACCTCTCACTAGGATGCGAGCTCCGTGAGAGTCAGGGCTTTACTTCCATTCACTGCAGTATTCCTAACGCCTAGAACAGTGCCTGGCACAAGGCAGATGATGCTTAGGGGATATATACTGAATCAGGGCAAGCAGGGAGGTGCCTGGTAACAATGCACACTGTGGTGCTGAAGAAGGGACAAGGACATCTCTGACTCAATGGCTGCCAGTGAGGCTCTGCTTTGAACAGAGACACGGCAATCTGTGCAAAGTCCTTTTTTCTTTTTCTTTTGTACTAGGGATTGAACCCAGGGCGTTGCACATTGCTAGGCAGGTACTCTACCACTGAGCTACACTCCAGCCTCCAAAGTCCCCTTTTTCTTGAAGAAATCTAGAAACAAGGTCATTTGTGAAATATATGAAAAGATTCAATAGTTGGTGGTCAAAGACAGCTGGAAAGTCCCCCACAAGAGGGATGAGTACATCAAAGCACTGGCCGAGGCAGAACATGGGGAGGCTGTGCCCCATCACTGACAGTGGCTGTTGGCTGGCATGCACAGGGCAGCCTGGTATGGGGGAGACAGCACTAGGCATGGGGTCAGGGAACCCAGGTCCTAGCTCCAGCTCTGTCACTTAAAAGAGCTCGTGGGCAAGTCATCTCCCCTGTTTGGTTCTATTTCCTATCTAAAAACTTGGGCTATATCTGGCTTATCTAGCTCACAGGACCATTTAATGAATTCATGAAAAGACATCTGCAAAAGCACAGCCTGACTTGGAAAAGTGCATAAGCAAACCTGTGCTGCTGTCGGTGCCAGGCACGCAGCCGGCACACGATGCTTACTGAGTGAGTGAGCTTCCAAATGTTCTCAAAAGTTGAAAGGTACAAGAACTAAAGGAAGAGCCAGTGTTGGATGTGAGGACAGTTCTACATCACACATGAGGAGCTGAATATGCACTGGTAACAATCTGTGGCCTTATGCCAGAGCGTCCCAAGAAATTTGATGCAAGAAAATCCACTGTGCCAGGTGCAGTGGCACACACCAGTAATCCCAGCGGTTTGGGAGGCTGAGAAAGGAGGATCACAAGTACAAAGCCAGCCTCAGCAACTTAGCGAGGCCCTGAGCAACTCAGTGAGACCTCGTCTCTAAATAAAATATAAAAAAGGGCTAGGGATGTGCCTCAGTGGTTGAGCACCCCTAGATTCAATCCCTGGTACCAAAAAAATAAATAAAAGAAAAAAGAAAACCCACTGGGCCTCACATTTCCCAAATGCAGGACTCTCAGTCATCCATCATTTCTCCTCCTGTCCCTTCCTTCCACTCTGGCCACCTTCTCCTTCATGCAATCTCCCACTAGACCCTCTGGACCCTTTCTTCCATAGCAGGCAGGCTTCCCACAGCCCACAGGCGGGGCTCTGGGTCTATCAGTGAGTCCTCATTACAGCTCCACTTCCCCTGGACCCTCTCTGACTGAGGTGACTCTCCCAGGTTTGGTGCACTCTGCAGGTGGGACCAGCCTTCCACTGTATTCAGAGTTGCTTTGCTGCACCCCACTTCGCTCTCATGGACAGGCCTGCCCTCGTGAGGTCCCTGCCACAGGTTCTCTTCCCCAGTGTGCCCTCCTCTCTTCCTCCCTCCTGGCCACCCCCCGCCCCGATCCCTCACCCTCAAAGCAAAGAGTTTGTGCCAGGCATCTTCTCTACCAAATGCTGTGACAGTCAGGGGATCTCAATGTCATGGCAACAGCCATGTGATGACCTAACCTCTCAGCTCTTGTCATGTCAAATTAAATATCTTTCCATTCATTTCTTGTCTACTGTTTTCTATAAGTACACTTTGAGCCTTTTCTTCTTTATGTCTCAAATCTATTTTTTTTTTTGGTACTGGAGATGGAACTCAGGGGTACTCGACCACTGAGCCCCATCCCCAGCCCTATTTTGCGTTTTATGTAGAGACAGGGTCTCACTGAGTTGCTTAGCGCCTCGCCATTGCTGAGGCTGGCTTTGAACTCGTGATTCTCCTATCTCAGCCTCCCTAAGTGCTGGGATTACAGGTTTGTACCACCACATCTGGCTTCTACGTCCCAAATCTTAAACCCCAATGGCATCTGTTTCTCTCCCTTTATGCCCTCTCAATGCACCTGCTCTGACTCCCTCAAACCCTCACATCTCTCTCCTTTCCCCACATCATCAGTTCTATAATCCCCACCTCCTCCGCCAGCCAAGATTTCATGTTCCAGGCCCCCCACCACCACTTGTTTTTGGTACCAGAGATTGAACCCAGGGACGCTCAACCACCAAGCCACATCCCCAGCCCTTTTTATTTTTCATTTAGAGATGGGGCCTCTCTAAGTTGCTTAGGGCCTTGCTAAATTGCTAAGGCTGACCTTGAAATTGCAATACTCCTGCCTCAGCCTCTCAAGCCTCTGGGATTACAGACATCTGTCACTGAGCCCAGCAAGTTCCAGCCCTTTGAATGAAGTGTGACCCAAAGCCCTAACTTCTTTACCACCCTCGACCTTTCAGCATGACATCCCAGCAACACTTCAGCTCTGCTCCTACCCTGCAGCGGCTGAGGACCACCAGAGGAAAAACAAACACAACCACTGGAGTCCGAGAAGCAGCAGCCAGGTGTGCAGATGTAACTTGCAGATGGATGATGCCGAAAAAAAACAAGAAAGGTGCTTAAAGGAGGAAGCAGTGGGTGGCAGAAGTGGCAGGTCACATCTGGCCACTCGTAACCTTCCATTTCAGCTACATCTGTCCTCGGCCTTCTTCTCGCTTGACACATGCCCCTTCAAGGACCTCACCTACACCCAATCTCAGTGCTGATTTCAACTCCCAGACTCTAGCCCCAACCCAGACCTCTACCCCATTGACCAGACTGCCCATGGGCTCTCTCCTTTTGGACAGCTCCCAAAGGCACCTGCAACTCAACATGTCCAAAACGGAACCCATTACCTCCCCCAGCAATGGCTCTTTCTCCCGGGATTCTTCAACCAGAGAATGCCTCTGTTCCTAAAGCTGTTCAGCTAGACACCGAGCACTGTCTACTCCTTCCCTTCCTTTATTTCCATATCCACTTTCTCCCCTAGCACTTTTGATTCTAATGCCAAAATGTCTTCTGAATTGGTCTCCGTTTCCATCCCTATTGCTGCAATCTAGACTGTAATTGCTTCCAGTATGGGTTGACTCCAGTCCTGTCCCTACTGCTCAATCTGCTGTCTACACCAAGCCCCACAGGGACCTCTTCTCTCCAGTTTCCTAATAGCCTTTGATTGCTTTACTCAACACGGTGAGACCTTTTATGACCTGGCCTCTGCCTACTTGTCTGTCCCCAAAGGTGCAGGATGTGGTAGCTGGCCCCAGTTTCCTGCTGCACACGCTGTACTCTCCCTGCCCCGTGTCTGGCTAAATTGTACTCCTTCAAGATTCAGCTCATGTTTTCCTCCAGAAGGTCTTGGCCAACTCCCCTCCCCCTCACTTCCAGCTCTCCCAGGAAGCTCCCATAGCATCTGTCACAGCTCATCACCCTACTCTGTTCATCCATCATTCACACATCTGTCTCCCCTCTAGACAGCGAGGAGCATGGGGACAGCAATGCCAACTTGTTCATTCTTGTAACATATCATTAGCATTCAATAAATATTTGTTACGTGAATAAATGCATGAATATATAAATTCATGAAGTGCAAGTCTAGCCCTTTGCCAAACAACTCTTCATGTATTTCTCCTCCATCTTCTTCAGTTGGTAATAATTATAAAAATGAATCAGGTGTGGTGGCGCATGCCCGTAATCCCAGCAGCTCAGGAGGCTGAAGCAGGAGGATTGCGAATTCAAAGCCAGCCTCAGCAAATTAGCAGTGCCCTAAGCAACTCAGTGAGACCTGTCTCTAAATAAAATATAAAAAAAGGACTGGGGATGTGGCTTAGTGGTTAAGTGTCCTTGGGTTCAATCTCTGGTACCACAGGAGGAGAAAAAAAAAAAAAAATATATATATATATATATAAAACACCATGCCACATCCTATTGCAAGTATTTTACATATATTAACTCATTTAATGCTCCAACACCTCTATTATCATTGTCCTCATTTTTTACTGATGAAACTGAGGTACAAAGAAGTTTTTGACAAATACAGTTAAGAAGTGGCAGAAGTAGGCTCTGCTCTCCTCTGTTTTTTTGGGGGGGGGTACTGGGATTAAACTCAGGGGCACTTAATTACTGAGCCACATCCCCAACCCTATTTTCTATTTGATTTAGAGACAGGGTCTCACTGAATCGCTTAGTGCCTTGCTTTTGCTGAGGCTAGCTTTGAACTCGCGATCCTCCTGCCTCAGCCTCCTGAGCTGCTGGGATTACAAGTGTGTACTGCTGTGCCAGTGTGCTCCTCTGTGTGTGTGTGTGTTTTAATAACTTTGTTATTTATTTTTATGTGGTGCTGAGGATCAAACCCAGTGCCTCACATGTGCAAGGCAAGCACTCTACCACTGAGCCACAACCCCAGCCCTCCTCTGTACTTTTTTTTTTGGTACCGGAGATTGAACTCAGGGGTACTTGACCACTGAGCCACATCCCCAGCCCTATTTTGTGCTTTATGTAGAGACAGGGTTTCACTGAAATGCTTAGCGCCTCGCTGTTGCTGAGGCTGGCTTTGAACTCACGATTCTCCTGTCTCAGCCTCCCAAAATGCTGGGATTACAGTGTGAGCCATGGCGCCTGGCTTCCTCTGTACTTTTAACTACTGCAAGCACTGCCTCTTGATAGCATGTTTAAGGAAAATGAACCAAAATTAATATCAGTCTGGGCAAAATATCATTCTGAAAACAAACCCCCAAACAAACAAAAATGAACCACTTGGAGAATCATCTCTTGCTTTTGTCATATCTGTGACTCTTGCAACCAAGGCAGATAACTGCAGACAGCAGGTGTCAGTACCCCTAGGCATGGCTTAGCCTGGCTCCCCCAGGTCCCAAGGCCCCTCAGCAGGTGGCTCTTGTCCCTAAGTCGCACCCCTCAGCTGCTCCTCTTGCCCCACCTCACCTTGTCCCCGATGCCCTCGGCTTCCTCGGCCAGGAGGTACACGTTGCTGCCATCGGCCAGTAGCAGGGCCGTGTCGGTGGTGGAGGAGGAGCGAGGCCGGCACTGGTGCTGGTGCAGGATGGCAGCCAGGCTGCTGTCCTGGGGGGTCTTGCGCAGCAGGTGGGGGCTGCCACGCTGGGGCTCCAGGGAGCTGCTCTTGGTGCGCCGGCTGCTGCCCCCGCCGCTGCCGCCCCCACTGCTGCTGTGCAGGCTGGCACCCCGCTTGATGGAGGGCCGGGAGCGGATCTGCTGCAGCACGCGGTTGAAGGCGGTGGGCCGTGCGGGCAGGTCGTGCAGCGACATGGCATAGGAGACGCGGTGCATCTCTGGGGAGCGCTCCTTCTCATCCGGGGAGTCATGGTCAGACATGCCCTGCTGCTGCTGCTGCTGCTGCTGCTGCTGCTGGGAATCCTGAGACGCCTGGTGCTCCCTCTCCCGCGACCGGCGGCGGCTGTGGAACAGGTGCTTCAGTCCGTGGCCAAACATGGAGCCCTCTGACAGCTGCTGGATTTTCTTAAGGAGGAAGAGATGAAGAACCCTGGTGAGTGGACAGCTCCTGAATGCCTAGTCGGTTGAGGATGAAGGTGGTCTGTCCTTGGAAGACCAGCATATCTCCTACAGCCATCTGGAGGATCCCTGTATGTCTGCCCTGCCTAAAAAGTCACCTGCAGCAAGTTGCAATCCAGACCCATCCTTTCACTCAAAGGAATAACCCCATAGGATGGGTTCAGGGTTTCTATGGATGATGCTCTCAGGGCTGAGTCTGAGGCTTACTGGCACACACAAGTTGCACTTGGCTCCTGAGTCACATCCCTCCAGACTGATCACCCCCAGCCCCAATGCCTCCCTCCTTCCAAGTTAGATAGACCCTCTTTCAAGCTGCAGGGGCTCTTTCAGACCACCAAGCATCCGTTTCCAAAGATGTCTCATTATGACACTCCTTGGAAAAATCAGGGTCATAATAAGCAGGTTATACTGCTGTACCAGGCAGGGTTCACTGTCCACCCAATATCTATTTCCCTTTCTTTCTTACCAACCAAGCTGCAAGGCTTTAATGTGCCTCACTAAAAACTCCTGCTTCCTCTGACTCCCTTGCAGCTAAGAGGAGCCATGGGCACAGTTTGGGCGGATGAAAAGCAGAGTGAAGGTTTCTGGGAACACTTCTGCTTTCCCGATAAGGGCACTGGCCCTTCCTCCTTCGTCCTCTCTGGAATGTGGGGGGTAATGTCTGAGGATGCAGCAACTATATTGCAACCACAAAGTGACACAGTTAATGGTGAAGGTCAACACACAAATGGTGGCGCCCAGGAGACAGGTCTAGGGACTTGATGGCCTATGGAGCCACCAAACCGGTCATGAATGCCTACCCCGAAATTCTTGTTGCATGAAGTAAACGAACCTACCCTTTTCTACATGCCTATAGTTCCATTTTCTGCTATATGTGGCCAATCTAATTCCCGACATAGTTGGCAATGAAATAAACTTCACTTTTATGAGCCTATCTTACAGTGTAGTCAGTAACACGAGCAATTCTTAGCATACACATTAGAACCTGCTATATAAATAAATGAGGGTCTTTCCCCGTAGACTAGAAAAAAGCAAAGAGGCCCTGGGGTCCGGTGCTGCTCTGGCCCAGCCCTCCCTCCTAGTGCTGCTGCTGAGATTCCCCAGCTGCCCCTCAGGTGGCACTGCTAGGAGACAGGCCCCTGGATGGACAGCAGGGTGCAGCAACTGTGGTATAATTCCAGACCGCTATTCGGTCCAGGAATGGCTTATCTGGTCAGGCCAAGCCCTCTGCAAAAGCTTCAGAGCTGCGGGAAGATGAGTGAGACTTAGGAGATGAGGCAAGACCTCACACTCTAACTCCTAAGAGGGAACCCCAGAACCAGCCATACAGGGCTCACCGAGCCTGAGTTTTCCCCTGGGAGGAAGTACCATCACCTCATAAGGCAGCCACAAAAAATTACACAAATTAGATTTCTTACCCCCCACCCCACCCCACAGAATCAAACTGGGAGAGTAGAAAACTTAGACCATGAAGAAACCAAGAAAAAAAGTCATTCTATGCTGGGCAAGATGGTGCACACCTGTAATCCCAGCTACTAGGGAGGCTGAGGCAGGAGGATCACACGTTTGAGGACAGCCTCAGCAATTTAGTGAGAACCTGTCTCAAAATAAAAAATAGAAAGGGCTGGGGATGTGGCTTAGTTGTAGATCACCCGTGGGTTCAATCCCCAATACTACAAAAAGAAAAAAAAATCCTGTTATCTGAATTACTTGACGTCACTCTCTTGTTACTTTACATCCAGTGCTCAGTTTGTGGAACCAGAACACCTACTTCTCATGCAAATGACTGGGCTGTGTGTCCGGGTTTTCACTTTTCTTTCTTTCTTTTTCTTTTTTTTTTTGGTACCAGGGATTGAACTCAGGGGTACTCGACCACTGAGCCACATCCCCAGCCCTATTTTGTGCTTTATGTAGAGACAGGGTCTCACTGAGTTGCTTAGCGCCTCGCTGTTGCTGAGGCTGGCTTTGAACTTGCGATTCTCCTGTCTCAGCCTCTCAAAGTGCTGGGATTACAGTTTTCATTTTTCTTCTCATTTGCATCTCCCTGCGGTCCTCAAAGTGAGCAAGGTCCTGATATCACCCATTTCACAGGCTAGGTATGCCCCTCACACCTTGCCCTGAGCTGAGGGTCTGTTGTGTCCCAGGTACGTTTTCTCAAGCATGACTTCATTTGATTTCCCCAGATGCCAGCAAAAGCAACAACTGCAACATTTCCACTTACAGATGAGGAACTCAGTTTTGGGGCAGTCCTGGAGATGGAAGGTGGGTGACATGGCACCAGGTTTCCCATAGGAGTCACCAACCCCTCACAGCCAGCCTGAATCTGCTATGGGCAGAACCATGGCACCCAAGGTAGAGTGGATGGTGGAGGACACTCTGCCATGAGCTTGGATGGGCCAGATCCTGTGGTATCCAGACCAGGGTGAGCCAGCACACCACCCTGGTTCTCAGGCCCAAGCTGATGAAAGACCCGCCCCTCCAGGCATCCTGGATGGGGCCAGCTGGCTCTGGCCTTTGCCCAGCTGCTTCTGCCAAACAATCACATTACATATTACAAACTAGCATTTCATCCCAGCTCCCTTTCTCCTCTCCCCATTCCAAAACTGGCTTCTCTAACACCAAGGCTCCTGTGCTCCTTCCCCTCAGGGAGAGCATTTCCCCTCACAAGGCTGGAGCAAGGCTCTGGGGCATGTCCTCTCCCTCAGTCCTGGGAATTGGGTGGAGGTGCCTCAGAGAGATGCTGTGGGCCATCCCTGTCTGCCATTTGCCTTGGACCCTACAATCCTTGGCCACTTTATTTTTAAAATAAATTATCAGGGATTGGGGATATAGCTCAGTTGGTAGAGCGCTTACCTCACATGCAAAAGGCCCTGGGTTCAATCCCCAGCACCACCAGCACAAAAAAAAAAAAAAGAGAGAGAGAGAGACCTAAAATAAATTATCAGCCAGGCATGGTGGTACACGCCTGCAATCCCAGCGGCTCAGAAGGCTGAGGCAGGAGGATTGTGAGTTCAAAGCCAGTCTCAGCAAAAGCGAGGTCCTAAGCAACTCAGTGAGACCCTGTCTCTAAATAAAATACAAGACAGGGCTGGGGATGTGGCTCAGTGATCAAATGCCCCTCAGCTCAATCCCTGGTACCCAAAAAATAACAAAAATTTAAAAATGCAATAAATTATCAAAAGTGTTTTCCAACTTATGCTATCCTTCTAGCCTGACACTAGCCTCATCTCAGGAGCTAGAAAAATGACAGATCGTGGTATTGAGACAGGGACCTCCATGAAAATAGCACCCCTTAAGAGAGCAAAAACTCTGAGGGAGGAACAAGACAGTCAGCCCCTACCCCCACAAAAAAGGGTGTGTGGTTTACTCATCCACTCTTAACTTTATCAGCTTCAGAGACCAGGTGCATCATTAGGGCCAGGATGTTGTCACCAGGACTCTCCAAAGACAAACAACATAAAGGATAAAACTATTGAGGAGTCGCTGAACAGCAAATTCCCAGGACCTTTTTTTTTTTTTTTTTTTTTTTTGGTACTGGGGATTGAACTCAGGGGTACTCGACCACTGAGCCACATCCCCAGCCCTATTTTGTGTTTTATGTAGAGACAGGGTCTCACTGAGTTGCTTAGCACCTCGCCATTGCTGAGGTTGGCTTTGAACTCGTGATTCTCCTGTCTCAGCCTCCCTAAGTGCTGGGATTATGGCTTGAGCCACCGCGCCCAGCTAAATTCCCAGGACCTTTAACATGTTACTTGCCATGATTTATGTTCTCTTCCATTTCCTATCTCTGTGTGTTCCCTCTCTCTCTCTCTCTCTCTCTCTCTCTCTCTCTCTCTTTTGAGGTACTGGTGATTCAACCCAGGGGTGCTCTACCACTGAGCTTCATCCCTATCCCTTTTTATTTTTATTTTTAATTTTAAGACAGGGTCTGGCTAAATTGGTGAAGCTGGCCTCAAACTTTCAATCCTCCTGCCTCAGCCTCCCTAGTATCTGGGGTTACAGGCATCCGCCATTGCACCCAGTTCTATACATTCTCTTAATAGCTGCAGCAAATCATTTTATCACAGGATAAATATGTTTATGCAGGACATAGTATCAATATGGGAGATGGAACACTTGGTGTCAGAGATGATAGCTGACTACCCCTCAAGATTTAAGTTCTCATCCAGGTAAAGAAAAACATCTTTTTTTTTTTAAATATTTTTTTAGCTGTAGATGGACATAATGTCTTTATTTTATTGCTTTGTATGTGGTGCTGAGGATCGAACCCAGGGCCTCACGCATGCGAGGCAAGCGCTCTACCGCTGAGCTACAATCCCAGCCCCAGAAAAACATCTTTTAAAATGCACCCAATGCCAAGTTAGATTTCTAAACTCTAGCCTGCCACCCTTTCACAGAAATGCAACTCTTCCTTTGAGAGAAAATAAAAGTTCTTTCCTTTGTCCAGAGAGGCAGCCTGACCATATTTTGGTCAGTGCTGTGTCTCTTTTTAGCTCAAGCAAAAAAATCCCAATAAAGAGTTGTTTTCCCACTGGGCACGGTGGCACATGTCTGTAATCCCAGTGGTTCAGGAGGCTGAGGCAGGAGGATTGCAAGTGCAAAGCCAGCCTCAGCAAAAGCGAGGCACTAAGCAACTCAGTGAGACACTGTCTCTAAATAAAATACAAAATAAGGCTGGGGATGTCGCTCAGTGGTCGAGTGCCCCTGAGTTCAATCCCTAACAGGTTCCAGCTACCAAAAAAAAAAAAAAAGAGTTGTGTTCCAGTGGTAGTTGGGCCTTTGTCTGATCCTTCTGATGGAGAGTACAAGAACCCTCCAAGCCGGTGACAGTATCAGTGTCTCCATTTTGCAAAAAAACTGAGGCACAGTGTAGCTTAGCAGTTCATTCAAGCCACACTGATGAGCCCCCAACTTCCAGTTTCATTTAGCTTTACTGGCCCACATACTGACTCCAAGACTAAGCCAGATATAGTGTCTGCATGTGTCCCAGAACAGTGTCAAAGGAAGGATCCACACAGAACCAAAATGCCTGGGTCAGTAGGCTCTAGGTCCCTGAACTGTACTTGTGGACACATTATAGGACTTGGGCAAGACATTCAACTGTGAGGGCTTCAGTTCCCATCACCTCGGCTATTCTGCAGGCAAAAGCAAGCCAGGGATGGTAACCAGGCGACCACAGGACCCTTGCCCTAGCAGCATTGAGGACTCTGTTAAGGTCCACAGAAGGCAAGAGGGAAAAGAATAACAAAAAAAAAAAAGTCAAAGAACTTTACAGGAGGGAGGGTCCCCTCACTCTCCTAGTTCAAGGTGTGAGGTGAGAATGGCAGGGTGACACACAGGCTGGGCTGCCTCTGCACATGGGTTTCAGGGAGGAGATGGTTAAGGAGTTTTGACATAATACGGTGTTTAAAAAAAAAGAAAGAAAGAAAAAACTCAGCACATACACATAACCAGCCACAAGTTTCAGAAGTGAGGAAAACCATGGTGACTAGCTTGAGGGAACTTAGCCGCCAACGCAGCAGAAAGCACCACCTGCTCTGACTAACAGGTTCCAGCTACTAAATGTCACTTGCTTTTCCACACTGACTTTTGCTTTTCTCCAGCTGCCAAAAAACCATTTTGGTGGCCAAATGAAACCATGCATTAGGAAAAGAGCTGAGCTGTTGAGTTAGAAGTGGAACACAAACAGAGCTCTCACCATCCGTGGGAAGGGAACAAGAAGTGTCCCCAGAAGTGAACCAGAAAGGGGCGCTTCCCAGGATGAGGTGTGGACACCCAGGAGGACAGTGAGGGAAGTGCACTCCTCCCTGGAACTGTCTTCAAGGGCAGGAAGGACCCTGGCTCTTTGGGTGGCATCGTCCCCTCAGGAGGAACAAGTGGACTAGATTGTTTCGGAGAGATCCTTCCAGAGAAGCCTGTGGTTTCTGAACAGTTAGGCTTCATCTGTTTTCCTCCCTGGGTGTGGGTCTCCTAAAGGGGAAGTTTGCTCCAAATTCTGCAAACACAGCTTCACGAAGCCCATGAGAAAATGCCTGGAAGTACAATGTCTTTGGCACCATCTGGTTAAAAACGGCCATAAGCAGTTTCCAATTTGTTCTCAACAAATCCCAGAAAAGCTGAAAGGATCTTAGAAAGTCACACTAACCTACAGATAATTATCCTGCCTGGCAGCTGACTGCATGGCCCTTCCTCCTACCTGGGTCTGAAGCTCTCTCTTCCCCACCAAAGGTATGGTTGCCAGGGTTTGGTGGGGTGACTGGGTCACCTTGAGTCTTTGCAAACCTAGGTCGCCAACGTTCCCTCTATTTATAGGGTCTCTATGGAAACAGGGCCAGCATTACAGAGCTAATCATGTAAAAAACCCACAGAGTTCTACTGTCAGGATCCAGAGTGGATTGTGAAAGTCTCCAGTTGCCCTTGAGAAGCTTTGGGTGGGCAGCCTGAGGAGGGTGCAGGAGAGGAACTGCCAGTGACCACGGTGATGGAGATGAGGGAGCAGCTGCCAGTCTCAGGCTTGTTTGGGGTTTCTATTAGAAACACAGCAATGAAAGATTTTTGGAATCATTTTCTCTTCCCTAGCATCACAGTTGACATTAGAAAGAAGATCTCAACTCAAGGACAAATGATTTCTCCATCCCAATCTGATTTTCATTCCCTGTGCTATTATTGCTTAGAGGTCTGCCTGGAGCCAATGCAAGGCAGGAAAGGTCACCTCAGCCACAGGGACTTTGGATGGAACTGATTCAACACATACCAACATACCATAGTAGATTTTTTTTTTTTTTTTGGTAGCAGAGATTGAACCTAGGGGTACTTAACCACAAAGACACATCCCCAGCCCTTTTTTTATATTTTATTTAGAGACAGGGTTTTACTGAGTGGTTTAGGGCCTCGCTAAATTGCTAAGGCTGGCTTTGAACTTGTGATCCTCCTGCCTCAGCCTCCCAAGGCACTGGGATTACAGGCATGTGCTGCAGCGCCCAGCCCTGTAGTAGATTTCTATTAAAGTTACCACCAGGAGCCGGGCACGGTGGCGCACGCCTATAATCCCAGCACTTTGGGAGGCTGAGACAGGAGAATTGCGGGTTCAAAGCCAGCCTCAGCAATGGTGAGGCGCTAAGCAACTCAGTGAGACCCTGTCTCTACATAAAACACAAAATAGGGCTGGGGATGTGGCTCAGTGGTCGAGTACCCCTGAGTTCAATCCCCGGTTTGAAAAAGTTATCGCCATGGCGTGCCCTCTCTGCCTCTTCCAGTCCTCCCTGTCCTTTGCCATCTCCCACTCCATAAAGCCTTCTGTGATCACACCAGTCTACTACCATTGTCCTCTGCTCCCAACTCGTGTGGGCTCTTTATCTGCACCACCTATTTTGCAGTTAAGTATGCGCTGCTTTGTGACATGGCTTCCAGTACTCTTTCTAATCTTATCCAACTTTTCACCTGATGGACAGAATCCTTGATGAGCATATGAGTGAGTGCAGGGCAGGAGTGTTATTGTCTACATCTTTGTGTCCTTAACATTACCTGGCAGAGACCTCAATGCAAACATGGTGACTGCTATTTTACTATTTGTTTCAAGTCTACAAAACCATTTTTAAAAAACCTTAAGCAAGTACCTTTTTCATAGACTTGATTTTTTCCAAAAATTAAGAATGTTCAGTCAAGCATTGAACTCAGGGGCACTCGACCACTAAGCCACATCCCCAGCCCTATTTTGTGTTTTATGTAGAGACAGGGTCCCACTGAGTTGCTTAGTGCCTCGCCATTGCTGAGGCTGGCTTTGAACTTGCGATTCTCCTGTCTCCGCCTCCCAAAGTGCTGGGATTAAAGGTGCGCACCACTGCGCCTGGCTTTAAGTGCCAAGATTGAGCTGGCCTGGGGAGAGATGAATACAGACCAAACGGTCAGAATGTATTCACTGCCCTCACAAAGAGTTCAATGGACTTGTACCCTAAACACAGTGTTCATCCTTTAGTTAACTTGGCTGGAATAGAAAAGCCTTCAGTGGTTTGGTTTCAAAAGTCAAATATTGTTTTTCTAACACAATCACAAAACATACCTGCTATCCCCCAACAGTTCTGTTCTAACTCCTTGACACAGACAGTGACTTCAGTGTTTGCCTGACAAAGGTGGACATTGTCCAGCCATGGCCTTGTTCCAAAAATGTACCGTCCTAGTCCATGGGGATTTCCAAGGGAGATGCCATTACTCAGAGGAAAGATGAGAGTCAAGCTGAGTTCTGAGTTGGCTCAAAGACCACCAGGGACAAGCTGCCTGAGTTTCCTCAGCCCCTGACACCAGGCTTTCTTCTAATTCTTCCAGTTTGGTTCCTATCAGATGTTTCAAGTCCTTCTTAAGGGAGACATTCTTGCTAATGGGACTGGCAGCTGAGACACAAAAAAGCAGCACATTCTGTAAACACTGAGCCTGCAACTAGGGCAGCTGGGAATAAATCTAGAACCCAATATGTGGCAGGAGAACAGAGAGCTTCGCTTGCCACATGCCTTCCCGCCGGTCCCCAGTTCCTCCAAAGCCCACATAAGGGCTGCTCTGAATATCACTGAAGGCTGGAGGGGAAAGGGTGGGGCATTCCTGGGCCTCAGGCCCTCTGCGCACGCGTCACAGCAGGTGCAAGAAGGATGACACTGGCCACCTTAGCATTCCCCACCACCCTCTGCTCTTCCTATTTACAGGACTGAGGGAACAGAGCAATGGCCCCCAAAAGGACTTGGCACTTACCACCTCACTTCCCCCAGTTAGAAAGCCCTTCTCTTCATATTTGGTAATTAATGTTCTGCTCTTTCTTTAATAGCTTGCTTTAAACCCACCTCCTCCTCTCTGCCTCTCCTGATTAACCCCTGTTTCTGATTCACAGCATAATGCTCAAAGCACCCTTAAACTAAGGCATCCTTTGGTGGTTTTCCAGCAAGTATTTCATCCTGTTTGACCTGGAGGCAAAGGCAGTGCCTATTGCAAAAGATCTTCTTTCCCACTTCCTTGTTTTTAGGTCTACCAAATTCCACCTATGAAATCTACCCAGGGTTCCAGCTCTCACAGGACTGCAGGAATTTTCAAACCTGAACCTGTCCCTTGCAAAGCAGAACTAGGAACCGCAATTGCAGCAAGGTCAGCCCTATCCCACCATCAGGGACCCCCCCGCCTCAGGGCACACATGCCTTTATGCCGCCCACATTCCTATGAAGTAGCTTGTCTTCCTCACTCATTAAAAAAAAAAAAAAGGGAGAAACTGAGACCCACAAACTTTAACAAAGTTTAGGCCTTAAAAAAAAAAGTAAAGGAAACCAAAAAAAGAAAAAAAAGGAAAACAAGCAGTGGCTTCTTGGGGACATCAATGCTCTTTTTCTTGACTTGAACAGTAAGCAGAAGAGGTGTCTGTTTTGCTTTTGTCACTTAAACTGCACATCTGTTTTCAGGCACTCCTATATGCATGCCCTATTTCGCTATTTTAAACAGTGCCTTGGGCTGGAGGTGTAGCTCAGGGGTTGAGCACTCGGCCAGCAATCCTAAAGCCCTGGGTTCCATCCCCGGCCCTGCCAAAATAAATAAGTAAAAAACAGGAAAATGAAAACAGAACTGTGCTTTTCCTGCTGAAGGTGTCCAAGATCGTTGACTGCATGGCACCAAGCCTTCTCCAGTGCGCTCTCCACAGGTGGGTCATGGGGCTGAAGCACCTGTGGCCAGCAGTGAAGGCTGAGCCAGCAGGGAGAGAAAGGGATAGAACAGCTGCCACTTCCCCACAGCTATTTGGCTTCTAATTGTTTTTCCTGCTCACCCTCAGCAGGCAGGAAGACCAGTATAGCATGTGAATAGAAGTACAGAAGCTGGAACTCCAGTCTCTAAAAAAAAAATTTATCTTTAGTTGTATATGGACACAATGACTTTATTTTCTTTATTTATTGTTATGTGGTGCTGAGGGTCTAACCCTGTGCCTCACACGTGCTAGCTGAGCACTCTATCATTGAGTAACCCCAGTCCTCCAATCAGTATTGAGTCAAAGGGCTTAGAAAGCAAGATGGGAACAATGGAATTCCGAGTTCCCCTTTTGTCCTTAGGACAGACATTAATAACGCTCAGAAATCCCCAGGGAAATTATTCCTGGAGAAGTCCTGGAAGGCCCCTGGCCAGCATCCTCTGACCTTTTCTTTCAGGAAAGACTCAATTCCTCTGCCTGTATGGGGTGGGGAGAAGTGAGGAGGGCAATGTCCTCCCCTGACTTCAGGCTTCTCCCATCTCTCAGGACAGAACCAGAACCAGCACATCCTATGCTCAGTCACTCATCCTAGGCTCAGAATCTCTCCATGCTGTTTTTTTTGTTTTGTTTTGCTGATGTTTCGTTTGTTTAATTTTGATACTGGGGATCGAATCCAGGGGTGTTCTACCTGGAACACACTGACCTACATCCCTAGCCCTTTTTTTGTTTTGTTTTATTTTGATTTATTTTATTTTATTTTTTTAAGTTGTAGATGGACACAGTATCTTTATTTATTTTTATGTGGTACTGAAGATTGAACCCAGTGCCTCACGCATGCGAGGCAAGCACTCTACCACTGAGGCTCAATCCCAGCCCCTGTTTTGTTTTGATTTTTAAGACAGACTTTCACTAAGTTGCCCTAGTTGGATCTGAACTTGCAATCCTCCTGCCTCAGCCTCCAGAGTGGTGGGCATTACAAGTGTGCACTGCCTCACCCAGCTACAAGCTGTATTGTTTTTTTTGTTTTTTGTACTGGGGATTGAACTCGGGGGTACTCGACCACTGAGCCACATCCCCAGCCCTATTTTGTGTTTTATGTAGAGACAGGGTCTCACTGAGTTGCTTAGCACCTCGCCATTGCTGAGGCTACCTTTGAACTCGTGATTCTCCTGTCTCAGCATCCCAAAGTGCTGGGATTACAGGCATGTGCCACTGCACCCAGCTCAAGCTGTATTTTTAACAGAATCTCTTTCTGCAGAGTTCCCCTAAACTCCTCTCTACTCCCATTTTCACTGGAGCCGGGCCTCCTTGCTGCAGAATTCTGCTGTGCTTTTGGTCAGTCAGCATTCTCTGTGGCCAGCTAGCCCAGCATCTCCTCCCGCCCAGCAGGGAATCTGGTAGCCGGAAGGACTGGATAATGAGAACAAGTGAATGGAGATATAAACTCAAGAGGTTTAACAGGAACCCAAGTGGCTGTGGAATGTGACTGATGTGTTGGGCTCCCAGTGAATGACTGTCTGCTGAGATCTCCCCTCAAGGGCACACAAGGTGTTAAGTGGCAGGGAAGGCTCCCAAAGTAATTGCAAGCCTTGGGGGTGGGGGAGGACAATGCCCATTTTCAGATTATTTTTCTGTTATAGTTACAGTGTTAGGATTGTTATTTAACTATTTTCCTTTCTTTTCACTGGCCCTTTTCACCCCATTATCACAGATCCCAGGCATCATAGAAGAAATCTACAGTAGGCTGGGGGTGTGGCTCAGTGGCTTGCTTAGCATGCAGGAGGCCCTGGGTTCCATCTCCAGCACTACAGGGAGAAAAACAAGAAATGAAAGACATGTACAGTGCACAGTACAAAACTCCACAGTGCTAAAGGACCAGAGGGAGACCAAAGGAGCCTGTGATACTATTGGTTAGTTAAGCATCAGTCAGATCTCTTTGGCAAAGACTAAAATTCTCTCTTCTTCCCCTCCTACCATGGAGGTGCTTTTAGACACAGTCTCTTATGATTATTTGTCCCTTTCTCAAGATGATTTTCTCCAATGAACTTAATCTATTCCAGCACCTAGGGTTGTCACAAGAAAACAGAAGCGAGATTAAGGGACTGAAAGTGCCTATCTCATACAAAGTTCAAATTTAAAACAAAAGCAAGCCAGAACTGCTGATGAACCTCAACCAAATACAGGTTCAGGGCAAGGGGTATTAAAAATGAAACTTGCCTCTTTTTTGGCACCAACATCCAATCCAGAATAAGTCAGCTTCTACCCAGTTCCAGAGCCAATGGTGGAATTTTTCCATCACTGGAAAACTGTGTTAGCCACAGAAAACAACTTTTCCAGCACTGGAAAACAAGTTTGGACATGCTCTAATATTTCTACTCCCTTCCCTCAGAAAAGTTGAGTGATTTCCCTGAGATCACACAGTAAATCAAATTATAGTACACCCCCCCCAAGGAAGTCTCTCTCCTATAGTAAACATGCTATGATGAATCAAACAGAGGTAAACAGGAAAAGGCTCCCTGTGTCTCCCATGAGCAGGAGGCAGCTATGTTTTCTCCTCCCTGCTGTCAGCCTGGGCTTGCATTTTGTTTTCCTTCTTTTGGGGGGTCCTCTTCTTATATCTAATCTCTAATCTCAATTCTGGTTCAGGGCAGTTCAGTTGTTTCAGTAGTGAATATTAAGTACAGAGTTGCTGTATCTGCCCCTGACCAGAAGGAGGGTGTCACCCCCAAAAAATAAATAAATAAAAGAAAGAAAAGAAAAAGGGATGATAAAAGAGGGTAGGAAGGAGAGATGTTAAGGCAGCCTATTGACAGAGACAAAGATGCTGCAGCCCCCACACCACAGCCAGCCCCTTCCGTCAGGAAGGCATCAGAGGGACATGAATGGAGCTGGCAGTCTCCACTGCTAGATAGAGTTGGAGAGTAGGGGGAGTTTCTAAAGCTACCTCTCATGGCCTCAGAGTGAGGGTCCCATCTGATCCAAGAATCACGGTTTGCTGGTCCAGCTCCTCTGCACTGGCCCAGAATGAGACTGATGTCTGCAGTGGAAGCCTTGCCTCCTCCACCCGCAGCATCAAGGGGACCCCTTTCCTTTTACCAGCCCACATAAAACAGGAAACACCTCCTGATCACACAGGGTAGACTCGCAGGTGACAGCTAGGACGGATACCAAGGACTTGGGCAAGCTTCATGCACAGAGCCTATCCAACAGAGCCCATCTTCAGATCCCAGGCTAGCCACGGACCTCTGAAAAGGGCATGGCAGAACCAGAGTCTGATGGGAATAACTACCACTAATCTTTAAAAGGACATACAGTGAGGAGCTAGTTGTCCCCTTCCCCAAGGAATAGAGGAGCACAGACAACAAACATCCACAGGTAACAGCATACACTCACCTGTGCTCTGACTTCCTGACTCCCAGCTGCTCAGGCCAAATGAGGAATGTCATTGGCTTATTCTGGTGAGTTCCTTAGTGCCCGCTGCCATAGGATACAGGTTTTATTTACCTAATGGGAGTCCTTTCCGCTCCCCTAGCCCAGACCCTGCACCCTCTCTGGAGAAAATCCCCTGAGGCATCAATCTCCAAGGCATCTAAGTTCCTTCCTTGGGTTGACATCCCGCTCAGCTCCTTCCTGAGCTGGCTGGAAGAGCCTAAGCCCACGGTCCCTGTGGCGGCTCCAGCAAAGGTGCATTATTTATGATCTCCGCTCCCGTTTTAATTGATAAAGAGATACATTCAATAGAGCTCGCCAATTATCTAGACAACCTCAGGCTGGAAAATAAACAGCTCCATGTGAAGAAGGGCTCTTGTGGATTCTGCTTCTAGCTGCCGGCTCAGCGTGTGTGCAACTTGAACCGAGGCCCCAACCAGCCCCAGCACTGCTCCACCACCTGTCAGTTCTCCACCCTGGGGGTTGGTTCGGAAGGCAGGGATCTCTAAGCACTCGCTTAACCTCTGGCTCCACCTAACGGCAAGAAATACACATCCCCCTTTCACAGATGAACAAACTGAGCTTCATCCAGGAAGGTGCTCAAAAATTCCCAAGGGGAGGGGACCAATTGGCAAAAGAGACGAGCGGTCACCTACTTGGCCCCCCACCCTGCAATCTTCTTCCCCTGCCATTCTACAGGAGGAAAGGTGATATCAACTTTTGAGTTAGCATCTTGAATTTTTCCAGCCCTTTGTCTGCGAATAGCACTTCACACACGTTTTTCAAGCAATCTCAGATGGGTGAGTCATTAGGACGTCTGCTGAATAAAAGGGAACAAACACATAGGCCTGAAACGGAGCTGACAGACTGAGGCTCCAAAGGTACCTGACGTGCCCCCTAGGATTCTAGCCAAACATCCGCTCATCCTCGTTGACCTTTGCTTGGCTTCCCCATCACTTTTATACTGTTAAAGCACTTCGGTATGGGGTGGGGAAAGCTACGTCGCGGGCTGGGTTTGTCAAGGGATGGTCTGCTCTCACCTTTAAATCAGGAGGCTTAGTTCGTGGACCCGGGTTGGGTGCCGCCGCCGCAGCGCCTGCATCTGAAGTTGGCCCGCCAGCGGAGTTAGCACCCGTGGCCTCCCCAGGCCGGAGTTCCGCGCCTGGCAGGTGGCAAGCTGCATCTTCCAGCCCAGCTCCATCCTCCTCGCCCTGTTGTTGCTGCAGCTCGTCCGATTTGCACCTCTTCATGGTGTATGTGGGTCGGCAAGGGGAACCTGTCCTTCCAGCGCGCCGTCTTGGGGGAGACCGCACCCCCTCTTGTATTTAGAAATGAGACGTGGGGTCTAAATTACGGAGGGGAGTCGGCAGATCACGATTTTTTTAATTTAGGGGGAAATTTTTTTTTTTTTTTTTTAAGGAGGATGAGGCAGGGGCGAGGAGGGGGAGCCTTGGAAGAGTTCATTCCGACCTGGGGAACGAAGGCAGGTCACAGTCCAAGCTGGGCAGCAGGAGTCCTTGGGCAGTCATTGCAGGGGAAGAGGATGGCAGCCCCCGACCTCCAAACTTTCTGCTTCAGGGCATGGGCAGGGTGCAGGGGATCCAGGCAGCACAGCGCATCCCTCACCGTTGGCAGGGCTGCTGGGCGAGGCAGGGCACGGGGCAGCCGGCGGGGCAGATCTTCGTTGGCCGCCCTCTGCGCCGGCTGCGGCCCCCGGCCCTGCCGCCGGCCCTCGCCCCGCATGGGCCGGCCGCGGAGCCCGCAGCGCGCCCGGCCTCCTCCCCTGGCCGCGCGCCCCCTACCCGCCCGCGGTGCCGCCTGCTGCAAAGCCGCGGCCGCGGCCAGAGCCCGCCGCGAGCGCGCAACCTACCCCGCCCTGCGGCCTCCGCCCGCTAGCTGGAAGGCGAGGCGAGGAGCGAGTGACAACCGCATCCGGCCAATGGGAAGGCCGGAAGTCTGAGGGGGCGTCGCGCGGCCACGTTTTTGGGGTTGGTTGCACCGTGCGATCCCCCTGGAGAGGTCTGGAGGGCGACGTGCTGCTGCGTTTTAGCATTGCGGAGAGCCGGCTGCGGGGTAGGGGCGGGGGCAGCAGCCCATGAGAGACACGGTTTGGGCAGCCGCCTAAGGGATTCTCCCAGGGGAACCTCTCCCGGAATCCATCCCTTACTCGCTATATTTGGCGGAGAGGGGGCAAAATAGGGATGTTTATCATCACTGCTCCCACCCCGCCCTTAAATTTGCCTATTGTATTATATTCATCCCTTCATTGAGAGAGACACAGATTCCCTCTAGGATACTTGGTCCGAGTCACAAACCTATCCTTATAGTCAGTCGCAAATGCTAAGGGTAGGGTGTGTTCTGCCCCATCGCTCTTTCCCCCAATTTAAGTACACACCTTATGAGTCTTTACTTAGTTTTATGCTCAGAAATTGGACAGTATTTCATATTAAAGAACAACGTGAAAGTCCTTCGCTTACTATGAAGCAGCATTTACATAAGAATGAGTATTAATGTCAAGAAGTAGATACATACGAAAGAGTAGAAAAGGAATACTCTCTTCTCCCATATAAACATCAGCCAAACTACTCTAGCTTGAAGAGAGCGACTATGGGGCTTACCGAGTAATGGGGAGTAGTGATAATGACTATCTGGGTTCAGATCGCATGCCTGCTGTGTTTACAGTGGATTTTGCTGGTCCAGCAGCCAGTGGTTCTCAAGGTGTGGTCCTTGGACCAGCAGCATCAGAAACCCTGGGAACCTGATAGAAATGCAAATTTGACAGTCTCTGTAGGGAATTCTGACGGGTTAACTTCCAAAGAGTTTTGACTTAGATGGTGGTGAAAGGTCATTCGAAGTTCATGAGTCACAGTGATGATCTCTGAAGGATTTTACAGTTTACCGATCTTTCTTACACCCATTGGGGCACTCTAGCCTCACTGTAGTCCTACTAGTCTGTG
>CM053410.1:60034885-60263032 GCA_028644305.1 Xerus rutilus
GTAGCATGTGGGAGGCACTGGGTCAGTTACTACAAAAAATCTGGAAAACCTTGTTCTTCAACTTGGCAGTAAAACAAAGATTATCTCTGTTTGGGGTTATACCAAATTCCCTTTAATTGATTGCTTTTCCTCCCCATGCTCTGCATCCTAACAGCCAGAGATGCCACTGATGAAATATTCAGCATTGGGACAATACTTGATGTATAATTAAATAGGATGCATTGAGCAGTTCAATTTTATAGACCTTTAATCTTCAAGTTGATAAAACTTCATGTAGAGAATCATAAGCAAAACCAAAATATTGTTGGAATATCCTCCTTGGAAAAAATACATGATCTTGAATGTCAATACTTACTAGATAGAAAATAAGACATTTAAAAAGTTTTTTAAACTGGTGCATTATAATTATACATGACAATAACATTTATTGTTATATATTCATACATACTTATAACATAATTTGGTCAATTTCATCCCCCCCAGTACCTCCTCTTTCCCTTCCCTCCTCCCTCCCCCTGTTCCCTTACCTCTACTCTAGTGGTCTCCTTCTATTTTCATGAGATTCCCCCCACCCTTTTCCCCTTTTTCCTCTCTAGCTTCCACATATTAGAGAAAACATATGACCTTTGACTTTTTGAATCTGGCTTGTTTCACTTAACATAATGCTCTCAAGTTCCACCCATTTTTCTGCAAATAACATAATTCTGTTCTTTATGGCTGAATAAATCTCTGTTGTGTATATACACACCACATTTTGAAAATAATACATTTCTTACGCATGTCTATATGCCATGTTAGGTGCCAACAGCTTTATACATTTTCATTTAACCCTCACAACTGTGAGGTTAGTACTTCATCTACTTGGTGAGGCCCCAAGAAGTGGAGTAATTTGCTTAAGATCATGAAATAAGCAAGCAGCACAGCCAGGACTAGAATTCAGGTCAGAGTTTCTGTGATTCCCTTGCTTTTCCCTAAAATTTTACAGGATTTTTATTGTAAAGTACTTTAATTTGTTATGGCTCAATTTAATCCTCACAACAATCCAGTTATGTTGAACAAAGGGACAGAATTCGTTCTGATAACAGAAGTCAGAGGGTTAGGATTAGACCCTATGTTCATCCTCATTCTCATTATTTCAGTTACCTTTATGGATGGCTTTCTGTGTTAAGGGCTGGGGGCTGAGGTTGTGGCTCAGTGGCAGAATGCTTGCCTCACACATGTGAGGCACTGGGTTCGATTCTTAGCACCACATAAAAATAAATCAACTATAAAGATATTGTGTCCATGTATAACTAAAAAATTTTTTAAAATTAAAAAGGGCCCCCAGCCCTTTTTTTAATATTTTATTTTAGAGACAGGGTCTCACTGAATTGCTTAGGGCTTTGCTAAGTTGCTGAGGCTGGCTTTGAACTTGCAATTCTCCTGTCTCGGCCTCCCCAGCTGCTGGTATTACAGGTGTGCCGCACTGCTCCCAGCTAAAATCCCCATTTTGTATTTTCATTTTTGTTTTACTGAGCCTTTTCAGGGTGCATGGGGGAATACAACAACTTTACAAAGAAGAGGAATAGCCAGTGGAGAACATATGCTTGACTATAAGGGAGAGAGTAAATGCGAAGAAGCTTGAGGCTCTCATCATTTACCGAATAGCGGTTCATTTGAATTAGTGGCTTTTTTTTTTTTTTTTTTTTTTTGGTGCTGAGGATTGAACCCACGCGAGGCAGGTACTCTACCAACTGAGCTGTATCCCCAGTCCCATTAGTGGCCATTTTTTATAAAATGTTAAAAGTCCCTGGAAAGGTAAAGCGGGACTCAGAACCAAAAGGGCTTAAAGATCAACTAGTCCAAACGTTTATTTCATAGATAATGAAACAGGTCTTGCCCGAGGTTTCAACGCAAGGTTATCAGGGAAGACCAGGTCCAAACTCAAAACTCCTCTTAAATTCATTTGAGGAACTACACCATCCAGCTTCTCAAAGAAGTCTAGCCCGTTTAAAAGATGGGATCTTTTCACATAAGACAGATACAGTGGGCTCTGTGCCTGGTGGAGATGTGAGAGAAAGCAGAAAGTGTGAAAAGAGGTGGCGGACAAGTTTTGCCTCTTCTTAATTGTGTCTGGCGATTGGAGAGTCTTTGCCAATGCAAGTCTTCTGCCCAGTTAAGATAATCAGAAATGGGGTTGGAAGGCTACAAACCTCAACTTCCTCTTTCCCATCTCGGTTTCCCTGCTTCAAGAAACCAACTGTACGTTAGTTTGTAGTTCTTATTTACCCTTTCACATTCTCCCTTTCCACATCTGGAAAAGGAAAATTTGAAAAGCAGCATGCAATCCAAACATGAAAGAGTTCATTATTCTCAGGGTATTTTGGGTTGATCCCCCAGTACCTGCTGTGTCCGGCAAGTGGGAGAGCTATTTAGGGTAACCATGGAGATAGTACTGTCCTCGGTCTTGTTTCCTTCCTTTTCTTTGCTATTAAAATCTTTCGCTCTGTTTTCAGTAAGACACCCCACCTCTGCTGGCGTCTGGATTCCGCAGCTCCTCTCCCTCTCCAAGGGCATTCGTGTAGGGAGCAGAAACATATTTAGGAACACATAAGTCAGGAACACGTAAAGTTTTCGATGGACCTTTATTTTATTTTTATTTATATGTGGTGCTGACAATCAAACCCAGTGCTTCACACGCTAGGCAAGTGCTCTACCACTGAGCCACAATTCCAGCTCAGGAACACATTTGTAACACAGAAGTGCGTGTAAGTATAAGAATGAGTCAGGTTTTTACCCAAGGGGGATCAGTCCCACCTACGAACTCCGGAGCTTCAGCCTCGGGGTTCTCGTGCTTGACATCAGCTCAGACTACAAGTCCCAGAAGACCGCGCGGGGATGGTGTTCTCCATAATACTTCCCTAGCTCTCCCGGAGCGCGAAGAGAAAGGTTCCGTGCGCGGCGCACTACGCGTTGGTTTGTTTGCAACGGCAGTGACGGAGGCTGGCAACCCCGAGGACTGCAGGCGGGGGCGTCAGGAGGCGGATTCCGCCTCCCTGAAGCACTGGGGAGCGGAAAGGAGGGGGGCTGGACCAGCAGCCAAACACCGGGCCGAGAAGACAGTGCGCTGAGGAGATGGAGGGCGACGGGCTGCCATGGGGCAGCGAGCCGGTCTCGGGTCCCGGCCCCGGAGGCGGCGGAATGATCCGCGAGCTGTGCCGGGGCTTCGGTCGTTACCGCCGCTACCTGGGACGGCTGAGACAGAACCTGCGCGAAACCCAGAAGTTCTTCCGCGACATCAAGTGCTCCCACAACCACAGTTGCCCCTCCTCCCCCACGGGCGACGGCGGTGGGGCCGAGCCCGGCCCTGCCGGCGATGTCGCCGAAACCGGGCTGCAGGCGGGTAAGGAGGGCAGGCCCGAGGGAAAGAGGCAGATTGGAGGGCAGACCGCACCCCTGCCCCTGCCTCTGCCCAACAACCCTGGGAAGAGGCGCAAAGTGCGAGTTGGGTTGCGTGGCGGGGCCTCCGGGCCTGGGCCAGCGGGATCGGTGATGCGGTGGGAGGGCATCCCTGGGGGAGGGGGACCGAGAGCTCGGCCCGGGACTTGGGAGCAAAGGGGCGTCCCGAGTGGGAGCCAAGAGCTAAGCGACCCGGCTGTGCGCGGTCGGGACTGGGGAGGGCGGATGTGTGGAAAGGGTGAGTGTTAATCCGAGGAGTGGGGAAAGTTGGTTTGAGTTGGTGGGCGGCATTTGTGGCTCAGAGCCCCAGTTTAGGGATGGAGGAGAGGCAGTAGTCAAGGTGTCCCAGAGTCTGAAGAAGCCTCAGGACTATAGCAATGTGTGTGTGTGTGTGTGTGTGTGTGTGTGTTCAAGTATATAAAATGCTTGTGCACCCCTCTTGAGGCAGCTCTGTACAGAAAAAAATGTATTCTAATAGGGTTAGGTGTCGCCAAAGGAAATCATATCTGATGGGTGCCAGGGAATTGCCCAGAGATGTTGCTTGTGCTTAAAGGTGAAGAAGATAGAGGGAAGGAAGGGATCGTTTAGTCCTGAGTTCTTGGAAAACTAGCTACTTTTGCCCTTGTTTACATGATTCTTTATGGGATGTGTCAGAGGCCCCAGAGCACTTAGTCTTGCATGGTCTTTAATGTTTCCTAACTTCTTGTTTTAAAGTGCTGTTGGTGATGAACTGGATGGTCAGTTAACTTCTGTGTCTTATTAGGATATAGACTGAAAAGGAGAAGGGACTGGCATTCTACGTAGATATTTCAGGGACAACATTGGTTTAATTTAGTGATTCTTAAATCAATGTGCATATTAAAATCATACTATGTCTCATGCTTTCTCTCAGATTCTGATTAATTGTGGTAAAGGGTCCTAAAAATCTAATTTAACATGAAAAGACCTCGAGATTCAGATGCAGGTGGTCTGCTAACACTATCAGAAACACAAATTTAGATGCTGATAGCAAATTTGAATTTGATGTTGAGAACTTATATATATGAGTTGCTTTTGAGTTTGTGTGTTGGATCTTATTTCCCAAAAGCACGTGTTTAATATCTTGAATTTGAAATTCCAGAGTTGGTGATAAAAATGAGCTCGTGTCAGTTGCAGTGTGCACACACCTGTAATCCCAGCAACTGGGGAGGCTGAGGCAGGAGGACCACAAGTTCAAGGAGAGCCTCAGCATTTTAGTGAGGCCCTTAGCAATTTAGGGAGACCCTGCCTCAAAATAAAAATAAAAAGGGCTGGGGGTGTAGCTCAGTGGTAAAAGCACTCTGGATTCAATCTCCAGTGGGAGTGGGGAGCTTGTAAGATTCTGATAGTGGCCTAAATGATACCATTTCATTTAGTTGGCCTGGATATCAATTAAAAAGCTCTTATTTACCTTAGGGGATAAGTGGGATTAGGATGATGACTAGTTTCTCCAAAGTTGTGTTTTTGACATCTTATGTCCAGAGATTTGCTATTCTAGAAATGGACTTGTAGAGGGAAGTGTTTTCTTTGAGGCTATCAGAAAACAGCTGATAAAAATATCTAATGGTTTCAGAGAGGATCCCCAGAATGTGTACTTTCAACTTCTCTCTTAGCAGTGTTTCCCAGCATCTTTCCCTTTTTCAGAAGTTTTCCTCAAAGGTTATCTTAGAAAACTCTATTGATGCTTATTTTATTTTAGTTTATTAGTATTTAAACATTTTTTTAAATTAATTTTTTTTCAGTGCTGAGGCTCAAACCCAGGACCTCTGGCAGCCAAATGCTCTACCATTGAGCTACACCCCTAGCCAGGCTGTCTTATTTTATTTTATTTTACTTATTTTTTTCGTGGTGCTGGGGACTGAACCCAGGGCCTTGCACATACTAGGCAAGTACTTCTGATCTGCATCCCCAGTCCTTTTTATTTTCTTTTGAGACAAGGTCTCACTAAATTGCCCTGGCAGACCTTGAACTTGCAATTCTCCCATTTCAACCTCAAGATTACAGGTGTGCGCCTCCTCACTCAGCTCTTGCTGTCTTGTTTTACACAACTATTTTAGAATTACTCCTAAAAAAAAAAAATCAGAGAATAGAGTCACCTTTGGGAGATGGACATTTTCAAGGCATCTTTGTTGGCTCTTGTTTTTATTTTTTAAAAGCCAACTTAAGCAATACAAATACACCTTTGTATTTTGCCTCATTGGCTTTTCTAGTTGACTGCATCATGAACTAATTTTTGTATATTTAGCTGTCTTCATCCTCTGGAATCTGTCCATCCCAAATAAAAACTGAGAGAGTGCAGATGACAAGATTGGGGGCACTTTGATTTATTCCATCAGATGCTTCTCTTCCTGTCAGTGTGGAGGATCTTGTCTTTGGGAGGTAGGACACACCAGGAGAAATTAGATGGTACTTTGCTATGTGTATTTTTATTCTGTTTTATCAACTATTTGGGTAATTATGTTAGAAAGTAGAAACCACTCTGTAAAAAACAACTAAAGCTCTTGTTCTGTCCTCTTACAGGCTATCTATGTAAGGTCGATGTCATTCAGAAACTGTCTCAACTTTCTTTTGTGAATGCTGTTTTCCGATTAATAGAAACCTGGAATGTTAAGGAAAGAAATACTTAATTCTTAACAAACCTTGAGAAAGTTTTAATCATTTCAGAATGGAAGTGAGCTTCTGGCTTGAGGCAGTATGGTATTTAAGCAATTGAAGAGTAGGGACAAACTATAAATTTGAAATTGTTGGACTGTAAGGATGGTAATAATAGGAAAAAATTTATGTTTCTATACTATTCATAGTGCCACATAATGCCCAGAAATTTTGTTATTTCACTTTCAACCACGAAGGATTGGGAAGAACCCCAAAATAATACTTCCTTCTTTTTTTTTTTTTCCTGGTATTAGGGGTTGAACCTAGAGCCTTGCACATGGTACATCCCCAACCATTTTTATTTTTTATTTTCAGACAAAGTCACACCACGTGGCCCAGGCTGGTCTCAAACTTGGCATTCTCCTGCCCCAGCCTCCTGAGTAGATAGGTTTATAGGCATGCATAATATATGTGGTATTTAAAAGTTAAAATTAAATACCAGAATAATTTTTTTTAGAGTAGCTTGGTTTGTATAAAGAAAATGGAATTGTGAGTGAAGTTTCTTTGATTCAGTTCTGCTGCCTAAATGGGTCTTTTTTCCCATTTTTCTATGGGGGATAAGATCCCCTATATCTTTATTTTTCTGTCATAGTGTTCAGAGGTAATAAGATAAAGACTTTGAACATTTCTGGAGAAAGGCAGGATAGAATATTACAAAGCAAAAGAGAGAAAAGTGTTTTTCTTGTTTTATGATCCAGTAGAATTTTGCAGTTTGTCATAAACCTCTCAATTTTAAGAAACTGGAGTAACTCAATTCACTCCAAAGGAATGCTGTTCTTTGTGCTGCCTTCCTTCTATCCTGGTTCTACCCCCTGCTAACTGAATGATAGATCACAACTGTGCGGTCCCATAGTCTTCATTAGGAGAAGGGCATTTGAATAGCATTTAACTGTAGGATTGTCGGGAGTTAATATATGCACAGGTTTAGAAGAGTGCTGCTCAGGTGCCGTGTAAATATTAGCTATTATTCAATAGAAATTCAAATTCCTGGGGTGTGCTAGTCAGTGTGCTATGTATGGGGGTAAAGAGTAAAAGATGTTGGCTTTGGCTTTGGACTAGTGGACATCAGTCTTTTTCTTCTAAGCTTTTCTCCTAAGAAAGAAAAATATAAGTATCCTCATTATAGTGTACTTATTTGTTTATGTTGGATGGTAGATAAAAGGACAAGATAGACCTGAATTTGGTCCTCTACAAAGGTGTAATCTAATCTAAACTTTATTCACCTGCAACACAAATGCAGGGGGGAAAAACCATAATGGTAAGATATGGCTAGATATAGGCATTTTTCTTTTTGGTGCTGGAGATTGATCCCAGGGGCACTTTACCACTGATCTACATCCCAAGACCTTTTTTTTTTTTTTTTTTTTTTTTTTTGGTGCTGGAGATTGAACTCAGAGGCACTCAACTACTGAGCCACATCCCCAGCGCTATTTTGTGTTTTATGTAGAGACAGGGTCTCACTGAGTTGCTTAGCACCTCGCTGTTGCTGAGGCTGACTTAGAACTCACGATTCTCCTGTCTCAGCCTCCCTAAGTACTGGGATTACAGGCTTGTGCCACCGCACCCGGCCCTAGATCTTTTTATTTTTTATTTTAAGGCAGGATCTTGCTAAGTTGCTGAGGGTCTTGCTAAGTTGCCCAGGCTGGCCTCCAACTTGGCAATCTTCTTGCCTTAGCCTCCTGAGTTGCTGGAGTCACAGGTGTGCACCACTGTGTCAGCACCAGATTATAGGCATTTTATGTGAATTACAATTCTTAGGTTTTCATAACTCTTTTTTGCTTGGTTAGCTGATAGCTATGTTTCCCCAACATTTTTCATTCTCTTTTTTTCATATCTAGTATAATCTGGTTGCCAGAATTTAAAAGAAGGGAAAAAGTATTAGGGCACTTATTTTTTTTTTAATATTTTGTTTTTAGTTGTAGATGGACACAATGTATTTATTTATTTTTATGTGGTGCTGAGGATCGAACCCAGTGCCTCACGCATGAGAGGCAAGCGCTCTACCACTGAGCTACAATCCCAGCCCTAGGGCACTTACTTAAAACAGACATTATCATAGAAATTTGTATGGATAATAAAGTTGAAGTGGCAGAGCGACATTTTGGGGAGGTACAAAACATTGAGAGAGAGATTCTTTGCAACCTGGTTTTGTACACCTGCTGTCTTTATGGGGCTAAGGGTTGGGGATAACTGGGGTTGTGGGACGAAACACAATGATGGAATGGCTTTGCTTTCCAGTAATTTGTGATGTTTAGAAGAGCTGCCTATGGCTGATGCGGTTGCACACGCCTGTAATCCCAGCAGTTAGGGAGGCTGAGACAGGAGAATCGCAAGTTCAAAGCCAGCCTCAGCAACGGTGAGGCCCTAAGCAACTCAGTGAGATCCTGTCTCTAAATAAAATATAAAATAGTACTGGGGATGTATCAGTGGTTGAGTGCCCCTGAGTTAAATCCCCAGTACCAAAAAAAAAAAAAAAAAGAAAGAAAGAAAGCTGCTTATGCATTATAAGCTCTGTAGAGATGGTCCTGTAATTGCAGTTATTTATTTATTTTTATTAACTTAGATTAACAAAACCCCATCTTTTCAAGAATATCTGAAACTTTCTCAGTTTTCTACCCATGTGGAAGCAGCATACAGTGGTTAAAAGCAAGCATGAGCATTTAATCAGGCCTGAGTTCATATTCTATTGTGTATATATGTATTTATTTATTGGTACTGGGGATTGAACCCAAGGGCATTTTACCACTAAGCTACATCCTAGTCCTTTTTATTTTTTTACTTTGAGATAACGTCTTGCCTAGTTGCTGAGGATCTTGCTAAGTTGCTGAGGCAGGCCTTGAACTAGTGATCTTCCTGCTTCAGCCTCCCTGGTAGCAGCATTTTTAATAGGCATGCGCCACCACATGACTGTGTGACTCTGGCAAGTTACTTAGCCTATTTGAGTCTTTTCTGTATAAAGGAATGATACACAATGCCACATATTGTGTCATTCTATTTATATCAAATGTCCAAAATAGGCACACTTGTGGAGATAGAAAGTGAATTAGTGGTTGCCAGGCAATGTGGGGAGAGGCAAATGAGAGTGACTGCTGGTGGGTTTGAGGCTTCCTTTAAGGAGTTGAAAATGCTCTGGAATTCTATAGTAGTGATTGTTATACAAGTTTGTGAACATACTAAAACCACTGAATTTTACACTTAAAAAGGGCTAATCATACCAGGCATGATGTCGCACATCTATAATCACAGTGAAAATCTCAGGGACACAAGAGGGAGGCTGAGGTGCAAGGATCACACATTTGAGGCCAGCCTGGGCAATTTAGCAAGACTGACTCTAAATAAAAAATAAAAAGGGCTTGGGGATGTAGTAAATTGCCCTTGGGTTCCATCCTCAGTATAAAAAGAGAAGCTGTGGGGCAGGGGAGGCTAATTATATCTGGATAAATAAGATGGGAGGAGTAATGCCTACCTTGCAAAGTTGTGACATTTGGTGACAATGTATATTAAAGCTTAGGTGTATACTTAGTGCCAAATCTATGTGGTTGTGTGTGTGTGTGTGTAGTTAATGAACATTGGATTAAGGAAGTTGGACAGTGGGGTTGGGGAAAGAAAATGAGGGCAAAAAGATGGAATATGGGACAGAACAATTTTGAGTGGGAGCCAGATTTAGGCCCAGGTCTCCAGGCTCCCAATCCAATTCTGCTTCTGTGACTCCTTGTTCTTTTCTGACCTGGCTGGCCATGGGAATACAAAATGCTCTCTGCAGTAGAGAGAATTTGTTACAAATGAGTCATAACAGAGGCTCCATAGCTTGTCATGGAACCATGATTTACTTCAGTGGGAGGTGGTTTGATTCAGTGAGCATAGTATGGTATAGCCTACTCAGGCTTCTTATTCCAGTTTCCACTCCCTGACTTTCAGGGCAGCAGGTCCCCTTTTGCTGATTAGGAACCTGGGAGGAAATGGCTTTCCCAAGCACAATGGTGTTAGGCACCCTTTCCCTTTTTAGCCTTTCCCCTTCCTAATCTTCCTTTCCTGGAAAAATCTGTTTCCCATGGCTTAGGGCAAGCCTGCTATTAAAAAGAGTTGTAAAATTCTGCCTGCTCTTAAAAGAAAAAACATGATTGCCTTTAACTTATTATCCACTGCAGTGTATTCAGTTTGGTCTTAAAAGTCATTACTTAAGGGGCTGGGGTTGTGGCTCAGTGGTAGGGTGCTTGCCTAGCACGTGTGAGACACTGGGTTCAATCCTCAGCACCACATAAAAGTAAATTAATTAATTAAAAAATAAATAGAATAAAGGTATCGTGTCCATCTGCAATTAAAAAAGAAATTAAAAAAAAAAAGGCATTACCTCAGTATGGCTTGTGCTTCAGCCATGCAAGTGTTTTTAAAGAAAGTATAGATTTAGTTGGGCCAGTGGTTTGTAATCCCAGCAACTTGGAAAGCTGAGGCAAGTGCCTCATGGATCGCAAGTTTGAGGTTAACCTCAGCAATTTAGGGAGACCCTCAGCAACTTAGTGATAGCCTGTCTTATAAAATAAAAGAGGACTGGGGGTATAACTTAGTGGTAAAAGTGCCCTTGGGTTCACCTGAGCCATAAATAAATAAGTAGGACTGGGGTAAGGTGGTAAAGTGCTCAAGGTTCAATCCCTAATATCACCACTCCTCCCAAAAAAACCACAGATTTTGATAAAAGTCCAGTGTGGTTAGCCCGGCGCGGTGGCGCAAGCCTGTAATCCCAGCACTCTGGGAGGCTGAGACAGGAGAATCGCAAGTTCAAAGCCAGCCTCAGCAACAGCGAGGTGCTAAGCAACTCAGTGAGACCCTGTCTCTACATAAAACACAAAATAGGGCTGGGGATGTGGCTCAGTGGTCAAGTTCAGTTCAATCTCTAGTACCCACCCCCCAAAAAAAATCCAGTGTGGTTGTTAAATTTTGTTTTGCTCTGTCCACTTTCTCCTTTGCTTTCTTCCTTTCTCTGTTCTCTGTTTCACTAGATTGAGAGAACAAGGGATCTTTCTGTGGTAAGCACACTTCAAAAACAATCTTTTAAAAGTAAAACTTCAAGAATATTATTGAAGTAAAGAGAAATATGAATTTCACATTATATCTGTTGTTTAATTCTTGCAGGCTCTTGTTTTTATTTACTTTTTTTTTGGTACAGTAGCTGTGAGTATATTTGTCTTAACCTCCTGACTAGATTGTGAATCTCTAAGGATAAAGACTGTTTTATCTTTATATCCCCTGGAGTGCCTACCATAGTGCTTTGTTCATAATGAGCAAATAAATATATATTAAATTATTGCCATGGCTGGTAGATGTTGGAATGATGTTTTGAAATTAGGTGCAATTTAATTCCCACTTCAGAAGGTTATTTTCCACCAGAGAAGATATGGATTTTTGTAGAATTACCCACATTTTACTATTTGGGCCCCTAAAAAAAGAACGATGATCTACATTTGATAGATGATGAGTAGTCTGGCATTACTTTTTTCTGGAGACTCAGTCTTGCTATATTGGTTAAGCTATCCTGGAACTCCTGGGCTGAAGTGATCTTTGTGCCTCAGCCTCTTGAGTAACTGGAACTATAGATATACCCCACTGTGCCTGGCTAGGCTGGAGTTACATTCTATGCCAATATCCCGAATAATGTTTTTCATATCCCAGAGGATAAGTCAGTTGCATACAATACCAGTAGACCAGAGTTTCACTCTGATATAGGAAGTAAATTCTTTTTAAAAAAATACATTTAACAATATTTTAAAAATATTTTTTTAGTTGTAGATGGATACAGTACCTTTATTTATTTTTATGTGTTGCTGGGGATCGAACCCAGTGCCTCACCCATGCAAAGCAAGCGCTCTACCACTTAGCTACAACCTCAGCCCCTGGGGAATAAATAATAATTTTTTTTTTTGTGGTACCAGGGATTGAACTTGGGCACTAGACCACTGAGCTACATCCCCAGCCCTATTTTGTGTTTTATGTAGACACAGGGTCTCACTGAGTTGCTTAGTGCCTTGCCATTGCTGAGGCTGGCTTTTGAACTCACGATTCTCCTGTCTTAGCCTCCCAAAGTGCTGGGATTACAGGCGTGTGCCACCGCACCTGGCTGGGAAATAAATTCTTAATATTCATTCACTCAAGAAATTATTATTTAATTTCCTGATTCCCTACTGGGCACATGACATAGTAGTGAATCACTCTGTCCATCTAACAGATTATTAATTCTAATCAATGTTATGAAAGAAGGATTGATATTTCATTCTACAAATTAGTTATCTACTTAACCAACAGCTTTCTTTGATGGGGTAGGGCACATGGGAATTTGTAAATGGCACTGATAAGAATAGAAGTTGAGTGCTGGGGGTGTAGCTCAGAGATAGTGCACTTGCTTGGCATGTGCAAGGCCCTGAGTTCCATCCCTAGCACTGCAAGGAAAATAATTGAGTTGAGACACTTTGCTGACTATCTGACCAAATACAAGAAAAGTAACCCTCTTCTTTCTTTAATAGAGTAATGATAGTTGTCATGTTTATATGGTTCAAATGCAGAATGCATTCATAAGGTTTACTGTTAGAGTTTCTTTCATCTCCATGTCTTTCTTAGAGGTTACTTACAGAGAAACCAGTAGTGAGAGTGTGAAGTGTGTAGGAGGATGTGCCTTTTTCCTCTAACAGTTGTAAGACCTAAAGTCAGTTTGCTCCTTCTTATAGAAAAATAGTCAGGCTCTAGGGATGATAGATTTTTGCTTCCTATATGGCCTAGGGAATCTGAGTGGTGTCATTTATAACAAGAGCACAGAGGATGAGTCCATGTGGAAGATGCAGTTTTTCTTTCTTACCTCTCAGAGGTCTACCTGAAGTCCCCTGTGAGGAAGTCTCAAGCCATTTCTTCGCTGGCAGATTGATTCAGCACTTTGCCAAATGAGGAGCTTAGTGATGTTGGGATCTTGGAATTTGGCACCTGAGCAAAGAATATATATAATGGTGGTTGAGATCTCTGCTCCCTTGCTTTTTCTGTATCACTGAGAAAGCCTCCTTATGTATAATGTGCCTCCAAAGTTCAACCCAAAACTATATGAAGGAAGGTTGATCAGAGTCTGGGGACCCATTGATCCCCTGTGGGCCCCAGTTGAAGTGCCCATCACATGCAATGCGTTTCTGTCGTCTTCTTCAGGTAATGTGAAAGGTCTGGATATGATCCCCTGCTGTGTGTCTTGTGGCTGTGGGAAGCTTTTGACCACCACTCTCCCTGGGGTTGGGTTTTATTATACTGTGCTTCTGTTCCCTGGGGTGCTGTTCTCTGGGCTGGAAGATGAGAAGTAGGACTTGAGGATTGTTATGCTTTTCACTTGTCTAAATGATGCATCAGAATTGTCCCAAAGAATGATGTTTTGGTTATGTATTCATAAAAGCCTTTGATTTTTTTAAATGCACATTTCCTTTAAAAAACTGCTTTTATTCGTTTTCTTTTATTGGATGTAAAAAGTGTCTAATTTTAGCTTCATCAGATTAAGAGCTTTAGTGCCTTATTTATGCCAGATAGATTTCGGTTCTTTTACCCTTTCCAGTCCATATGATGAGGAGAGAATTTCTCAGGATTTCTTTGTTTTTTAATAAAGCCACTGTGAAAGGACTAAGGCTCTGTCACAAATGCAGCTAGGTTTACAGAACTAGTTTCAATAAAAATTCTCTCCAGATTAGAGGGACAGCAACGGAACCAGTATGAAGTTTTGCTTTTAGGAATATTCCAAAAAATGTACTCTAGCCTTAGTTTTTAATATTGTGGTAATACCTAAATGCAAGGAGAAATTGGGGGAAAATAATTGGAAGAAAAGTCATTCTTATTTTTTGGGATGCGAGAACTCCACTGCGGAAACCTATATTAGTTTCTCATGATTGAAAATTGGCTTGCTCTGCTGGTGTTTGTCTTATGAAGAGAAATGGAGAAATTCTGCTGTTCCCACTTCAAAAGTGGTTTTTAACATAGAAGAAAAGTAGTTAAGAATATGCTAAGGAGCCAGGCATGGTGGCACACACCTGTAATCTCAGTGGCTCAGGAAGCTGAGGCAGAAGGATTGCAAGTTCAAAGCCAGCCTCAGCAATGGCGAGGAGCTAAGCAACTCAGTGAGACCCTGTCTCTAAATAAAATACAAAAATGGGGTTGGGAATGTGGCTCAGTGGTTGAGTGCCCCTGAATTCAATCCCCAGTACCCCCGCTTCCCCCCAAAAGAGAGTATGCTAAGGAAGAGGCCTATACATCTGAAGAGGTGGCAATATGGTCTCTATCCCTGAGTAAACAGAAGAGGCCACTGTGAGCACTGCAAACTCAGTTTCTCTGGTGGCTTCTTAACTGATAGGCTTGGTGGTTATAGGTTACCTTCATCAGAGTGTCTTGTGCATTTAGGTTTTAAGCATAGAAGAACCTTGTGAATTTAGGTTCTAAGTCTAACCCAGAACTACTTAAATTAGTGCCCTTAACTACCCCAGTTTCTGAATGGGAAACTGTAAACCATCACAGAAGATTGAAAACATGGAAGTACTAGTATGAAGGGCAAAACTGGGGACAATAAAGAAACTACTATTGTTCACATCCTGTTATTACTGAGTTGAATGTATTTTTCCTTTCAGGTAAAATTCTGTTTCTTGATCACTTTCTTCTGAGATCCAGAGCTGCATATGCTTTGCTAGGTATTTTTTTTTATCATTAAAAATAATTTTTAAAGTAATTTCAAACATGCATAAATGTTAGCAGAAAAATATTAAGAGCTCTCATACCTGCTTCCCACAGATTTCCTAGCTGTTAACATTTCAGTGCATTTGATACATAACCAACCCTCCTCCCTGTATATATTATGTCTTGTCTTTTTCAGAACCTTTGAGAACAAGATGCAAATAGGTTGTTTCATCTTAAAACACTCAAACATTCTCCCGAACAAGGACATGTTTGTACATGTCAGTATAAAACTCTCCAAATCAGGAAATTAACATGGATTCAGTATTACCTTCCAGTCCTCAGATCTCATTCAAGTTTTGCTAA
The DNA here is from genome assembly GCA_028644305.1 of Xerus rutilus. Lineage (NCBI taxonomy): Eukaryota > Metazoa > Chordata > Mammalia > Rodentia > Sciuridae > Xerus > Xerus rutilus. The sequence continues at coordinate 60,050,036 of CM053410.1, forward strand.
CTGTTCCAACAATGATTTTTTTTTTTCTTTTTGGTCTAGAATTCTATATAGGAGCACGTTATTATGTCTCTTCAGACTCTCTTAATCTGGAACAGTTCCTTGGCCTTTCCCTGGCATTCATGTCTTCCACAGATTTAGAGAGTAGGCCTTACATTCTGTAGGAGGCCCCTTCACCTGGATCCGTCTGTTGTTTCCTCACCACTAGACTTAGGACATGGGCTCTTAACAGGACTAGACAGAGATGATATGATGCATCCACCTCACAAAGTGCACAATGTCAACTCTCCCTGGAGATGTTAAGCTTGAAATTCACCATTTCCCCCTTTGCACTTGATTAGTCCTTTGTGGGGAAGTGTGTAAAATTTCACTAATATCCTGTTCCCCCCACAAACTTCCTTCCACTAGACCTCGAATCCACCGTCAACTCCCACTCGTCTCAGTGGTGGCTTTTATATCCATGTCCTTCTGTGTCTGTTAGTTGGCATTCTACTGGAGAAGAGCTTTATTTATTTATGTCAATGTGGATGTGTGAATTTTTTTTCAATGGATTATAACTCTACTCTCATTTTTTAAAATTTTATGCATAAATTATCCCCAATTTGGTTAGTTAAGTCCTCTTTCAGGCTGGCCCCAGTGTCTTTTTCCTCCAGTACTGGAGATTCAACCTAGAGGCACTCTGCCACTGGGCTACGTACCCAATCCTTTTTATTTTCAGACGGGGTTTCACTAAGTTGCAGAGATTGGCCTTGAGCTTGCAATTCTCCTACCTTAGCCTCCTAAATCACTGGGATTACAGGCTCCATTGTCCTTTTATTTTTTTATTTGGTGCTGGGGATTGAACCTATGACAATGTACCACTAAGCCATATCACCAGCCTTTTTTTATTTTAAGACAGGGTCTTGCTAAGTTGCCCAGGATGTCCTTGAAATTACAATCCTCCTGCCTCAGCTTCCCAAGTAGGTGGGATTACAGGCATGCACACTGCACCTGGCTCCAGTATCCTTTTGACACATTACCACTTTTGAATCATTCTTCGGTCATAAGCCGTTAAATGCTATCTTCCAAATAACAGAATCTAAGCCCACTGTGAAGCATGTGCTTGGCGTCTTTTGAGGAACCACTTCCATCTCTATATCCCATAACTTACAGCCTCATCTTCCAGCCACATTTTTGTTCTCTCTGTAGCATGAACAGCTTCAGGAGCAGTTTCACCCAGAAAGGAACTTGTTAGCAGGGTGCTGAGTGCCGCCTTCTCATCTCATATGGCTCCTGGGGGTTATAAATTGCCAGGGAGGCTGTCTCCTCTCTTTCCTGATAACAGAACAATCTGCTTCTTAAATTTGTTGGGTCTGGGTGCAGTGGCACACTCCTGGAATCCCAGTGGCTTGGGAGGCTGAGGCAGGATAATCACAAATTCAAAGCCAGCCTTAGCAAACTTAGTTAGGTAGAGACAGGGTCTCACTGAGTTGCTTAGCACCTTGCCATTGCTGAGGCTGGCTTTGAACTCACGTTTCTCCTGTCTCAGCCTCCTAAAGTGCTGAGATTATAGGCGTGCACCACCACGCTCATCTCCTGTTTCTAAATAAAATTTTAAAAAGGGCTGGGGATGTGGCTCAGTGGTTAAGTGCCCCTGGCTTTAATTCCTAGTACAAAAAAAAAAAAAAAAATCTCTTGGAAATCTGCCAGATACAGGTGCATGCCTGTAATCCCAGTGACTCATGAGACTGAGGCAGGAGGATCCCAAGTTCAAGGCTAGTCTCAGTAATTTAGTGGGGCCCTAAATAACTTAGTGAAACCCTGTCTCAAAATAAAAAATAAAAAGAACTGGGGAAGTAGCTCAGTTGCAAAGCATTTCTGGGTTCAATCCCAGTACCAAAAAAAAAAAAAAAAAAATTCTGTTGAAGATCTGTGGCTAGCAGATCGGATAACTTTAGAGATGCTTCTGCCAGCTTGGCTTTCAGCTTCCAGCATGAGCTTTGGCTACTTGAGTGTATTTCAGTCTCTAATCTCCACACCCTGTCCTCTTCATCAAAATACCTTGTACTACTTGGTCCTGAAGATTCTGAAAGCAAGACTTGGGTGCCTCCTGTGTCATTCAGAATCTTAAATTTTGCTGAAGTTCAGTGAGCTTGTTTGGGAATGATAAGTAAATGTTTCTTGTCTATAATGTCTTCTCTTTCATACTCCAGGAATTTTTTAGCTAAATACTTTGAAGTTTATAGAATTAGTTATAGTAGAAAGACTATATAACATTCTTTTTTTAATTTAGGATTTGTTCTTTACTTTTGGCACATAGAGTTAATACAAAATAAAATATGGTACTTATTTGTGGAAATGCACATTTGTGTCACTAATGCTTAAGTTAATTATAAAATCCTTTATATTTAATTTGCTTTTAGATAAGACTTAAGGTAGCTTGCCATAAAAGTACATATTGTATACAGGGAAGTTCAATGTTAAAAGTGAGATTCAAGCTGGGTGCTGTGGTGCACACTTGTAATCCCAGCACTTTGGGAGGCTGAGACAGGAGAATTGTGAGTTCAAAGCCAGCCTTAGCAACAGCGAGGCACTAAGTGAGACCCTGTCTCTAAGTAAAACACAAAATAGGGATGGGAATGTGGCTCAACAGTCTAGTACTCCTGAGTTCAATCCCCCCCCCCCCAAATGAGATTCAAAACAAAACAGCTGGGGCTGTAGCTCAGTGGCAGAGCACTTGCCTAGCATGCCACATAAATAAAATAAAGGCATTTAAACAAAACAAAACAAAAAAATGTCCTGAAAGAGAAAACTCATTTGGTACCAGGAACAAGGATCGCAGTAGTAACTCTGTGAGTACCTGAATTAACTCTGAAGTCCTTGTTAACCTTGAGTTTACAGAGGCTGGAAAAATTGTGTGACTGTCATAGGGGTCACAACCCACACTACTATAATAAAAGGATAACAAACAAAGCATAACAAATTTATTAAGTCAAAGTTTTATATGCATGAAGCCTTCAGAAAGGAAGACCCCCCAAGACTGAGGGGAAACTGTTAATGATTAGGTTCAGTAGAGAGTGAACATGTGGTGGAAACTAGTAGAGAATGAAAACCTGTGGTTAGACAAAAGGGTGTGATGTAAAGGTAATGGACTGAGGTGGACCGAGCAAAACCTGTTTAGATTCTTCTTGGTCCTTCTGTATAGCCTTTCTTCCTCTTAAGTATAGGGCAGGACCCCTCTGGAATCAAGAGAAGGGAGAGAGTAAACTTTCTAGGTTTTATGGCTTACTTTGGAATAGAGGGGTTCTAGTTTCTATGTCCTGCCTTGTTGAAGAGATATTCTGGTTTCTGTGACTCACTTTGTGGGGGAAAAGATTCTGGTGAGACTTTTCTTTTGAGATCTTCCTGGAGTTCAAAGTCCTTGACACACCAAAGTGCTATACTTTGGGGTATTGTCTTCTGAGGCCCAACAAGCTGCACTAATACGATGAGGCAGACGTGTAGAGCTCTACTTCACTTATTCCAGATGGCACCTTCCTGACCTTAGCACAGACTGCCACTTATCCTGTCCTTTGCTCACCTTTCATGAGCATGTTTTATTGATTGATTGGGATGGACAATAGGCAAGAAGAAGAGTGTATTGAAACAAATCCATTGCTATTTCTACAGAACCTATTTAAATTATCAGTCCTAACAGATCACATAGTGACATTAATAGGTCATTAGCATTCTTTCCCTTGACCTCACTTATTAGTATAATTTAACTTCAAATCCAAAGAGTAATCACACTGACAAGAAGAATGTTAAGAATTTCTCTGAAAAGCACCTACGGGTTCTTTTAGAAAAGAGACTCTAGAGCTCTTAAATAGAATAACAGTACCAATTTTTTTTTTTTTTTGTACTGGGATTGAACTCGGGTACTCTACCACTGAGCCACATCCCCAGCCCTATTTTGTGTTTTATGTAGAGACAGGGTCTCACTGAGTTGCTTAGCACCTTGCCATTGCTGAGGCTGGCTTTGAACTCGTGATTCTCCTGTCTCAGCCTCCCAAAGTTCTGGGATTACAGGCTTGTGCCACCGCAGTACCAGTTTTGAAACAGTACCAATTTTGAAAATGCACCAGGTAATGTTAATTCTGTTTTTCTCCTCATACTGTCTTCCTCGTGGTTTGGGGCAACTTCTGCTTTAAATTTGGGTCCTGCAATACTAAATTTTTTGTTTGCCTCCAGATTGAGAAATAAAGTGAGTGGTAGGGGGCATTGTCGCTGCTGAGTATTAATCTGGCCCCTGAGACTTAGGGACAGCTCCTGCACAGTCCTGTGTTTCACCTTTTATCTACTTAGATAGGTAGAGAAAACTGGGCTGTTTCTTAGTTCTGATTTTAAAACTTATGTTTCTTCATGTATAAATGAGGATAAGAAGAGTCTTTGGTAGAGTTGTGAGCATTAAATTAGATGAGGCAAATAAAGTGATCAATACATAGAGACGGTTCAGTAAATGTTACCTAGAACAAATAAGCAAAATGACTTGCTCCTTTAGTTGTTATTCTCTTCCTCCAACTTGAAACCTTTGTTTAAAAATAACCCCATTCAAGATCATCTATATTTAAAAACAGCCACTAAGCAAAGGAAAAAGGAAAAGAAGGCCTTGGTTTGCACCGAAGACAATTTGATATGAATTTTCTGCAGCCAGAGTTGGCAGGGTTAATGTGCGCCAGCTGAGAAGCCATGCTGTTACCTTCTGGCAGCCCATACACAGATGCTGTTGTATTAATTACAAAAGAAAACTCGATTAACTCAGAAGTCCTCTAACTGTCAGAGAGGCAGCTGCTTCATCTCTGAAACAGGTTTCCTTCCTCCCTCCTACTGTCAGTCTACCACTTTTGATCTCTTCTTTAGTGAACTGCTAAGACTGCACTGTTGGTCCTCAGAGCTCCTGGTGAGTTCAGTCAACTTTTTGATCTGTAGTTAGAGGAGTCCAGAGGGAGCATGCATAATTAAATTCACATATAAGTTAAAATAAAAACAATCAGACCAACTTCCCATCTCTTTCCCATCCTTACTCTTTTAATAGTTAAAACTGACAGTATTTTAGAACTGGAAAGGATGTTAAAGAGGATCTAATCCAACTCCCTCAGTTTACAGATGAGCAATTCAAGGCATACAAAAAGAGCAAGTAGACTGCCAAGGTCACAGAGCTAGTCAGTGGTAAGCCTGGGATCAAAACATCTGCCCTCATACTAGTGCTCCTCCCACTTTTGTGTTGCACACTTCATCACTGACCTGTGTGCCCAGAGAAGTAAGGAGTAAAGCCTCCGACATTCAACTTCATTTCTCAGCCAGGCATGGTGGCACATGTCTTAATCCCAGCTGCCTGGGAGGCGAAGACAGGAGAGTTGCAAGTTGAGCCCACCTTGGGCAACCAGCAAGATCCTATCTCAAAATAAAATGATCTGGGGCTGTAGCTCAGTTGTAGAGTGCCCCCCAATTCAATCTCCAGACTACGGAGGAAAAAAAAAAAGCAGTGATCCTCATTTCTCATGTTCATGTTCAAATCTTATAGACATGTGGGAGATCAATGAAAAAAGTAAAGATGTGGGGCAAACAAAGGGCTTGGACAGCAATATATTGAAAAAGAGTGATGATGTCCATCTTTTTTTTGTGATTATGATTTCTTTTTAATATAAAATGAGAGTAGATTAAAATGGAAAAGAAATTTTCACTTCAGTTGTACACATGGCATATTGAGGCAATGTTCACCTATAAACAACCTAGAAAATAAAACAAGTCTTATTTCCAAGCACACTGTAACTAGAAATATGCAGACTCATGTTCTCCAATATAAGATGATCTAGAACACAAACTTCAGTTTTATTTGTCATTGTTGTTGATGATGTCCATCTTGAAGACCTTTCTTCAGTCCAATAGGTTGTGCTTGGAACCCTTGTGGAGTGCCTGAAAACAGAGAGTCAGAACTGGACTCAACCTCAGCCTTGCCCATTGCACTGGTCTTTGGTTGTTTTAACAGTGGCAGTTTTATTTGTAGTTACTGTTTTTGTGAGAGAGATGGAGCAAGGGAGGTGATAATTTGGTCAGATGAATAATGGGGTGTGTCTCCTGTGGTTCTGGCTGATGCTGCATGTTTTATTGGCTTTCTTATAGCTAGCAATTGGTCTCAGAGGTGTTGAGGCCTCTCCTTCTGGTCCTCAAAAGTAGTTTCGTTGGTTTTCTTCTCTAGTATCCCTTCTCCTAGTAATAGCAGTAACAAAGCTTGGGTAAGTTTGCTATTTTTGTTTATTTTTTCATTAGGAAACAACAACTTTTATTACAAGAATTTAAAGGTTGTCAATATGAATTGACACCTAGATACATGAAAATCTGGGGATAGGGCATGGGAAAAGAGGAAAACTGGGAAGAGTAGATGAGAGAAGACAGTCTGGCTGGACTTTGCAAGCTCAGGTTGACACTGTGGTAGTTAAATTCTGCCAGGTGATTGAGGAAGGTTCTGTTCTTCTGTCCTTATATACTTTCTGGGTTGAAATAAAGGCATTTTTTAGGAATAATAGTTCCCTTGAACTACTCTTTTTTAAAAAAAATTTTTTGTAGTTGTAGATTGACAACATGCCCTTATTTTGTTTGTTTGTTTTTATGTGGTGCTGAGGATCGAACCCAGTGCCTCATGCGTGCTAGGCAAGCACTCTGCCACTGAGCTACAACCCCAGCCCTTCCCTTGAACTATTCTTCATGATACTGTACTTTTTGAAATTCTTTGTGGATTCACTTGTAGCTTTCTGTAGACAACTCTCTGCCATAAATGGATTCTGACCCAGAACAAACAAAAGTATAACTTTAAGCACTTCCTGTTTGTCAGTCATTGTATTGGATGTCAAGGATACAGAGAGAAATAGGATGGTTCTTTGTGCTTTTGATAAGTATAAACAGATAATTAGAATAAACTATAAGTGTATAATTATGAACAAGGTACAAAGGGACCTTGTACACAAATGGGACTAGCCCTAGCTCATTGCTACTTTCTAAGTGGTCATATAGACAATTGACTGAGCACCCTTGCTTTTTTAGATCATAGGTCAAAGATTAGCCAGTAGGAGGGCTGAGGTTGTGGCTCAGTAGAGCTCTTGCCTAGCATGTATGAGGCACTTTGTTTGATCCTCAGCACCACATAAAAATAAGTAAATAAAAATAAAGGTATTGTGTCCATCTACAACTAAAAAAAATTTTAAAAAAAGAATAACCAATAGGCGAGTATTTTACTCTTATGCTTAATGGTAAATATCTTGCACAGAATTAGGCACTCAGTGCATGCTCTTTGATTTTTCTAAGGAACCCATATCTTTCCCAGAAGAGTAGATTTCTTTGTTTCAATGGCTAGTATTGCTGATGTTTATGTGCAGGCAGGGCGATGCTCATACAGACAGGCGTGAAAGGAAGGGCCTCAGTGAAATGCATGGAGGGGCCTGGGTGAACACACACCTCTTTAACCCTTTTGGTGGTACCACTTGTGGAAGAGCAGGAAGCTTGAAGGTTTGAAATAGTAGTAGGGTAGGTTCATCCTGAAGTAAAAACACTTTTGAAGTGAATCAGGCCTCTTCAATTTTATGAACAAATCAGCCAGCCTACAAGTGGTTTAATGTAGTTTATGGTAAAGTGACTAAAGCAAATACTATTTCAGTTAGTAGTACTGCCCAAAACTTTAATTATGATGTATGTATTTGGCTCAAAGATTGGTCTTCCTGAATCTTAGATGTAGGCAGGCCCTGGAGCTGGAGAAGTGGGAAAGGATCAAGTTCAGGGAATCAATTTCTGGTTCTTTTTCCCCAAACAGAAGTTTTCACGCTTTAGGAGGATTGTTTTTCTCTATTTAATACTATAAAGCTGTTTGATTTATAGTATGAAGTTAGCCATTCAGATCAGTATTGGTTGTCCTGAGAGTATTTTTGAGATAGATCACATCTCTTCCTAGCTGTGCCTAGATTTTGTTTCCAAAGGCAGTTTTTTCCCTTTGTCTTACTCAGAGTGTTATCATCCATAAACAGAAGGAATATGCCTTGATAGGAACTATTCATCTTAATAGTTGAGCATCTGATATTCTAAAAACAGATGACTTAGCAGCTGGGACACTGTCACCAGCTATCAGAGAGATGAACTGGAAAATAGTCTAGAGCTCATTCACTCATGAAAAACTTTTCACTTCACTGTAAGTGTATATACAGATGAGCTTGAATATTTAGTTACAAAATGTGTTGTAAATGAGGAAATTTTTCTTTTAGGTCCTGACATCCTGAGTCTCTGTCTACTCTTCCTCATTTTTCTTTCTTTACTCCTTTTTCCTCCAATCTCTCCTTCCCCAACCAGGCCAGCTGAGCTGCATTTCCTTCCCACCTAAGGAAGAGAAGTACCTCCAGCGGATTGTGGACTGCCTCCCCTGCATATTGATCCTCGGCCAGGATTGTAATGTCAAGTGTCAGTTGTTGAACCTGCTGTTGGGGGTACAGGTGCTTCCCACCACCAAGCTGGGCAGTGAAGAAAGCTGTAAGCTCCGCCGCCTCCGCTTCACCTATGGGACTCAGACCCGGGTCAGCCTGGCGCTCCCTGGACAGTATGAATTAGTACACACGCTCACCGCTCACCAGGGAACCTGGGAGACCATCCCTGAAGAGGACCTGGAGGTTCAAGAGGACAGTGAGGATGCTGCTCATGTTTTAGCTGAATTGGAAGTGACGATGCACCATGCCCTCTTACAGGTACTAGTCTTGTACATTAGTCGTACACATACATACTAGCTTTTTTTTTTAATATTTATTTTTTAGTTGTAGGTGGACACAATATTTTTAATTTATTTTCATGTGGTGCTGAGGATCGAATCCAGTGCCTCACGTGTGCTAGGTGAGCACTCTACCACTGAGCCATAACCCCAGCCCCACATAACCAGCTTTTATTTTGATTTCTTGAAAAAATAGTTTGGCAATAGTTTGGCAATAAATACTCTGGGCTCTGAACAGCATCTTGTGTAATCAAAGGAACAAAATCTAGAAAGTTGAAAACAGATAAGGGCATCACCCATCCCTGCTTCTGCCTATGATACTGCAAGGGATAATTTGCTTGTCTCCCACTCTGAAAGAAAAGGAATATGTGGCCAGTACGTGGTGGCACATGCCTCTCATACCAGCATCTTAGGAGTCTGAGGCAAGAGGATCTCAGATTTCAAGCCAGCCCAGGCAACCTAGTGAGACCCTGTCTCAAAATAAAAAGGGGTAGAGATGTGGCTCAGTGGTAAAGTGCCCCCAGGTTCAATCCCCAGTACCCTTCCAAAGAAAAGAAAAGAAAAGGAATATGTGATAATCTGATAATTGGGTCTTGGTAAGCTTTTACAGAATAGTTATCATCAGGGGCTGGGGCTATAGCTCAGTGGTAGAGCACTTGCCTAGCATGCGTGAGGCAGTGGGTTCGATCCTCAGCACCACATATAAATAATAAATGAATAAAATAAAGATCCACCAACAACTAAAAAAAAATAAAAATAAAGAAAAAAAAGAATAGTTATCATCAAGGCTAGAATTTTTTTTTTTTTTAAATTTCTTGGTAGGAGGATGTTGCTGGAATTGTCTCTTTCTCTTTCAAAAAGGATAAGATGAAGCTAGGTGCGGTGGTGCATGCCTGTAATTCCAGCACCTTGGGAGGCTGAGACAGGAAAATCGCGAGTTCAAAGCCAGCCTCAGCAACGGCGAGGTTCTAAGCAACTCAGTGAGACCTTGTCTCTACATAAAACACAAAATAGGGCTGGGGATGTGGATTAGTGGTCAAGTGCCCCTGAGTTCAATCTCCAGTACCAAGAAAAAAAAAAGAAGAAGATAAGATGATAGGTAATTAATGCTCTTATTAGAATTGAGACCATGTGAAAATTTCTGTGGAGTTTTCCTTAGATCTAGCCATTAATTTACTGAGTGGGACAGTTCATTTCCTCTTACTTTGTAAGGAATGCAGGTCTGGTTCAATGTAAGGAGACATAGTAGTCCTGTCAGTTGAAGAATATCTTGGCTTCTCTTTTGAAGTGACGTCCCCAAGAGAGCACAGATGCTGTGCCATCTCCCAGGAGCTCATATTGTCTGTCTAGCATTCTTACCTCCACTTGGGAAGGACTCTGCTGGTCTCCTGGGCTTTCTTTGGTGCAGAATAGCTAGGAAAAGACCATTTGCCTTGACCAGATGATGGTCAGCAAAGCATGTGACTATGCCAGGGGTCAGGAGTGGGTAGGAAGAAAAGAATGCAGTGGGGCTGAGGCTACAGCTCAGTGGTAGAGCACTTGCCTTGCAAGTGTGAGGCGCTAGGCTCGATTGCCTCAGCACAACATAAAAATAAATAAAGCTATTGTGTCCATCTACAACTAAAAAAAAAATTAAAAAAAAAAAAGAATGCAGTGATCTTCTGAATGGGGAATTTATCATCTGGGGTAGCTATGCCAGGAAGGGTGGACTAGTTTGATGAGATTTGGGAGAATGGTTTTTTCCCTTTCTTATAACTTCTTCATCTACTCTTCTTGGTCTCTCAGTCAATGAATGAACTCTTTGGTGTGGCTGTGGCCTGTGATGCTCTAGAAGTAGAAACTCCCTTCTCATTTCCTTCCACTTATTTCTTTTATCTTTTTTATGCTAGAGGGGGCTATGTAAAGCTCTTGCTTTTTCTTGGCTCAGTGGTGGATTTTCTCTGTGTTCAGACTGCAAGCTTATACTTCTTAGCTCCAGGTCAGTGTGAGAATTCTTTTTTTTTTTTTTTTTTTTTTTGGTACCAAGGGTTGAACTCAGGGGCACTCAACCACTGAGCCACATCCCCAGCCCTATTTTGTGTTTTATGTAGAGACAGGGTCTCACTGAGTTGCTTAGCGCCTCGCCATTGCTGAGGCTGGCTTTGAACTGGCGATTCTCCTGTCTTAGCCTCCCAAAGTGCTGGGATTACAGGCTTGTGCCACCGTGCCCAGCTTCAGTGTGAGAATTCTTTGGTAACTCTAGTAGTAATCCTTGTTTGTTGACTGAGGTGTGTTCAGTTGTCCCATGAACTTCTTCATAGTTCATCAATATTTGATTCATACATAATCTCTCTTAATGTACTACAGTAGTCTAGTTCCTTAAGGTTCCATTCACTCAGCGGTTTTCAGATGTTTTTAGATTTTAATTCACTATAAGGAACACATTTTTGGTCCTGCTGTTTGCCACATGTGGATGGACTTGGAGGATATTAAGTGAAATAAACCAGAAAAAAACAATACTGCTGGGGCTGGGGTTATGGCGCAGTGGTAGCGTGCTCACCTAGTACGCGTGAGGCACTGGGTTCAATCTTCAGCACCACATAAAAAATAAAATAAAGATATTCTGTCCACCTACAACTAAAAAATAAATATTTAAAAAAAAAAAAACAATACTGCTGTGAGATCTTTAAAAAAGGGCCAAATATACAGAGAGAATAAAAACAATGGTTTCAGGAGGTGGGAAAGAGAGTGGAGGTTGTGGGGAGGAAATGAGGAAATGTATGTCAAAGGATACAAGGCAGCTGATATGGGGCTGGGGATTCTGTTCAGTGGTAGAGCCCTTGTGTGGGGGCATCAGTCCTAGGGTTTCATTGTGAGGTGTAATGTTGTGGATTTAAAAAGTAGCAGATATATGTAGGATCTAGGAAGTCTAGAGAGCTAATGTTAAAGATAAGGACTGTAGTTAATAAAATTGTGTTAGGGATTTGTTAAAAAACTAGATTTTAGCTGATATCCTAAAAAAGTAACTGTGAGATGATAGATATGTTGATGTGCTTCAATGTAGTAACCATTTTACTATTTATGTGTCCCATAACATTACATTGTACTCCTCAAATATACACAATAAAATTTACTTTTAAAAAAAAGAGGAAAAGAATATATTTTTCATTAGGATCCAGTATACACACGCACGTGTGCATACACATACATAGATGTATGCATTTGAAATGAAAGTTGTATGAAGCAATGCTTTTACTTCCTGAAATGCACACTGATATTTTCTTCTCTATTTGACTTGATTTTTAAAAAAGTGATGACAGTAACCCACTAAATTGATGCCATGACCTAATACACTGTGACCTGTGTCTTATAAACTGAGGGCTGTGGCATATACCTATAATCCCAGCAACTCAGGAGGCTGAGGCAGGAAGATCTCAAGCTCCAGGCCAGCCTGGACAACTTCGTGAGACCACATCTCAAAATAAAATAAGAAAAAGGGCTGAGGGAGTAGCTCAATGGTAGAGCACTTACCTAGCATGCATGAAGTCCTGAGTTCAATCCCCAGAACCAAGAAACAAACAAAAAAAACAAACCACTCTTGAATAGCTGAAATGACCCTGCTATCAGTCAGGTGGTTATTTTTCCCATTCTTGCCTTACAGTCTTGGAATGTGAACAAAGCTATCTGCAGAAGAGACAAGTTATTTGATTTCTCTGTGTCCTTTCATTTAAACAATTTTTGGAGGAGGAGAGGGTACTGGGAATTGAACTCAGGGGCACTTGACCACTGAGCCACATCCCCAGCCCTATTTTGTGTTTTATTTAGAGACAGGGTCTCACTGAGTTGCTTAGTGCCTCGCTTTTGCTGAGGCTGGCTTTGAACCCGTGATCCTCCTGCCTCAGCCTCCTGAGCCACTGGGATTACAGGCGTTTACTACCATGCCCTACTTGTCCTTTAATTTTAAAGGTTTAAATTCCACCCCCTCCCCCTCTTCCTTTGTCCTTTTTCTTCCCTTCCCTTCCAGGTGCTGGAATCAAACCTAGGGCTTTGTGTGTGCTAGGCACACACTACCACTGCACTACACTTGCAGCCCTAATTGGTTTAAATTTCTTTTTTTTTTTTTTTTGGTACTGGGGATTGAACTCAGGGGCACTCGACCACTGAGCCACATCCCCAGCCCTATTTTGTGTTTTATGTAGAGACAGGGTCTCACTGAGTTGCTTAGCGCCTCGCCCTTGCTGAGGCTGGCTTTGAACTCGTGATTCTCCTGTCTCAGCCTCCCAAAGTGCTGGGATTACAAGCGTGAGCCACCACGCCTGGCTCCCTTGGTTTAAATTTCTAATGCTCATTTACCTTTTTTTTTAAACATTTTTTAAAAATTGTCAATGAATCTTTTTATTTTATTTATTTATTTGTATATGGTGCTGAGGATTGAACTCAGGGCCTCACACATGCCAGGCAAGCACTCTACCACTGAGCCACAACTCCAGCCCTTCATTTACTTTCATTTCATGAGTTGAAGTGATACAAGAAAGTGCAAACTGTTCCCCAAGTGTTTATCTGAGCACATATCTTACTAAAAGTTCCCAGGGCCTTCTACTGATATGTGCTAAGCATGCAAACTGAAGTCACAACTGATGAGGAATTGGAATTGCAGTGTCAAATCAGTTTTCTCTGGGCTCACTTAAGATGTAGATTCTCATTCTTCTTGAGGAATTCTCTAGCCTCTCATGTCATTTCATGTGGTTGGTGGGGCCTCCTTAGCCAGTGTTTTTCCAGATCTGCTTTATTCTCCAGTGGTTTTGATGTAAAACTGGTAACAGACCCTAGTGGTCTAAGTTTAGAACCCCTTGATGCTGAGCCGCAGAGGCGCTTCCAGCCTTTGTGGAATTCAGGCACTGCCCTTTGGCCACGGTTGGGCTCCTGTCTCTGTTAAACACATCAGAGATGCCTCAGCTCACTACTGGGATCTGTGCATGACTACCTGAAAGATGTTCATGCCAATAAGAAAGATCTTTTTATTTAGCTTTGGTTATATTTAGGACCACTGAGTTCACTCTAAACAGCCCTTCTATTTGATTTGTAAAGAGAGTGGCAAAGAAAGGAAGCATTTAGCTAAAGGAAATGAAGATTGAATTAGGGGAAATGAGATGTTCATTTTGAACTGTCAGATTATCAAAGCAGAATTTCCCCCTGCACTCTTGTACAATGGCCATTCTTCCAAGACGTTATTTCAAAGTCCTCATAAATTAGCCATTTTCATTTTGTTTCAGAATAGTCCCATTCACATGGTATTCCCAGCTGCTTAGTATTCCCAGCTTTTTAGTCTGGCTCCCCTGAGATTCTTGGTTCATAATTCAATAGCAGAGGGACACTGTCAAGCTGTTAGTATCTGAAACTGGTTTAGGGTTAAAATATATCATTCTTTCAATTGTAGCATATTTTGCCACTCCCCGTATTCCCTAGATCTATCTTTGTATACAAAAGTACTTCTTTTCCACCCTCAATCCCTCTTTCTCCCACCTTCTACCTATCACCTCCCTTTTTAATTTCTTCTTATAGGTTTGAAGTAACCTTTTTTTTTGGTACTGGGGATTGAACTCAGGGGCACTCGACCACTGAGCCACATCCCCAGCCCTATTTTGTGTTTTATGTAGAGACAGGGTCTCACTGAGTTGCTTAGAACCTCGCCATTGCTGAGGCTGGCTTTGAACTCGCGATTCTCCTGTCTCAGCCTCCTGAAGTGCTGGGATTACAGGTGTGTGCCACCGCACCTGGTTTGATGGAACCATTTTTGGTCTGTCAGTTGCTCAATCTGATTGTGTGTGTGTATCTTTTTCTTTTCCCCTGCGAGCACCTATAAGAGAAGGAATAAAAAGGTATAAACAGCAGCGGAGGTGGTTCAGGGTAGTTGGTCCAAGGCTTCTGTAGCCTAGCAGTGGAGCTCCATTTACCATGACAGTTAAACAGCTTCAGTTGTTCTGCCTATGTCAGCAGCCTGTTTACCCTACCAGGTGCTTTCTGGCCTTTTGGACAAGTGTACATGTCACCCACGTCACATAGCTGCATGAGTACTGGCTCATGGTGATACCTAGTGGGGTATTTTTCAGGGAACTGATGAAGACTAATATTTCCAGGCAAGGCCAATGACTTGCAGATAAACTTATTTAAAAAATATTTTCAACTCTAAACTAGTTGGACTCTAAACTAGTTCTCTTTATCACCGAGTTGCTTAGCGCCTCGCCATTGCTGAGGCTGGCTTTGAACTGGCGATTCTCCTGTCTCAGCCTCCCAAAGTGCTGGGATTACAGGCATGCGCCACTGTGCCCAGCTTCAGTGTGAGCATTAGAAATTTAAACTCTAAACTAGTTCTCTTTATCACTCTGAATAGCGATCAGTGGAAATAAAATCTTAATGTTATAGAGATATTGATTTTGATTTTTTAAAAATCTTGGTAGTTAATGCTTTCACAATCCATAATGATTATAAAGGGATTTTTTTTTTTGAAACTTAGGTGTGTGAGTCTTTACTACATTGCCCATGCTGGCCTTGAACTGCGTGCACCACCTTGCATAGTTTATATAAGATCTTAAAGTGACAAAAGCTTACACAAAAATTTAACCCCCAAATTTCCTAAACATTTTTGCTAGAAAACTAGCTTCTCTCAGTTTTTGTCTAGTTATTGGCATTTAATATGGCATCTTACAAGACAAATTTTATGTTACCTTTATTTAGTTACTACATTGTCTTTTGAATGTAGCTAGATTTTTTTAAATATATATTTTTTCAGTTGTTGATAGAACTTTATTTTTATTTATATGTGGTGCTGAGAATCAAACCCAGTGCCTCACACATGCTAGGCAAGCGCTCCACCACTGAGCTATAGCCCCAGCCCCAAGCCAGATTTTAAAATGAGGGTTGATAGGTAAGAAGTAGGAAAGAAGGCCAGGTATAGCACCACCTATAATCTCAACAACTTAGAAGGCTGAGGCTGGAGGATTACAAGTTTGAGGCCAGCCTCAGCAACTTAGTGAGGCCCTGCCTCAAAATAAAAAATAAAAAGGGCTAGGGGGCTGTGGCTGTAGCTCAGTGGTAGAGCACTTGCCTAGCACATGTGAGGCCCTGGTTCCATCCTCTGCACCACATAAAAATAAATAAATGAAATAAAGGAATTGTGAAAAAAATCTTTAAAAAAAAAAGGGCTGGGGATATAGCTTAGTGGTAGAGCAGCTTTGGATTTAATTCTAGTACTGTAAGGGGGGAAAAAAAAGAAGGTTGTTTGAAGTCTCCAAGGCAAGAAGATATTCTTAGGAAGAAGGAAATATATGAAATTAGGCCAAAAAATGGTTATTCCAAGGGAAAAGAAAAAAGGGTGTGTGGTAATATGTACAAGGCAGAGGAATACAGAATATTTTAGAGGTATAATTAAAATAAAGAAGCCATTATTTTATGAGCCAAAAAAAGGGAAACTGAAGTGATGTGTTAAAAGAGATTGGGAGGGGCTGGGGTTATGGCTCAGTGGTAGCGTGCTCGTCTAGCATGCGTGAGGCACTGGGTTCGATCCTCAGCACCACATATAAATAAAATAAAGATATTCTGTCCACCTATGACTAAAAAAATAAATATTAAAAAAAAAAAAAAAGAGATTGGGAGCTGGGGTTGTGGCTTGGTGGTAGAGCGCTTGCCTAGCATGCATGAGGCACTGAGCTCGATTCTCAGTACCACATATAAATAAATAAATAAATAATAAAGATCCATAAAAAACTAAAAAAATACTTAAAAAAATGATGTGATAAGTTCAGGCAAATGCTGAATTATAAATGCCTTATAGGCAGTAATCCTGTGTTCTTTAACATTTTTTTTACCTTTCTTCTAATGCACACTAGTATATATAGTGAAAGGTAATTGTCCTGCATACATTGTTTTTCCAGTAAAGACCTAAAGACGTAAGAATACTCTGTGAAATAGTTATGTGGACCTGGGTTTAATATGGACCATAGGTTAATATGGCTATTAGGGATGTGTGTGATTTAGAGGCAAGATTTTTTTTCTTTTTTTTTGTACCAGGGATTGAACCCAAAAATGCTGTACCATTCAGTCACATCCCCAGCCCTTTCTATTTTGAGACAAAGTCTCCCTATGTTGCTTAGGGCCCCACTAAGTTGCTGAGGCTGGCCTCCAACTTGAGCTCTTCCTGACTCTGCCTCCCCAGTAGATTACAGATGTGCATCACTGTGCCCAGCTAAGATTTTTTTTTTTTTTTTTTTGCAGTGCTATGGATCAAACCCAAGGCCTCAGATATACTAAGTACACACTCTATCACTAAACTACACCCCTAGCCAAAGTTTTTGTTTTGTTTGGTTTGGTTTGGTTTTGGTACCAGGAATTGAACCCGGAGGTTCCACTAAGCCACATCCCCAGCCCTTTTTATATTTTATTTAGAGACAGAGTCTCACTGAGTTGCTTAGGGCCTCTCTTAAGTTGCTGAGGCTGGCTTTGAACTTGGAATCCTCCTGCCTCAGCCTCCCAAGATGCTGAGATTTTCAAAAAACTTCTAAGCTTATCATAGTAGCCTTGATATCCCTAAAGGAACAGCCTGAAGCTAGGATCATCTTTTCTTAATTCACTGTCAGTCATTCATCTTTGGCCTTCCAAATCTAGATTTTAGGGAGAAAATCTGACAGAGATTACAACCTCTGAGTAGAGGCTGGTGGAAATAGGGAGTCTTTCTCAACTCAGAACTTGAAAGTCAGAACACTTTTGTTGGGGCCCTTAAAAATATTTTTTTTTCTTTTCTTGGGGGGGCATACCCAGGATTGAACTCAGGGGCACTTGACCACTGACCCACATCCCCAGCCCTGTTTTGTATTTTATTTAGAGACAGGGTCTCACTGAGTTGCTTATTAGCACCTCGCTTTTGCTGAGGCTGGCTTTGAACTCATGATCCTCCTGCCTCAGCCTCCTGAGCTGCTAGGATTACAGGCATGTGCCACCATGCTTGGCTTAAAAATATTTACTTTCTGACTTATTTTATAATGTCTCAGCCAGTCCTTGGAGGATATTATCTTGTTTTTTTAGCAGAGTCTTTGCTCTGTACTAGCATGTGCTTTTTATTTTATTTTAATTAACTAATTAATTTGTAGTACTGGCGATTGAACCCAGGGGTGCTCTGTAAGTGAGCTATGTCTCTAGCTTTTTGTATGTTTTATTTTAAGACAGAGTCTCTCTAGGTTGCCCCGACTGGCCTGGAATTTTGGATCCTCCTGCTTTGGCCTCCCTAGTTGCTAGGATTACAGGGTTGTGCCACCATGCCCAGCTTAGCATATACTTTTAAATATAGAACCCTAGAGTTATTGGAATTTCTAAAGTTGTCTTCTCTATCCTTTGCTTTCAGAATTTGCGTGACACAGTGGGCCTTCAGTGACTGATTAAATATGGTCTTTATAGTTATGTGGACCTGGGTTTACATCCTGAGTTTGTTATTTAGCTGTGACTCATTTGTAAGATGGGCTAGTAGTTCCTGTCTTTTAGGATTGGTGTGAAGCCAGCATGAGAGAGTATGTCTAAAGCATCTAGCAGTGTCTGGCACATAGTAAACCAGTTCCTTCTTTCCTTGGAATGAATAAATCAGTGTCCTTGAGAAGAGGACTTTCTCCTCTTTCAGTCCCCCATTCCCTTCCCTGATAACTATCCATGTTGGAAGTCCTTCCTTTTGTCAAATTTAAGTCCTTCTTGTTCCAGCTAACTTATAGTCACTGTTCTATCTTGTTAGAGGAAAAATTCTTCATAATTGATTATGACTTACTTTTATAATAAAATGAAAGAAGTATGTCACAAAAGGTCATTCATCAGAAGTATATAAAAGCTAAAAGGTAAAATCTTTCCTCTTTCCTCTTTATCTCTTCTTCATTCTATTATTTTGTCTCTCAGTGATTCTAGTAAGTGGTAAGAGAATAAAGTTTCAAATCCCTACTTTGATTTGCATCTGTGGATACCTGGATGGATGTTTGTCCTCAAGATAGAATGCACAGAGGCTATTCAGTACATTTTGTCATCTTGTCTGTCTCCTAATTCATTGCAGCATGAGATGTAGAGAAGATAATTCCAATCCTGAAATATCCTTTGGATATTTGAGATTGTAAATCTATTTTCTTTGAGCATGATGGTTCATGCTTTGTGTCTAGTTGAGGGCTGTGGTTATGATTCCATTTTTCCAGATCTCGTTTGTGTCTGGCCTCTGAGTAACCACATGATGTTTTTACTAGGTAGAGAGATGAGCTTGTATCTATTCAGTGTTGACTGCTGGAATAAAGCTCTTGGTTGGCTTCACGTTAATCCCAGTTTCTCATGAGGCATGTTATGGCCTAGAAACCCATCCAGTTGCAGCTTGCTCTTAGAGAGTATTTGTACTAGTGAGTCAAGGTTTTACTACAATGTAATAAGAATAGAGGTATATTATTTAAAATGTAATTAATATTCAAGAGTGAAAATGAGTTCTGGAGAACCAACCCTGTGAAAAACAAACAGGAAAAACTTCTCAAGTCCTCTGCAAGAATGACATGGGAGGAGAATTGGAAGTAAAGATGACTAGGATGTGGGGACAGTGATGAGGTTGAGGCTGTGTAAATGGCTGAGCAAGGGCAGGACTGTTAAATAGTTGTGTACTCCTTTTTCTGTGTGATGTAAACCTGAGGCTTCAGAATGGTAGAGAAAGCAAAGACATCTGCTTCTTACTGACTTTAGTCTGAGCATATCACTGTTTTCTGTTTGTTTGAATCATCAATTAGTATAATCACCCTTTGCCACAGTGGAGTTACTAAGGTGCTGTGAGCTATAGAGTAAGGAGACCTCTCCAATAAGAGCCAGTATTCTCAGGAAGCAGTCAGTGATTGAGTGACTGCTTCTTGGACTTTAAAGTAGTGTCATCTTACCTAAAAAACAAAACCAAAGCATCATTCTGGTACTTGCAGAGTAGCAAGCACCTTTCTGTTACATTCTCTTAATCCTGCCAGGAAAATTGACGGTAGTAGATCAGCTTCTGTACATTCCATGGAGTTGTACAAAACACATTGTATAAGAGAAATCTCTTTTAGGATTTTACTGTGATTCAAAATGGGAATTAAGGGATATTCTCACAATTCCCTGAGATTCTTTTCCCTTGATAAGAACATAATGCTTACTCACTGCCTCATTATTGGAGTGGAGGCAAACAGCAATATCAGATAAATATGTGGGATAAGATATAAAGGATGTGGATTGAAAGAAATTTTACATGTGATGATTGAATGGTTTTGAGCAAGTAGTAAAAGCATCATTTCTTTATTAATTCATTCTGTGTTTATTTACTGCATGCTTACTAAATGCCAGGCACTGTACTGCGTTATAGGAAGGGTGGTCTCCTGAGTAACAATCTGAGGTCAGACTTGAGTTTCAGATGGCCATAATAGGGCCCAGGACAGCTCTGGCTCATCCTCTCTATATTAATTATTATTTTTTTTCACTCCCTGTCTCCAGGAGACAGTGCTGGCTTCCCTTTTTGTTTATAACCATGAAGCATGAGTCATCCCTTCACTGTGAGTATTGCAGAATCACATATCACATTCCAGTCTAGTTTGTACTACTGCCAGGGTCTCAGCCTGTGGCTCTTTGCCTGTCTTCTGACAGTCGTGATAGAATAGCAATACCAACTGCACAAATGCATTAACTGTGGAAGGGAGAAGAGAGCATGATACCTGTTGTTTATCCATTTTTGTTCAGTACAAGATATATTTAGGAATGGACAGCTTCTTTCTAGGTGCTAGTATATCAGATCATACCCTACCATTAGACAGCCTTGATTTTTTTTTTAATGAATTTGCAGTTACGAGCTTTTAAAAGGGCATTGGTCGTACGAGCAGAGTTGGCAGCTTTAGCTGCTGGTTCTGTTGTGTACACAAAATGGTCTCTTGAGGAAAACCTGAAAATATATTTTAGAATATATTTAGAATATAAACAATCAGACAAAATTCTTCCTGAAGATTTTCTAAATAATACTTTGATTTCAGATATTTTGGTTTTCTTTTTATAAGTTTGATTGCTTGATATCTTTGAAAATGTATATATTTAGAGGAGCTTTACAATATAAAAAAACATTGTCACTAATAATTCTTGACCTAGTATAACTGTTTCCCTGTCTTGGGATTTCTTTTTCTTTATCTGATTATTATAGTTGGCTATAATGTTGGTATTTATGCAATTGTATGTTCCATTCTAAATCTTGAAATCTCTTATGTGCCAACTTTTTAAAAATGCCTCTCTGAAGTGACTCACACATCAGCATTTGTGACTCAGGGTAGCGAAAGGGGTTGTTTTGAACAGCAAGATGAGCGTCAGACTGGTTTTCCAACCAGAATACATTCTCTGCAATTTCAGGCACAGATGAAACAGCAAATTCCTCCTGGCTTGGCCTTGGGTGAGGAGTAGGTGGATTTATGCAGTGTTTGCTCAGATTACAAATGGGGAGATGCTAAAAGCACTTTAGCTTTTGGGAGTGGAAAGTGGCCAGTCAAATGAACATCATGTGACCTACCTGCAAATGAAGCTTAAGTTCTTTGTTGGAAAAGGTGAGACTTTTGTGCTTTGCTGTTCTGCTTTGCTTAGAGTAGAAAAAAATAAAAACAATATACATGCACGGAGTGTCAGTGTCAGTGGAAACATACTGGATGTAATAGGTTAGCATTTCCCAGTCCTTTCTTATGTAGAGAAGGATATCAAAAAGGAAAAGGACTCAGGTTTTTATTTTTAAAAAATCTTTTATCAAAAAATACCTGCTGTTCAAATAAGGTAAGGAGTGAAAACAGATATTAGTTGGAAAGGAAATAAAATATAATTGCATCCGTTTTAGGTTTCAGATATTCAGTCTGAGAACTCTTAAGGTCTTAAACTTGAACAGATGTGTGTAGAGTTATCTTATAACTCAGTAAGTCCAGAGTGCTATGAAGGGAATTGGTTTTGAGTTTGCAAACCTTTGAAGACATGAGTCTGTGTACCTATAATAGTGATGTGGGCCTGAGTTCCTAGTCACACCTTTATGTAGATATTTTCAGAAATATGAGGCATAACCTGTTCAGTGAATGAAAATAAATGCCTTAAATGCTTTGAAACGCCTCAGGAAAGAAGTAGAAAACAAAAACAGAAACTATAGCCTTGGAAAAGGACTTGTGGAAGGTTTGTTTCTAAACTGAAAATCATTCTGGAAACTCACTTTGGAAACTTGGGATATAGATTAAATTGGATTCAGTTGTGTGTAACATCATCACAAAAACAAGAGTTTAAACAAGGCAGCACTTAATTTTTTTCCTTACACAAAAGAAGTCCACATCTAGGCAGCTGAGAGCCTTTTTGCTTCATGGTGGTTAGTGCTGGCTCCCAGCCTCAGGTTTGACTAGGTCTGCAGTATGACCACTGCTGCTCTAGCTATCACATTGCACTGGGGCAGGAAGATTGGCCAGGCCAAAGGGCGTGCTTCCTGGTTGGAATCACCCTCCCCTGAAGAGCTTTCCTGGAAGCCCCAATCTATCTGTAGAGGAAATTGCCTTCCCCAAAATATAGAACATACATATTGGCCTAGTGGACCTTGATCTCTGCCATGCCAGGTGATCATATTTTTAAGGGTATTATCAAGACTTAGGTGACTAAGACTTTGGGATACCTGCAAAATCTTAGAATAGGACAATAATGTTTGGTGACTTAGCTTTTAGTTTGCTGCATAATTGGTTCAGCAATGTTGAGGACTTACTATGTGCTCGGCACTGAAGTTAAAATAGTGAACAAGATAAACATGGTCCTTGCCCTCAAAAAGGTTTACAGGCTAATGGAGAACAAAATGGATTTTAAATAAATAAATTACAAACATGTTGAACATTAATTAGGGAAGTAAAGAGTGTTTGGAGCCAGACGCGGTGGTGCACGCCTGCAGTCCTAGCACTTTGGGAGGCTGAGACAGGAGAATCGCGAGTTCAAAGCCAGCCTCAGCAATGGCGAGGCGCTAAGCAACTCAGTGAGACCCTGTCTCTACATAAAACACAAAATAGGGCTGGGGATGTTGCTCAGTGGTTGAGTACCCCTGAGTTTAATCCCCAGTACCACACAGACAAAAAAAAAAGAGGGTTTGAGATTGTGTAATAGTAAAAACTCTGTAAGGCTATGACATGGCATGCACTGAGATTTAAAGGATACTTAGTTATTAACCAGGTTAGAAAATGGGAAGAGGGTTTGTGAAGAGCAAAAAAGAGGGAGGAATTCCAGGCAGACTTACTTCCAGCCTGGTAATTTCCATAACAGTTCCTTTTCCTTCTATTATTTGTCTTATTTCTTCATCAGAGGGAATCACTGGGAATTTCCAAGCAACACAGGAAGGCAGGGACTGAATGTTCTCTTTATCTGAAATGGCTGAAGCGGCTGCCGTCTTTCTACGTGTGTTTTCACTGTCTCTGGATGAGCGCCTGCCTTCACAGGCTGTTCAAGGGAGTGTTGGTAACCCAAGAAGGAGGTGGACAGCTGATTGGGGTGCATTGAGGTCTGGATTTTGGTCTCAGTTGGGACTTTGGGGAGGCACAGATTGGTTCTGATCCTGAGGTGCTGATATGACCCCCTTCCCCTTCCAGGAGGTGGACATTGTGGTGGCACCATGCCAAGGTCTCCGGCCCACAGTGGATGTTCTGGGTGACTTAGTGAATGATTTTTTACCTGTGATAATGTATGCACTCCACAAAGATGAACTCTCTGAGAGGGAGGAGCAGCAGCTTCAGGAAATCCGAAAGTATTTCTCCTTTCCCGTGTTCTTTTTCAAAGTGCCAAAGCTGGAGATAATAGACTCCTCCATCAGGAGAATGGAGAGTGAAAGATCACCACTTTATCGTCAACTATTTGACCTGGGCTATCTAAGCAGCAGTCACTGGAACTGTGGGGCCCTCAGCCAGGATACTAAACCTCAGAGCATGTTGGTGGAGCATAGTGAGAAGCTGAGACACTTGAGCACGTTTTCTAACCAGCTGCTACAGACCCGCCTGGTGGATGCAGCCAAGGCCCTGAACTCGGTGCACTGCCACTGCCTGGACGTCTTCATCAACCAGGCCTTTGACATGCAGCGAGACCTGCAGATTACTCCCAAACGTCTGGAATATACTCGAAAGAAGGAAAATGAGTTGTATGAATCATTGATGAACATTGCCAACCGAAAGCAGGAAGAAATGAAGGACATGATTGTTGAGACACTTAACTCCATGAAGGAGGAACTTCTGGATGATGCTGCCAACATGGAGTTTAAAGGTAGGTCCCTGCAAGCTTGGTGGGGTACAGGACTTCAGGGGCTTCCCTTTTCTGGCTGGAAATCAAGCACATTAATTCTTAAGGTTACCAGCAAAAACCTCTCTTAAATCATGTAGCCTGGTGGCCTCTCTTGTTCTCAGGGAGCCTCTTGGAAGATTCCATGTCACTACTGCCTGTGTTTTGGTAAAACCATCCTAATAGCTCTCTATCCTCCACTTTCCATCTGTCCCTGGGCCATAAAGGAGCTGGAGAAGAGCTGCTTAACGAAGTTTACTAGGAGCCAGGTGCGGTGGCTCAAGCCTGTAATCCCAGCACTTAGGGAGGCTGAGACAGGAGAATCGTGAGTTCAAAGCCAGCCTCAGCAGTGGCGAGGCGCTAAGCAACTCAGTGAGACCCTGTCTCTACATAAAACAGAAAATAGGTCTGGAGATGTGGCTCAGTGGTCGAGTACCCCTGAGTTCAATCCCCAGTACCAAAAAAAAAAAAAAAAAGAAGTTTATTAGGTAGGCTTTAACCTTTGCTCTATCAGTGTGGCCTGCGCTTCTTTGTAGTTCTTCTTTTTGTCTCATAGTCTTATTTTTCTTTTTTCAGCTGCTCCTGAAACTCAATTCAGGGGGATTTCCCAAAGTAATGTTTTTAGCTTTTCTGGCCGTCCCATTCTTCACAAATGGCTATTAACAAAATTGAGTGAAAGCGATTGGTTAGGTCTTTTGGTGTCTGAGGTTTAGATACTGCTGACTTTGTATACTGAGGACTGTACGAACCTCCATGTGTGAACATAAACTCTGCTACCTTTAATTGAAATGACTCAGTTTGCAAGGTGCTCTTTAGACCCTCAATCATGAGTAGATGTCCAAATCCCCTAGAGGCTTTCTGAAAACACGGATACTCAAGACTACTAAAGGCCACTCCAGACTTAATCAGGACTTCTGATTTGGCACCTAGTGTCAGTGTTTTTCATATCCTCCCTAGGTGGATTCCACTTGTTTCCATTTTTTAGATTATGGAACTAAGGCTTAAAAGGATTAAGTACTGTGTCCAAGGTCCCACGGCACTACCTGAGTCACATAGGTAGGCTTTGAAGCCAGACTGCCTGATTCCTCAGCCCATATTCTTAATTTCCATACTTTACCACTTCTTAATCTCTTTCTAGGTACTGACACCACCCTATTCTTTTTTATTTATTTATTTTTTAGTTGTCAATGGACTTTATTTTATTTACTTATATGTGCTACTGAGAATCGAGCCCAGTGCGTCACATGTGCTAGGCAAGCGCTCTACCACTGAGCCACCACCCCAGCCCCACCACCCTATTCTTTTTTTTTTTTTTTAATTTTTTTAAATGTTTTTTTTTTAAATATTTATTTTTTAGTTGTAGTTGGACAGAATATCTCTATTTTATTTTTATGTGGTGCTGAGAATCGAACCCAGTGCCTCTCGCATGCTAGGCAAGCACGCTACCTCTGCGCCATAACCCCAGCCCCCACCACCCTATTCTTGATAGCCAGCTTCCACACCTCAGCAAATCTTTTAACTGTCATCTTTCCCTTGTTCCCTTGTTTAATCAGTTACCAAGTATTGATGAGTCTTCTTCCAAACTTCATATCTTTTCTAGTCTATTTTCCTTAGACTAACTGAACTGTCATTACTTGACTTCTTTCTCTTCTTTCTTCACTTCATCTTTATTGGCTCCCTGTTCCTATAGACTAAGTTTAAACTCCTCAGCCTAGCATCACAGATCTCCAAAGCTGAGCCCTTACCAACTTTGCCAGTCTTGTTTCCCATTCTGCACCTGCCTCTGGTTTTTGTGAGTTGGTCTTAACTGCTTGCTGTCCTCTGAACAGTTTCTTCACCTTTTCTTTGATTGTGCCCTGCCTTAAACCTGGAATGTCTTTTATTTGTCTATGAATTTCCAAATCCTACCTGCAGGAAGCCATCTGTGGAATGCGTGTCCTCTGAACAGTCTCTTCACCTTTTCTTTGCTTGTACCCTGCCTTAAACCTGGAATGTCTTTTGTCTGTGAGTTACCAAATCCTACCTATTCTTTTTTTATTTGTTATTATTTTTTTCTTTTTTGGTGGTGCAGTGGTGCTGGGGATTGAACCCAGAACTTTATGCATGCTAGGCAAGCACAAATCCTACCTATTCTTTTTTTTTTTTTTTTTTTTTTTGGTACCGAGGATTGAACTCAGGGGCACTCGACCACTGAGCCACATTCCCAGCGCTATTTTGTATTTTACTTAGACACAGGGTCTCACTGAGTTGCTTAGCGTCTCGCTGTTGCTGAGGCTGGTTTTGAACTCGCGATTCTCCTATCTCAGCCTCCCAAAGTGCTGGGATTACAGGCACGAGCCACTGTGCCTGGCTCTACCTATTCTTTAAGGTCTTTCTAGGTGCCATATTTTTATGAAGTTGTCTTTAATTTTTTTTTATACCTACTAACAGCTGCAGTCATTTGAAATTCCCATAGCATTGCATCTGTAACTTATTTTCGGTGTATTTGACTTTTTTTTTTTTTGGTGGTCCTAAGAGTTGAAACCCAGGGGTGCTCTACTGCTGAACCTAGCCCTTTTTATTTTATTTTGAGATAGGTCTTGCCAAGTGGCAAGGCTGGCCTTGAACTTGTATCTTCTGCCTTTGCCTCTGCCTCCCACGTAGCAGGGATTACAGGTGTGCACCATTACTGGGACTTCACTTTCTATATTTTAATATAGTTATTTATGTTCTTCTGACGATTTTCTAAAATCCTGGAGTTTAAGGAGAATAGATCTGAGTCTTACATCATCATATCCCTTGTAGCAAATAACAGATTTGTGTGTGTGTGTGTGGGGTGGGGGTGGGGTTCTGGGGATGGAGCCCAGGGCCTTGTCAATGCTAGGCAAGTATTCTACAACTGAGCCACATACCCAGCCCTTGAATGCAGCAGGTCTTTGAAGAATGAAAAGGTTTATAAATAACAGTATCTATGTCATACTTTTTACAAAGGAAATACAGTTGACTTTAGCAAGGATAGAATGTCAGATTTCTTATAAGTCTTTCTCAAGATGAGCAAAGGTACATCTTTGGTGAATTCCCACTGCAGGAAGGAATGGCTGAGAAATGCTCACTTGCGGTAGAAATCCTAGGAGGTCCTCTCAATATTTAATTAAGGACATTGGAGCATCAATGCTAGTATCATACTGTGCATGATGAAGGAAAATCAGGGCAGCTAGGTGGGGCAGACAGTGAAATTTTTCATTGTAGTGTGCCAGGCATACCATATTTAGTGCCTGGGATATAGTGATTAGCTAAACAGACATAGGGAATAAGTAGATCAAGTGTCTGACTCTGTTAACTATCTTGTGGATTTGTGGATCTACTTATCTAGGTGGTGGTACATTAGACACACTCTTTGTTTTCTTTTCTCCTCCCTCCCTCCCTCCTTTCCTCCCTCTCTTTCTTCCTTTTTTCCTTCCTTTCTTCCTGGTACTGGGGATGGAGCCCAGAGGCCCTCTAACACTGAGCCACACTCCAACCCCTTTTACTTTATTTGGAGACAAGCGCTCACTAAATAGATGAGACTGGCCTTAAACTTGCAATTTTCCTGCATCAGCTTCCCAAGTCATTGAGATTACAAGTGTGTGCCACTTGCCCAGCTTTATTATAGACATAATTTATATGTTTGGTTCTTATATGTTTGGTTTTTTCTAAGACTTCTCTGGGTACCCTTGAAGCAATGATAAATGATTTAAAGGAGAGCTACTATATATCTTGTGGAGGCAGATTTCTGTTACTGGTATTTTTCTTTAAATAAAGGTAATGAAGGTTAGGATGCTGGTAGAATGCTTGCCTGGCATTTGCAGGCCATAGGTTCAATCCCTAGCAACACAAATAAACAAAAAATAAAAACAAATAAATATATAAGGTAACACATGTACTCTAGGTAACATAATATACCTACTTTATAGAATGTTTATATTTTTAAAGGATAAAATGTACATACATGCTACTTAATTCAAAAGTACAAAGCCACTGTCCCTAGGTATTTAGTTCCCCTCAATGTATTCTTTTATAGCTTGCCATTTCACCTTTTCAATGTATATCTTAGGGAGCTTTTCACATAAATGTGCACACAAGTCTGTCTTCTTTGTCTTCTTTAATGGACATATCTTAATTTATTTAACTATTCTCTTATTGATGGACATTTAAGCTATTTTCTCATTTTCCTTTTTTGCTTTTACAAACTTTATTGTATTAATCATCATTGTACATAAATGTATTCCAGATTTGTTTTTTTAAAATATTTATTTATTTTTTTAGTTGTAGGTGGACAGAATATCTTTATTTTATTTTTATGTGATGCTGAGGATCGAACCCAGTGCCTCACGCATGCTAGGCGAGCACGCTACCACTGTGCCACAATCCCAGCCCCTGTATTTCAGATTTGTAAAGATACATTTCTAGAAAAAGAATTTCTAGAAACAGAATAGTTAAGTCAAGAATATGTGGATTTTTCATTGTTGGTTGGTTTAATTCCACCCCCCTCCCCCCCCAGTACTGGGGATTGAACCCAGGGAAATGCTCTACCACGGAGCTACCCAGACCTTATTTTTATTTTTGTTTTTGTTTTTTCTGTTTTGAGATGGGCTCTCACTAAATTGCCCAGGCTGACCTTGAACTTGAGATCCTCCTGCCTCACCTTCACAGGTTGCTAAGATTACAAGGCATGTGCCACTATGCTTGGCTTGGTTGGTTTAAAATTTTGATAGATACTGCCAGATTTCCTCTGAAGTAGTACCAATTTGTTTCCACCAATAGATTTAAGAGTTCCTTTCTAGGAGCAGATCTTTTTTCACTTTTTTTTTTCTGTCCACTGGCCCGTAAAATATATTTTTAAATTCTGAGAGTTAGTGGCATGGTAGGGACAACAACAGTTGAGTTTCACTGTTTATTTAGTAATTGGGTAGATTAAAATTCCTACTCTTGGATTCTTCTCATTAATATATTAGTCAGTGAGAAATACTACAAAGACAATAGGCTTTGGAATCAATAATCTTGGGGTTCAAATGCTAGCTGAATTACTTCCTAACTGTACCATCCCCTTTCCAGTGCCAACTTTGTCCTCTTTGTGAGGTGGTTTCCTGATCTAAAAAATAAAATTAGTTAATACCCACTTGTCAAAGTTATTGTGAAGATGAAATTAGACTGCATATGTTAAAATGCTTATTATTATACCTTTCAAATAATTTGCATGCAATAAATGGTATTCATTCCCTCCTATAAATTTGATATAAAAGCTAACAAAGTCAACAGACATGTTTTAAACATAATTGCTGCTTCTCAGGATCTTGGTGGCCTTAAGTAGTTGAGCATTATGTGGCCCTGATCATGCTGAGTGAGGGTCAGTGTTCATCAACCATCCGTGTCTTTTTATAGCCATTGTCATGTGATTCATTGGCTCCAACTTGGGAGAGGCAGATGAAAGGTCTGCCCCTTTCATCACCGTGAAGTAGCTTATTTCTCTGCCTCCATAGATGTTATTGTCCCTGAGAATGGAGAACCAGTGGGCACCAGAGAGATCAAATGCTGCATTCGACAGATCCAGGAACTCATCATCTCCCGGCTTAATCAGGCGGTAGCTAACAAGCTGATCAGCTCCGTGGATTACCTACGTGAGAGCTTCGTTGGTACCCTGGAACGGTGTCTGCAGAGCCTGGAGAAGTCACAGGATGTTTCCATTCATATCACTAGTAATTATCTCAAACAGGTATGCAAAGAATGGTTGCTAAGATAATGGGTCAAATAGAACACCTGGAATAATTTTACACACTAGTCTAACTTTAAAGTAGCCAAGAATTCCCCTCTCAAATTTTTACCTATTCAGTTTAAATTTTATTTCGTTTTCCTATCAGTGACCACTGCCTGTGGGAGGTGCTGGTAAGCTGTAAAATTGTAGTCAATAAACATGAAGAGGTAGTAAAAAGGCCTAACTAGTTACTAAATAGGTGATCAACTTGAGGGATAAATTTGGAAATGTTGAGACTGTACTGTGTTCTTGAAGTAAATGTCATTTATTGAATTTTTGAATAACCACTCTATTCAAGGCATATTTTCTTCGCGTATTCTCTTTCAGATTTTAAATGCTGCCTATCATGTTGAAGTCACATTTCATTCAGGGTCCTCGGTTACAAGGATGCTGTGGGAGCAAATCAAGCAGGTAGGTATTGTTTGGGGAACTATTTTCAGTTCCTGTTGGCTTACAGGGATCCTAATCATGCCAGGAGAGAGCACATGGCTAGGATCTGCTTTTAAAGTAGGGTGGCCTTGTGTTCTGATTGGCTTGCCTGAGAGAATTCTGGTTTGTGCCTATTCTTAACTAATTATTAACAGTGCTCCTTTTCATTCTTAAAAGTGATGGGTTTAAATGATATTTCATGGAGCTGCAAGACTCTACCGTACTAGTTTTTTGTATTTCTCTTAACCAATGTTTTCTCAGAATTGGTGGTGGTGTTGCCACAAGCCAAGGAATGTAGTTCCTGTTCTGGAATTGAGTTTGGCTGTTATGTAGTTATTCACTGCTTCAGAGTCACACGTTCCCTGACACTGCATGTAATGTATTGAGGGTTCATGAGCATGTAGATTCAGCCTACTGTTCTTTTTTTTGGCTTGGTGTTCTTTGGTACCCTCCTCTGGGCTGAGCTCTGATTGTGGGGTAGATAGGGCTAGATAGAATTGGAGAGGAACCTTGAACTTCATAGGGCTCTTTTTTTTCAATTTTTAATTTTTTAAATTTGTTCTAATTAGTTATACTGATAGCAGAATGCATTTTGATTCATTGTACACGAATGGAGCACAACTTTTCATTTCTCTGGTTGCACAGGGCTCTTAAGAACCTTCTCCTAATGAGTGGGTAACCCAGAAAAAGAAGGGAATTGTTGTAACTTCTGGTAGTTCCTTTCTTCATCCCTCAGTGATCTCACTGTCATTATCTTGGCAGATCATCCAGCGTATCACATGGGTGAGCCCACCTGCCATCACTCTAGAATGGAAGAGGAAGGTGGCCCAGGAAGCCATTGAGAGCCTCAGTGCCTCCAAGTTGGCCAAGAGCATTTGCAGCCAATTCCGGACTCGGCTTAATAGTTCTCATGAGGCTTTTGCAGCCTCCTTACGGCAGGTTGGTATGTAGGAAAGGAGATACAGCTAAAATAAGCAAAGAAGAACTTCATCAAGGGAATATTTTGTTCTTTGCTCTCCATATCATTTTGAAAAAATCACCATTGTATTTGTCTTCCTATTTTATTAAGGATAGTACTATATTATAGGAAATTTCACCAGTAAAATTTTCATGTGGATTTTTCTAACTTTAGGGAGAATGGAGGGAGCTCATTTAATTTCTCTCCATTTCACTAAATGAGGGAAAGAAAAAAAAAGGTACAGGCTGGGTTCCATGGCATACACCTGTAATCCCAGCTACTCTGGAGACTGAGGCAGGAGGATCACAAATTCGAGGCCAGCCTGGGAAAGTTAGCAAGATACTTTCTCAAAATAAAAATTCTAAAGGGTTGGGGATGTAGCTCACTTGTAGAACACCCTTGGGTTCAATCCTCAGTATTGAGGAAAAAAGAAAACAGAGGTATAGGAACTTTTTATAAGTTTATATAGTATTTTTAGGAATGAATGACAGAAGGAGATGACTTTCCAGCTTCCATTCTAATTCAGTTTCATGACATAACTTGCATGTGTAGGGTGTGTGTGTGTATGTGTGTGTGAAGAGAGTGGGTAGATATGATTATGTATCCAGAGGAAAAAATACTATTTATTGAAAATTCTCTATGTAACGGTCACTGTGCTAAACATGTCACGTACATGGTTAATTCTCACAGTTACCCATTGAGGTAGATATTATTATTCCTGTATTGCAAGTGAGGAAGCTGAGGCTGAGGGTTTAACGTGTCTTTTCATGTGTTTTTTCTCTGTTTCCCTCCTAGCTGGAAGCTGGCCACTCAGGCCGGCTGGAGAAAACTGAAGATCTGTGGCTGAAGGTTCGAAAGGATCATGCCCCACGCCTGGCCCGCCTTTCTCTGGAGAGCCGTTCTTTACAGGACGTCTTACTGCATCGTTAGTCCTTGTTTTTTGTTGTTTTGTTTTTCTGGCTTCTGAGAATCCTAATGTCTCAAGCTACTTCCTTGTGAAGTTGCCTAAGCACTTACTAGTGTGACTTTGAATTTTTGAAGTCTACTTGGTCCTGCTATTTCTATGGTTTAAATAACATTACCAAAGTTTATTTAGTTACTTTCTGATGGTTTAGAATGACAGTAGAATTTTTTCCCCTGGCATGATTATAACTTCTGGCCTCTAGGCACATCCACAAATAAGAATCTTACAGGGGCTGGGACTGTGGCCCAGTGGTAGAGTGCTTGCCTTGCATGTGTGGGGCACTGGGTTCGATCCTTAGCACCACATAAAAAAATAAATAAAATAAAGATATTGTGTCCACCTACAACTAAAAAAAAAATTTAAAAAGAAAAGAATCTTACAGAGATTTGTCAGTAACGTTCCCTTCCCTCCTTCCTTTTCTCTGCCTCTATACCCTATAGGTAAACCTAAACTGGGACAGGAACTAGGCCGAGGCCAGTATGGTGTGGTATACCTCTGTGACAACTGGGGAGGACACTTCCCTTGTGCCCTCAAGTCGGTCGTTCCTCCAGATGAGAAGCACTGGAATGATCTAGCTTTGGAGTTTCACTACATGAGGTGGGTCCTAGTCTCATCCATCTCTCTGGGAAAGATCCAGAGAAGAGGCCAGAAGCCTGGAATAAGTGTTGTACCAAGAGCTACAGCTCCCTGTTTCTCCATACCTAGGTTTCAAAATGTTATAGATTACTGTTTGTGGGTCTAACCTAGCCATAGGTTATCTTTAGGACCTTTACTCTCCTGGCTTGCTCTTTTCTCACCAGTATAAATTCTTAGATTTCTCATTCCTTTTAACTTTCTTTCTTCCTTCCTTTTTTTGGTGCTGGGGATTAAACTCAGGGGCACTTAACCACTGAGCTAATATTCCCAGCCTTTATATATATATTTTTAATTTTTTTGAGATAGACTCTCACTGAGTTGCTGAGACTGTGTTTGAACTTGGAATTCTCCTGCCTCAGCCTCCTGAGTTGCTGGTATTTCAGGCATGATCCACTGTGCCCAGCTATTCATTCAGCCTTGTTTCTTAGCCATCAAGGTTTGTTGATTTTTAGATTCCATGATTCTTTTTCCTTGGTGGAGAGGTCATTCTGTTAGCATTCTGTCTACACTGAGGGCCATTCCCGTGGATCTAACCTAAGCATGGTCTTAAGGCTATGCCTTTCTACATTTTGACATGTCATGCAGGATTAGAGCCCAAGTATTATAGCCCAGACCTCTCTCCTTCTCACAGGTCTCTGCCGAAGCATGAGCGATTGGTGGATCTCCATGGTTCAGTCATTGACTACAACTATGGAGGTGGCTCCAGCATTGCTGTGCTGCTCATTATGGAGCGACTACACCGGGACCTCTACACAGGGCTGAAGGTGAGACAAAGCAGAGAGAGAGCAAGATCCTAGCCCGCAGGCCAGAACTGCTGCTTCTCTGTTGGCCTTTCATCCTTTGCTGTTTATTCAGAGCTTCTCATTTTCATAAGATATTGTTGGAATAATCAGGTTTTATTGCACTTACATCTAAAAAAGATTAAAAACTTCTCAGAATTTTTTTTCGTCCCAGTATTTATATCCAGAATATTGTCATTTACTTCTCTGACCTCTTACGGTAGTGATGAAAATTTAGACTCCTTAGAAGAGCAGAAAAGCTTCCTGGCACTCTGTTCATTCTCTCTCTCTCTTTTTGTTCTTGGTGGATAAAGCCAGTTTTTACTTAGTCAACAAATATTTATGTATAATGCCCTATATTAAGAACCATTAGGGAATATCAGAAAACATAATTTCCAGGAGCTTTCAAAGGAATCACAGTCAGTGAATATTTCATGAGGATGTAAGAGTTTGAGTTTGGCACCCATATCCTGATGGGTAAAATTTGGGCAGTTGGAAAGATGAGGCCATGCATAGAGAAGGAGCAGCTTAAGGCCTTATGTATTGGAAGGCCAATGAGGACATTTGGCATATTGATACAGGCATTTTGGGAATGGGGAAGATAATGTGCAAAGAGATACTAGGAACGAGTTGTACAGGATGGAAGATGTTAAGAATTGCCATAGAATTCAAGTTAGTTTTAGACAATGAGAAACTACACAATCTACACATTCTAACACAAATCCCAATAGGGTTTAGAATAGAAATCATATGATCTTGACTTTTCATGAATTGAAGAATTTTATTTGAGTGAAGGTGAAACTCTCAGTTGGGTACTGAGTTTCCCTCATCTAAAACCACCACCAAAAGGGAGGTTTCTTGGGGCTGGGAATGTAGCTCAGTGGTGAATTGGTTGCCTGGAATGCATAAGGCCCTGGGTTCAATCCTCAGGGCTCAGAGAAAAAAAAAAGGAGGTTTCTGACTGGAGCTGAGAAGGAGAGAAAAGCAGACCACTGAGTATCTAGGTGGGTCCCTTCTTATAGATTCCTCTTGTACAAGTTCATACAAAAGCTTCCAGAACTAGGGCAGAGAAAAACTTAAATGTTCCCAGGAGTCATGACAAATTGATTGGACAAAGAAAATGACTCTTCAAGTGATCCTCTCTGTCTCAGATGATTTAAGTTCAGAACTTCTGATGCTTTTGTACATGTAGACTATGCAACCCTACTTGATCTTTTGGATGAATGATACAGTATTTTCCAGAACCCAAGAGACCCTAAACTAAAGTAATATGAGTGGTATTTGAAGTCATATAACAAAACCTGGGTTGTCTAGGCCTATAAAATAGCAGAAGTAAATCCACCTCAGCAGTTGAGTTGTACAAATGTTAAAAATGGGTTCATGGGAAGTTATATTCCATGTATGTATGATATGTCAGAATACATTCTACTGTCATGTATAACCAGAAAGAACAAATTTTAAAAAAAAATGGGCTCATGAGCATGGGCATGGTGTTTCACACCTGTAATCCCAGAGGCTTGGGAGCCTGAGGCAGGAGGATCACAAGTTCAATGCCAGCCTCAGCAACTTAGCGAGGACCTAAGCAACTCAGCAAGACCCTGTCTCTAAATTTAAAAAAAAAAAAAGGGCTGGGCTGGGGATGTGGCTCAGTAGTTAAGTGTCCTTTGGTTAATTCCCAGTACCAAAAAAAAAAAAACAAAAAAAAAAACCCAGAATGAAAAACAGGGCTCATGGCTTTATTCATGTGGTTGCACCTCTCCTTGTCATCTCTGGGCATCATCCAGCTGGCCCAGCTGCAGTCCCCAAGGGATTTTATTTGGCTTTGTGTCCTTCTCAGCTTGCACTTCCTTGCTTTTCCTCCACTTCCCTCTCCTAACTGCTTTCCTCTTCCCCTTTCATTTCTGTTCATTTTTCTGTCTTTGTGTGTCCTGATGTGGTCAGTCTTTTAGTTCCTCAAAGAAGGAAGTCTCAGTTGGTTCAAGCAGGTTGGATTGAGGAGTTGCCCTGTTTGTGACAGTAAGCTCTTGTTTCCCCAAGGCTGGACTGGCCCTGGAGACGCGTTTGCAGATAGCACTAGATGTGGTGGAGGGAATCCGCTTCCTGCACAGCCAGGGACTTGTCCATCGTGATATCAAGCTGAAAAATGTACTGGTAAGTAGAGCTGTTTCCCCAAGAAGACACTGCTTCTGTGGGTGGAGGAGGTACAAAATGTAAGTTTGATTCTAGGAAAACTCCAGATGGAAAGAAGTAGAGTTAATAGCATAGTGGATGGATGGTATCTTGGAATTAAAGCTTAGGCTGGAGTTTCGGTACAGACCTACCTTATAGTAAGTAGTATGGGGTTTTTTCTCTCTATATACTGTTGAAAAATTTTTAACCTTATAGAAAAAGTTAAAAGAGTGGTACAGTGAAGTCCTGGATATTCTTTCCTCTTCTTTTATTTCTCCTCTCATACACACTCACACTCTCCCTGTTTCTGTATATACACTTACATGCACACATTCATACTTTTTCACAGAATTTTGTGAAAGTAAGTTGCAGATAATACTTCATTTCT
Organism: Xerus rutilus; assembly: GCA_028644305.1. NCBI lineage: Eukaryota > Metazoa > Chordata > Mammalia > Rodentia > Sciuridae > Xerus > Xerus rutilus. The sequence goes on from CM053410.1 coordinate 60,086,190, forward strand.
AAATACTGCAGCATGTATCTTCCAATAAAAAGGCAGTCTTACACATAATAAAAATGTCATTATCACACCCAAGAAATTTACCATCAATACAATGTTGTTACTTAACATACGATCTGTATTAACAGTGTTCCAGTTTCCCCTAATATATCCAATTGCTCCAAATATGGTCTCTTTGTTTATTTGATCCAGGATCCATTCCAAGTATCATACAGTACATTTTGTTGTCATGCTTGTTTAGTTTCCTTTAATCTAGAACAGTCCACCTTTTTTTGCTTTTTATGACATTTATATTTTTGAGGAGTATAGGCCTTTGTTATTGCTTAGGGTTTGATCAGAGATATTGGATTAGAGTGGAGATAAATAAATATAACTTAAAAGGTAAGACAGTCATGAACTCACTGGTCCAGTTATCTAAATTATGAAGAATAATTTGGGCTAGGGATTTGAGGTGTAACTCGGTAGTAGAGTGCTTGCCTAGCATGTTCCAAGGTCCTGGATTCAATCCTCAGGACTGCTTAAAAGAAAGAAACTTTTGACATATTCCATTTTTATTTTTTTAATTTGGACACACTCCTCTTGAAAAAAATCTTGTTTTGTGGTGCTGGGGATTAAACCCAGGTCCTCATGCATATTAGCAAACGCTCTGCCACTGAGCCACACACACACACCCAGCCCCTCAAAAATCTTTTGACAGAAACCTCTTGAAAATATTTAGAGTATCATTAAGTTATTTCTGGTAGCACTTCAATGATGTGCAAAGATGACAACAGCTTGAGAGAAGGAAACAATCTTACTAAAATTGTAAGTGAAATCTAAGAGGAGGCTGATCATTAGCCAAATGAGACAGATTTATTATTTTCAGTCTTTTTTCTTTCTCTCTCTCTCTTTTTTTTTAGTAGTGTTGCTGGGGAATCTTGCCCAGGGCTTTGAGCATGCTAGGCAAGTGCATTGCCACTGAGGTACACTCCCAGTCCTCTTTTGGATCTTTAGGAAAGGATATTTGTGAATTTCAGGAAGCTTCTAGACTGACCAGATGACCTCAGCTTTCTGCCTTGGGGTCAAGTGAACAATCAGGAGCTGAAATGTTTTCCTCATTGTTCTTCCATAGACTGTCACTTATTCATTCTTCCAAGATTTATGAAGATGCTCATAGGTTCCAGGATCCATGCTAAGTGCCAGGGATATAAGGATGAAAAAAACAGTCCCTGCCATTAGGTTGTTCACAGTCTCTGAGGAGGACAGTAATGGGAAGAGTGTGATGATGGGTTAGATGGAGGCAGATTTTGTTAAGTACTACTTTGAGGTACCTATTTTGAACCTAGTTGTGCAGCTGAGTGCTACATGCAGGCTCAGAGACAAGGTGAATTCTTCCCCTGCTTTGTTGGCAGCTGGACAAGCAGAATCGTGCCAAGATCACTGATTTAGGATTCTGCAAGCCAGAGGCCATGATGTCAGGCAGCATTGTGGGGACACCAATCCATATGGCCCCAGAACTTTTCACAGGTAAGGCCTGGAGGGCAGGGAGTGGATTTGGGAAGGTCAGAACTTTAATCTTGAGTACTATTCCTTCTACTAAGCAGTATGTACAAGTATTGCTGGCAGGTCTGGCTGACGGGAGACACGAGAGCAGAGAAAACCTAGGACAAGTAGGGGAAAAGTGAAGAGGTATAGAAGTAGGAAGAAAAGTGCAAATGGGAGTCGCAGTGTATTCTTTTGGATTTCTCTCTCTCTGGGTTATTATGGCATAATTGCTATAATTTAATTATTTGACCATAAATTCTAAATCAAATAACTTACATAACAGAAGTTGTCTTCTATCATTAAAGAACTTGCAGTTGACAAAGAGATATATTAGAGAGGTAAAGTAATTTGGAACCATTATCAAGCAGCATGTAATTTAATACTAAATGAAGGGCTATATGACGTACCATTGGTGTTCCACAATGGGAAAGAGGAAGATTGAAATGTTTGATGGTTTGTGTTAGAGGTGAAATTTTAGGTACAACTTGAGTCAGATTTAGAAATACTGGTATGTGGAAAGGGAACTTATTTATTGAGTATATACTTTGAGGTAGGCAGTGTGGGCATATTTTTATATATTTTGTCCTTTAATCTTCACAATTATGTGATAATGTTGGTGTATTTTTTGTCCATTTCCTGGACAGAGTTGAGCCCAGATCAATGAAGTAACTCACCCAAAAACATTTATCTAGAAAGTAATAGACCTGGGATTTGAATCTAGGTCTTTCTGTCTCTAGAGTCCAGCCATGGATCATGAAGGAGAGAAACTTCTGGAAGCTAGAGGAAGGGAAATATTAAGGAATATTGTAGAATAGAAATAAGTATGACAGGAGAGAAATTCATTTGAGAAATAAGGACAAGGAGGGTTAGAAATGAATACACTGAGCTCTAAATTCTGGCAGAGGAGGTAGGCCTACTGTGCAGGAGGGAGGAGCTGCTGAGCTTCTGAGGGGAGAATACAAAGAAGATGCTTATGGAAGATTAGCTTAGCAGCAATTGGTAGAGGGGATTTGGATGAGAAGACCCAAACAAGGAGACTGGTTAGGTAGTGGTTATCTCCAGGATTAGATTGGTGTTAATGCTGAAACAAACAAAGAGACGGATTTGAAATCAATTCAGAGGATGGAATAGACCAGATTTTGTTATTCACTTGATATGAGTGATGAACAGGAAAGAAGGACTAAAAAATGACTCTGAATTTTTGAATGGGAGTGAGTAGAGAAGGGTTGTACTTTGTCAGGAAGATGGAAAGGTAATTCAAGGTCAGTCATTAGCATTGGTAATAGCGGGAATTAGCAGTATGTTTGGATTTCTTTCATTTTGTTCACAAGTCTTCTCCCAACTCTTCACCAAGTAGTGCTCTTAGGATTAGGAGGTAGGTAGACAGCTGTAGTCCTGCCCGCATCTGAACCAAGTAGTCACCATTTTTCTTTTCCTAAACTGACTCTTTAAAAATATTTCTATTCCTGCCACTATTATTCTATTTTGACTGCTTCATATTTAAGTCTTTTATTTCTATTGTAGTCTACCCTATTTCTGTCAGAATAATCTTTCTAAAATATTACATTTTTCATGTCACCTCCTGCTCTAAGGTGTAAATGATCTCCTGCTGCCCACTGGATCCAGACTCCTCTCTGACTTAAAAAAAGAGTCTATTATGTTCTAGTTCCAGTGTACCCACCCACCTGTATTTGCCTGACGTGACCTTTAGGATTAATGTTGTAGTTACCCCATGAAAACAAAAGGCCTTCCTCTCCTTTCCCTCTGTCCAATTAAAGCGTTGGCATGCTCTCAGTGCCTGGCTTTGGCCTCCCAGTACCTTAGTGTCCATATTGTAAACGTGCCCTGACTACCTGGCAAGGCTGTTTTGAAAGACAGTGGACATTAACAGCTCTGGAAAAAACGCGTAAAAAGACCTGCTGATGCAAAGGGGGTGGCCCTGTGTCATGATACATTTCTGTCTCTGGCTCACTAATGTTCATCCCTTCTTGCTGTAGGAAAGTATGATAATTCCGTGGATGTCTACGCTTTTGGGATTCTCTTCTGGTATATTTGCTCAGGCTCGGTCAAGCTCCCTGAGGCATTTGAGAGGTGTGCTAGCAAAGACCATCTCTGGAACAATGTGCGGAAAGGTAAGAGCGGGGCACTGCTCTGCCTCCACTACTAGTGAGAGCAGAGTCCGGCGCTGCAGCAGGGGCCCCTGTCGCACTACTCCACAGCAGGACCACTTGCATATTTAGATCATCATGGAATCCAGAAAAGACATTTAAGTCAAACCTGGGCTTCCAGGCAGCATTGTGTTGAACTATCTCAAATATGCTTTTTTTCCTTTAAAATTTCCCGTTTAATTCCCTGTGTCAAGAGGGTTCCAGTTTTTCTTCACTGTTCCTATTATAATGGTTCTAACCTAGATGTTTGCAGTGGAAACCAAAGCTCTTTACACTCTAGTTCCTTGAGGCCCTGCTGGCCTGGCCAGCTGGTTGTGTTGGGCCCCTTCTCACTGACTGGTCTGATTTCCATGCTCCTTTCTCTAGGGGCCCGCCCCGAACGTCTCCCTGTGTTTGATGAGGAGTGCTGGCAGTTGATGGAAGCCTGTTGGGATGGTGACCCCTCTAAGAGGCCTCTTTTGGGCATTGTCCAGCCCATGCTCCGGGGCATCATGGACCGACTATGCAAGTCAAATTCTGAGCGGCTGAACAGAGGACTCGATGATTCTACTTGAAAGCAAAGACCTTTCTCCTCCATTCTTTGTTTCTTTCCTTCCCTTCACCTTTTGGCCATGGGGAGAATTTCACATTTTTTTCATTATAGGGAGCTCCTGAGGGACTGGTGCTTGCTAGGCAACTTAAGACCTTCCTAGGCAGAAGTGGCTCCTGGACAGTGAAGAGCTGGATGATGGAGCATTCTGGGTGGGTCACAGGTGCCCCATCTTATCCCTTTGGCAAAAGATTTGTCTGAGATGTATAAAAGCTGAAGAATGTAATGTTCTGGCCTCAGAACTAAAGGAGGCGATTGTTAGCATTGTCTATTCACTGTATTATGTTTCTAAGACAATAAGCGGGACACTGTAGTGGCAATAGTACTGAAAATGTATCATTTTCATGTTTTCAGCACTAGCTAGGAATAGTTTGATTCTACCCAATGGTAAGGACCACTTAGAAAATTTCAGTGTAGGTCAAGATTGTGTTAACATAAGGACAAATGACAAAACTTGTGGATGCCTGGATCCTGCTATCTCTAACCAGGAATCTCAGGTTGTAATGGTCAGAAGCTCCAATGAGGGAGCTAGAAACAAAGCTCTCTTTTCCTCACAGTGCCAGTGTGTTTACATTTATAGGGCCACACATCTCTGATTTCTGGGAGATTTCACTGTTACATCACCAAGAGTACAAGAAAGAGAAAAGAAAAAAGTGTGCATAAGTCTGTATATATATAAGTTATTGGATTTTGAGTTACTGCTAACTCCAGAACAGAATCTGTTGTTCTACCCTTGGGTCTTCCTCCCACCCCTCTCCCCTCTTTTGGTCTTAAGGTGGGAAAGCTCCAGATTACATAGTACTTAGGATTTGGTGAGCAGAACTGACCCAAAATGAAGCATGTGGGTAAGACCTGAGAGGGGCCACGGCCTGCATACAACCTACTGGAAGTGTGCATACCAGCTTATTTTCAAAACTTAAATCAGAAACTCTTTAGGGGTTTGAATCTAACACACTAATGTTTTTAAAGCTTGACCAGTGATTAAAAAGCCAAGGTTTCTTCTGTCCCTTCTTTACCTTATTTTAGATATAATCTGTTAGAAGAAAAAAGGAACCAGATGAAAAAGAGGAATAGCCCTGTGGTAGCTCAGTGTGTTAGTGGCTGGAAGCACTGCTCCCTTCTGAGTGGTCTTTGGAGGTGTTCTTATGAAGTACACACACATAAAGACAGAGGTAGACAATTCTAGTCAGAGGAAAGGGAACAATCTGCCATTGGTGCATCTCAGGTAGTGACTTCAAGCCTTTCTTCACCAAACTGTTCCATTAGATTTAGGAACACAAGTAGATGAAGAAATAGATAGTGAAGGTGAATAGCCTCCATCCGGCTGTGTAGTCTCAAGAACTCTGGTTAGGCCCTTTGTGTTCATCTCCAAAGTGTGTGAATCAGGTCCCTATTTGGTGTTTAAGATGAGTGTTACATTAGCTACTGGGATTTTCTAGGATTTTCTGTAACTGAATGACCATCCTTTATGTATTAACAGAGTATAAGTAGAATCTATAAGACATTTTATGTAACTTTTAAAGTTCGCTTTTAACTCTAGCTACCCCGGGCTCTGATTATGATGCATTTGAGCATAGTAGCCCCTAAGCACTGCATCCCTTCAGAAACTCATGTGATGCTATAAACCTTTTTATTTGCAAATGATAAAGGGGACCCAGTATCTTTGGGATCGCTGGCACCAGCTTTGTTTTGGTAGAATGTTCAGTTTATCTCTTAAGAGTCTGAACACTTGTTTAGCTACTTCAGGTCACTATTCTCAGCATGAATTTGTTGCCTTCTGGGGACTATGATGGGGCTTATAGGAAGCCAGGTGTCAAGGTAAAGGAGAAGTGAGTGGTCTCTACTCGGGTGAAAATCATCATAATTCGTACTGTATGAAATTTCAAAAAAGTCTTACATAGTTAGTTCCTTTTGTCAGACCTTTGTCTTCCAACTCTAGCTGTAATCAGGAGTCTGTACTTCCATTGTGGAAACTACATTCCTAACATTCTTGCAAAGCCTTAGCTCCTACTCCAGTCACACACATGGGAGGTTAGATTTTTCTACCCCAAGTTCCTTTTCAGTTTATCCCCTGTGGCTTAGTCTGCTCTGATACCAGTTTTCTAGCAGGTTCTCTGCATTTTTGGCCCAGTGGGAGGGAGGAAGAGAGGAACTAATGCTAAGTCAGGAATTGTTTTACAGTTAATTTTTAAAAAGTATTCTGAGAAAAGGTGCAAGATATTCCTGAAAGTCCCCAGGCCAGCCAAAGTCTACATGTGGATATTTGGGGCGTTATTTAAACACTCAGCAGGCTGAGTGCAGGAATATGTGTGTATGATGTGTGTATATTTTACTTCTGGTTTATAACGTTGTTATCTAATTTTGAATTCTTAGTTGGCACCCATTATTATTAAGTGATGGTATGCCATGAAATGTACTGTATTGTGTATTACTTGGGAAGACACTAGGCATTCAGAGAAGTGTTGCAGCACTTGGATGATACAGGGCCCACTATGGCTGAAGATTTTACCTCCCAGCGTTTTAGTTAGTTTTGTTCCCAAGTGGTGAGGTGAGATTGTGGCTTAGGGAGGAAGAAGAGTGGTATAAAGAATTACCCTATGTTCAGTCCTTCTAAAGAATTGAATGAGGGCAGTTTACTCTAGCCCAAAAATTGTTCACCTGGCCATTTTTAATGGGCTTGAAGTCTAATTACTCATTTTGCTTAAGAACTGAGTGAGAGGCTTCCTGGAGAGCAAGAAGTGATGGGTGATGCCTGGGCCCCTGGGATGGCTGACCCTGTGCCTAGAGAGCTAGCAGCACCGTTGCCTGAGAACTGCTGCTTCAGGGAGGTGTCCACAGGCATCCCTGGTTCCTGGATCCTCTGCAGAGAATAACTTTTCAACTAAACAGCCTGTTACTGCTCCAGGAAGTAGGAATTCTCTGGTTGTTCCCAAACCAAAGAGAGTCGCTTTTGACTCCGTCAGCTTTAAGGGGACAGAGCCTATACAACAGCTGCTCCTAATTTAACACTAAAGCTCACGGAAACTGGAGGAAAGAATACATTACTAATAGATAGAAATAGGGGAATGGTAGAACCTTTGAGCAGTACCTGTGAACTCCCAAATGCATTTTCGTATCTTTGCTTGGGTTGCCAAAGAGAAGTTGGAGGGCTAGGGTGTAGCTCAGTGGTAGAGCATGTGCTTACCAGGCACCTGGCCTTGGGTTCAGTTCCCAGCACAAAGAAACAAACAAACAAACAAACAACAACAACAACAAAAACCCAGAACAGTGAGAGTGTTTGGAAAATTTTTTCTTGACAGAACTGGCTCAGGGTGGCAGGGCTGCGAATTGACAACCGCACTAAATGACACTTTATTTTTTGGCTTATTATTTAACACTGAGAAGCCCAGAGGAGTGGTGATTACAGTAGCACTTTGGGAAACTGAGGTACCCTCTGGCTGTGCTTTGGAGAGGCACCATGTTTGGTATTCTGTGGGCTAATCAGGAAGTCTCTAAAGGTCAGAGTTGAATGAATAGCCCTGGAAAAGTCCTTTACCTTAAGTTTTCAAATCTTGATTCTTGGATTTACTGGATCAAGTAACCCACTTCTTCTTTAAAAGAGAACAGAGAGGTTTATTCTAAGGATAGGGGTGGGATGGGTTAGAGCTAGTGTGATATTTAGGTGGGTAAGAAAGGAGGGGTCTTGAGGCACTTGCATTGAAAATTCCCCTGGAGGTTTCAAGTAGCACTATTGTTCTTAAAAGAGTTTTATTGTTACATCATCTGCTTTGTTAATTTCTAGTCCAGTTGAGGAGATGGCAGACTGTGAGAATACCTGAGCCTGGGGGAGGTAATACCGACCCAGCTGGGTCGATAATGAAAATTGGACTGGACAGCTTATGGTCTTTATGCAATGTTTTTTTAGTTTGTTTATTTTAAAGAACTAATGTTTATTACAGTGTTAAATAAAAGTGTAACATACTAAGTGTGTAGAATAAAAGTGCAATAACAAAAGAAAAAAACTTTGGTACAAACGTCAGTCTCTGTACTCCCTCCTTTCTTGTACTATCTGGTTTTTTCCAAATACTGCACGACCATGTTGTGTGTATTTTTAAGAGATGCAACTAGGGGTCAAGTCTTCATTAGTGTAATTTTGAATGGTCAGGTTTGGTTTTATAGAGTATTCTGTATAATTGTTAGGATGCACAAATACCAGATGTGCTATATAATAAAGATCATATTAACATTTTAGTTTTACATCTGTTTGGCTTTGGCTTTCCTTTATTTCACTACCCATGTGAATAAGATGCTCCCTGATGCATTCCATTTCCACTGTGACCTGAAGCAAGTCTTTCACTTTGCCTTAGGGGAGACAGATGCCACACGCCACTCCTCCAGCAGGGGCCTTACTCCAGAATGCGCATCACTCTTTGTAACTGAATACTTCATATTACCACTACTAGCAGTGTGTTTTTCAGACCCTATCCTAGGGTGACACCCTTTTCTCCAATTTTCAGCACGAACTTGCAGCATTCTGATTTTATACATGAGTGTAGTTACTCCTTATTACACAGTGAGCTAATCTGGGGCTGTAATCTATGTACCAGTTTTTCTGCATTTGGAATATTTTAAATTCATATAGGCTCACCCCACTGTGCAGGTTTGTTTATTCAGCAGTGCCTGAAGGTGACAGTGTGGGCCACCACCTGGAGCAGCAGTGTCTAGTCCCCACAGAAGGTCAACACACAGCATGTCTCTTCTCCCATGGGTGTGTTTGCTTTGGTTTTTGGGGTGAGTGTATGGTGTTGAACTTCTGTGGCTGAGTCACTGCTAAAACTGCTTGTGATTTGACTGCAACACAAGATTGGCCAGGAGATGGCAGCACATCTTAAAGAGTTAGTGTGTGTGCTTCTTAAGGGAAAAGTTGAAGGTGAACATCTGGTTGGTTGGTCCCCAGCTGAGGCCTACACAGCCCTGGGCACACAATGCCAGTAAGCCTCTTATGCTGGTGAAACTCCACTAATTCCAGACACCCGTCATAGCCAGTCATATCCTATCTTTTATGCACATACTCTGTATTCTCATATAAAATTTAATGCGATTGAGCTTTTTTAACCTCCCCCCTTCCCACTGCTACACCGGAAAAAATAACTTGTAGTATATAGATTTAACATGCTTTTTCAAGCAGGCATGTTCCTTGAAGTAGGGCAACTTGGGAGGCCTTCCTGGTCCTATGTTTGGGTGAGGCTCAGAGCGGAGAGGCTACCAAATTTCTGAATATTATTAAATTCTTCAAAATTTCTACCTTTAGCAGAACTCGATGAGGCACTAGTTGAATAGCCTCCTTTTGAAACAGTGCATTTATCATGAGTGGTCACATGCTGATTGGGGCCTCTTAAGACCCTGCTAGGGATAGCTTCTTCCTTAATGCACTGAAGGAAGCACTTCAAGTCAGTGGGAAAAAATAGACTGTTCAATAAAACTGGCTATCAGCCTGTTTGTTTCTATAACAAATACCACGAACTGGGTGATTTTAAATAATATACACTTATTTCTGACAGTTCTGGAGGCTGGGAAGTACACGGTCAGGGCATTAGCAAATTTGGGTCTGGAAAGGGCTGCTTTGCCTCTAAGCTGGTACCTTGTTGCTGTACCTCTAGAGGAGACTAATGCTGTAGAAGTATTATGGAAGCACAGAAGGGCAAAAAGGGGATGAACATGTCCTTATATGGTGGAAGAGATTGAAATATCAGGCAGCTCTCTAAAGCCTCTTTGAGCTCATTCATGAGGGCAGAACCCTCATGGCCTAATCACTTCTAGTGCTAGTCAGGTTTCTCTTTTTTTTGGTACTGGGGATTGAACTCAGGGGTACTTGACCACTGAGGCACGTCCCCAGCCCTATTTTGTGGTTTTTTGTTTTTTTTTTTTTATGTACAGGCAGGGTTTCACTGAGTTGCTTAGCACCTCGCTGTTGCTGAGGCTGGCTTTGAACTCGCGATTCTCCTGTCTCAGCCTCCCTAAATGCTGGGATTACAGGCTTGAGCCACCGCGCCTGGCTTAGTCAGGTTTCTGTTACTATAACAAATGTTGGAGATTATTAACTTATAAAGAAAAAAGGTTTATTCTGGCTTACAGTTTTAGAGATTTTTAAGTCTGTGATCTGCTGGCCCTGTTGCTTTAGGTGAGGCAGCACATCATGACGGGTGTAGGTTGCATACCAAAACCACTAACCTAATGGCCAGGGAGCAAAGAGAGGAAGAAGAGGCCAAGGTCCCACTGGCCCTAAACTCTAGGGCATGCCTCAGTGATTTAAGGATATCCCACTAGCTCCATCTCTTAAAGCTTCCACCACCTCCCAAAATCACTACACTGGGAACCAAGCCTTTATCACATGGACCTTTGGAGGATGCCCAAGATCCAAACTATGGCACCTCCCAAAGTCCCCTAATTACCATCACCTTGGGTTTTAAGTTGCGACATTTTTTTTTTTTTTTGGCACCAGGGATTGAACTCAGAGGCACTCAACCACTAAGCCACATCCCCAGCCCTATTTTGTGTTTTGTGTAGACACAGGGTCTCACTGAGTTGTTTAGTTCCTCACCATTGCTGAGGCTGGTTTTGAACTGGAAATTCTCCAGTCTCAGCCTCCCAAAGTGCTAGGATTAATAGGCGTGTGCCACCGCGCCCAGCTGCAACATATTAGTTTTTGAGAGACATACATTCAAACTGTAGCACCATCTGAGAAAAAATAGCCTCAAATCCTCATCAGAAACAACCAAACAAACCAAAACAAACCAAAAAACATTAGCTGGGTGTGGTGGCACACACCTGTAATCCTAGCTACTCAGAGCACTGAGGCAGGAGAATTACAAGGCCAGCCTGGGAAACTTAGCGAGTTTTTGTCTCTAAATAAAAAATAAAAAGGGCTGGGGATGTAGTCAGTGGTACAGCGCCCATTATTCAATTCCTGGTACCAGAAAGAGAAAAAAAATCATGAAAATAAATTCATTTATAGTTTTGGAACAGAGAGAACTTCTTGAATGTGATGGGAAACCCAGAAACCATAAAGAAAAAATGACCAAAAGTTTAAAGGTTATGTACAATCCAAAACACATAAACCAACTTTAAGAGGATAACTGCAGTATATAGCAGGTTCATATACCTAGTATATGAAGAAATCAGTGAGAAAAAATCTAAAAATAGATCACAAGTAATTACTTGAAAAAGAGCTTCATCCTTGCTAGCAATCAGGTGAATTCATATGAAAATGAAAACACTATTTCCATCTATTAATTTACTAAAATATACATACTTAAAATCTCTGTTCATGGGGGTATAGGGATGAGCACTCCCTTATGTTGGGAAGCTGCTATAGCAGCAGAAGTGGCAGTACCTATAAAACATTTTAAATGTATACTGTATCCTTTGTCCCAGAATGGTTTCTAGGTGGTCCCTATCTATAAAAATGTTTGCACAAGTGTGCAAATCTATATAAGGGTGTTTATTGCATCATTATTGGTTGTATGAAAAAGTTATAGGCAATATTTGTCTGGCAGTTGGTGACAAATTATGGGACTCATCTCTTTCTCTTATAATTTAGGAAAATGAAGTCTGGCTGATTTAGGAGAAAGGAAGTATATATTGGAAAGGCATTAGGAGTTCACAAGATCAATAGGAAATGAGATCAGGCTCACAGAATTGAGTAGGAAGTAGGGCAACTCTGCAGGCCTTGGCCACTGCTTCCTTCTGCCTGTGATGAACTGCCTTACTCCCTCATGGGACACTGGTGTGGAGGGTTTCCCCAACTGGCCCAGCATAGGTCCCAGGCTCATTTCTAAACCTATATTAGTTCAAAATTGGATTTATCCCCTTCAGATTCCGTGGTGGTGGCAACCATAGGGGACAGACATCTAGGTTTGCCTGCTTGCTAAAAACTGCATTTAGTGGAGATAAAATTCCTGAAAAGTAATCAAAGACAGTTAGAAAAGGGACTTAGATTCAGGACAGGCCTGGGTGACAGATGGGACTACAGATCACTTCTTGGGCAGCTCCATATCCAGTTACTGTTCTGGCACAACTGTGGGGCAAGATCATGAAAGATGACTGACTGGTGTCTGTACATGGAGAGGTCCCAACTTGGTCTATAGGAATAAATAGACCAAATTGCTAAATCTCTAGAGATTTTTTATCATAAGAAGACTGCTGAGTATAATGGCATATACCTGTAATTCCAGCAACAAGTTTGAGGCCAACCTCAATAGCTTAGGGAGACCTGAAGCACTTAGCAAGACCATGTCTCAAAATAAAACAAAAAGGGATGGGCATGTAGCTCAGTGGTAAAGTTCCCTTGGATTCAATCCCTAGTACCAAAAACCCCTCCACATTCCAGCTTGGGGACTAGAGCAGCTAGACTCCATCTCAAAAAATAAGATCCAGGCATGGTGGTGCACACACGTAATCCCAGCAGCTAGGGAGGCTGAGGCAGGAGGATCACAAGTTTAAGGTCACAACTTAGTGATGCCTTAAGCAACTTAGGGAGAGCCTGCCTCAAAATTAAAAATGGGCTGGGGATGTATCTCAGCATAGGGCAACCCTGGGTTCAATCCCTAATACTAAAAAAACCAAACAAAACCTATTTTGTCTGATAATGATATGGTCATTATTTTATTATTTATATCATTTCACTTTAAGCCTTCCTATGTTTTCATTTTACAAACTCTTTTTAATTATATCTCTCCTAAAAAGTGAATAAATTTTTAGAATCTAATCAGGAAATATGTGAGTTTTAAATGATGAGTTTTGTGCTTTTCAGTTGTCCTACTTGATTTTTGGAGGGTGTTGGGGCCTTATTTTGAAATATTTTTTTTGTCCATTTATCCCTTCAATGTGTTTGTAAACTGTACTTTCTCTAGGGATGGTGCATATGCCTGTAATCCCAATGACTCAGGAGGCTGAGGTAGGAGGATCACAAGTTTGAGTCTAGCCTCCACAACTTAGTGAGACCCTACTTAAAAACAAAAAATAAAAAGGACTAGGGATGTAGCTCAGTGGTAAAGCGTCTCTGAGTTCAATCTCCCTAGTTCAGTGGTAGAGTGCCCCTTGGTTAAATCTCCCCAAAATATTCTTATCCTTTTGTTACTTTGTTCTGATATTTTGCCATGTGTATCTGATATGAGGTGCCTCACTTTTGCCAAGGCTGTCTTTGAAATTGCGATCCTCCCGCCTCAGCCTCCTAAATGGTCAATTCTCTGTCATGTGTTTTGTTTTTGTTTTGGTATTGAGGATTGAACCCCGGGGCATTTTACCTCTAAGTCATATACACCCCCAGGCCTTTTATTTTTTATTTTGAGACAGTCTTGTTAAGTTGCTTAGAGTATTGCCAAGTGGCTAGCCTCAAACTTATGATCCTCCTGCCTCAACCTCCCAACTTGCTAGGATTACAGGTGTGCACTACCACACCCTGCTCCTATGTTATGTGTTTTTACTACAACTTTTTCTGTGTGTGTGTGCTGGGGGTGAAATCCAGGGTCTGTGCTACCAACTTGACCCCAGCCCTTGACTGCAACTCATGAGGAGCAGTGAAAGGAGAAAGAACAGGAAGGTAAGGTGTGTGCAAGGGAAGAATTATACTGATGGACCAGAGAATCTAAGCTAGGTAAGATGAGTGAAGAGAACAAGAGAGGACTGGCAGAGAGTAAAACTGGACTGGAGGTCGTGAAGATCTTGCTGAGACTGCAGACTTCTTGATTGTGAATCCAGAGTAAGTGAACTACAAGAATAGGATGTGGGGCTGGAGGATGGGAATGCTCGAAATTGAGATTTCAAAAGTGGTACAGTTATTGATACTGACAACCACGGGATCCTGGGAGAGGCTGGAGTGGGGTGAAGAAGTTCACTGGAAGGGAGAGGACAAAGAACTGCGCGACCAAGGCACTGGATAAAACTACTTGGGTATAGAGGTCACTAAGAATTGTGGTAGAATATAAGAAATAAAAAATAGGTAGAAAGGAGACATAAAGGAAGGACAAAGAAATAAAAAATTTTTTCTGGTATTGATGTTGGAACTCAGGGGTGCTCTACAATTGAGTTACATCCCTAGGCCTTTTTATTTTTATTTTAAAAATTTTTTAGTTATACGTGGACACAGTGTCTTTATTTTGTTTTGTTTATTTGTATGTGGTGCTGAGGATTGAACCCAGTGCCTCACATACGCAAGACAAGCGCTCTGCCACTGAGCCACACAACCTCAGCCCAGGGCCTTTTTATTTTGATACAAGATCTTTTTTTTTTAAAAAAATGTTCTTTTGTAGTTGTAGATGGACAGCATGCTTTGTTTATTTTATTTTATATATATATTTTTTAATTGTAGATGGACACAATGTCTTTATTTTATTGCTTTGTATGTGATGCTGAGGATCGAACCCAGGGTCTCACGCATGCAAGGCAAGCGCTCTACCACTGAGCTACAATCCCAGCCCATGCTTTGTTTATTTTTATGTGGTGCTAAGGATTGAACCCAGTGCCTCACATGTGCTAGGCAAGCACTTTGCCACTGAGCTACAGCCCCAGCCCTTGATACAAGATCTTGCTGAGTTGCTGAGGCTGACCTTGAAGTTGTGATCCTCCTGCCTTAGCCTCCAGAGAAAGAAATATAATTTTAAAGTTCTGCATACTTTTCCAGGCTTGTCACTCGCCAAGTCAGTTTCTCACCTAAGCCTGTCACTCTCACATTTCTGGGAAATGTGTACATCTCCTTTGTGCACTGTCAATTAACCCACCAATAAATACATTAAGAAAGGGAGATATGAGCTGGGTGTGGTGGTGCACGCCTGTAATCCCAGCACTTTGGGAGGCTGAGACAGGAGAATCGTGAGTTCAAAGCCAGCCTCAGCAATGGCAAGGTGCTAAGCAACTCAGTGAGACCCTGTCTCTACATAAAACACAAAATAGGGCTGGGAATGTGGCTCAGTGGTTGAGTACCCCTGAGTTCAATCCCTGGTACCAAAAAAAAAAAGAAAGGGAGATATGATATTTTGAAACACCTATAACTGAAGGGGCTTTCCAGGATTATCTATTGATCAGACATTGGACACTGTATCAGCCTAGGGATCCTCAAAATGATAAGACTGCTATAAACCTTCTTGAGATTACCAGACTGATACCATTCTTACATATCTTCTCATATCCACCCCTTCCCAAGTTTCCTCTAAAAGAAGAGCTGGGAACCCTGAACATGTGTCTTTCTTGCTCTCTCCTGGCAGAGGCTCTTTCTCTCTGCATCATACCATTATCCACTCAGAGTAGCTTGTTCATTTACTTCCCTTATCTCTTTCCCAGGCAGCTGACCCAGTGACCCCTAAGAAAGAAAACCTCTGATAAATGTGATCACATAAACATTCTAAAATGTCTGCAGCACAGTCTCAATCACTTTCCATGTCCCAGAAATTTCTTAAAAATCTTGGGTTTGCTGGTGGCTCACACCTGTAATCCTAGTGACTCAGGAGGCTAAGTCAGGAGTATCACATGTTTGAGGCCAACCTGGGCAATTCAGTGAGACCCTGTCTCAAAATTAAAAAATAAAAAGTGCTAAGGGTGTAGCTTAGTGATAGAGTCTCTCTGAGTTCAATTCCCGGTGCCAAGGAAGGCGAGGGAAAGCACTATGGGTTCACAGATGGCCCAGGTATCTCTAATGGATCATCTTTAAAAACTTCCATATCCAGCTGGGTGCAATGGCACATGACTGTAATCCCAACAGCTTGGGAGGCTAAGGCAGGAGGATCGCAAGTTCAAAGCCAGCCTCAGCAACTCAGCAAGACCCTGCCTCAAAACTAAATAAATAAATAAATAGGCCTGGGGATGTGGCTCAGTGGTTAAGTGCCCTGGGTTCAATCCCCAGCATCAAAACAAACAAAAAACTCACCAACTTCAATTTCTTCCATAGCTATTAGTCCAGTTTCCACCCTCCTTTCTTTGAGGGTTAGCTTTGAAAGTATATAAATATTCCCAATCATTAATTTCCTGTTTCTGTGGTGCTGGGGATCAAACTCACACATGCTAGGCAAGTGATCTTAATATGTAAGAAAATGTGCATATAGAATTGACGAAATAAAGTACACCTTTAGCCTAGAGCTCTTTGAATTCTGAGCCTGTATGGTCACTTAGATTTCTCATACGCTCTTTAAACCTGATCTGTGTGAAACTAGACTCTTCATCTACCTTGCCAAAGGCATTCCCTTTCCTGCATTCTATCCTTTGGCAAATGGAGCCACTCAAACTAGAGACATGAGAGTCATGTCAGATTCATAAGCCTCTATTAATTTTCACATATTAGAGGTCTTTTTAAAAAAATTAATTCTGCCTCCTACATCGCTCTCTCTCTGCAGTATTGGTGATTGAGCCCAGGGATGATTTACTACTGACCTACATCCCGAGCTTTTTTTTTTGGGGGGGGCGGGTTACTGGGGATTGAACTCAGGGGCACTAAACCACTGAGCCACATCCCCAGCCCTATTTTGTATTTTTATTTAGAGACAGGGTCTCACTGAGTTGCTTAGCATCTTGCTGTTGCTGAGGCTGGCTTTGAACTAGCGATCCTTCTGCCTCAGCCTCCCGTGCCACTGGGATTACAGGTGTTTGGCTCATTCCCAGCCTTTTGTGAGATAGCGCGTTGCTCAGTTGCCCAGGCTGGCCTTGAACTTGTAATCCTCCATAGTCACTGGTATTACAGACAGGCCATTGTGCCTGGCTCCTACACCTTTCTTGAATGCACTGCCTTTTTTTCCTCCTCTACTGTGGTTTTGATTCAGGTCTTCCTCATGTCTCCATGTGATTTCGGCAGTAAACTCCTAAAGACTTTTCACCCTTCAAATCAGGTGTAGCTTGCTGGTGGAATACAACCCTTAGGCACTGGGTTAAAAAAAACCAACAACGTGTTAGGGCTGCGGATATGGCTCAGTGGTAGAGTATTTGCCTAGCATGTAGGAGGCCATAGATTTTATCTTCAATACTGCAAAAAACCAAAAAGCTTTATTTTCATTTTTACTTCTTTGTGTATTTCTTTGGGGTAAGCATTCTACCTCTGCGCTACACCCCCAGCCCTTTTTTGGTTTTAATATTATTTTGAGGCAGGGTCTCACTAAATTGCAGAGCTACCATTCAATTTGTGATCCTCCTACCTCAGCATCCCTAGTAGCTGAGAGTTGGTTGCAGGGATTATATTTTTAGTTATCGATGGACCTTTATTTATTTATATGTGGTGCTGAGAATCGAACCCAGTGCCTCACACATGCTAGGCAAGCACTCTACCACTGAGCTACAACCCCAGCCCGCAGGGATTATATATTTTACACACCAATCTGATTATATTATCCCCTGCTTTAAAATCCCACAAGATTAATACTCCATCCAAAAAATAGCAAAGAACATCAGCTACCTTTCTCTGAAGAGGAAGAAAAAAACACAGGTATACATGTGAAAAGTTGTTCATCGTCATCAGGATGTATCATTCTTGTTAAAAGTAACAATGACATTTTTTTCCCTTATCTAATAGGCAGTTTGAGAGACTTAAGGAATGATTGCAATAGTGTGCATAAATAATCCTATATACTACTGTTGGTAGTGCACTATTTTGGATGGCATTTTGAGAATGTATTGATATTTGAAGGAACACAAACTGTCTAATATTTCTGGTCCTCAATTACTGTATCTGGTCAAATGGGGTTAATACCTACCCTAATGGCCTCATGGAAGTGATAAAATTTAGGGGAAAATGACTTATAAATAACAGCTAATATTTATTGAGCACTTGCTATTTTAGGTGCTTCATATATGTTAACTCATTTAATCCTCACTAATACTTTAAGTACTATTATTACCATTTCCTGAGGCACAGGGAATAAAAATCTTGCCCAAGGGATAGAATGAGTTAGGGGTAGAGCAGGGACTGTTGTATCTGTATAGGAGATCAAGCTTGAGTTCCAATTTCTGCAGCAACTTTCCTTTCTTCCCACCCTTTTTTTCCCCCCTGGTACTGGGGATTGAACCCAGGGGTGCTTTACCACTGAGCCACATGCCAGCTTTTCTTTTTTTTAATTTTCAATTTTGAGACGGGGCCTCGCCAAGTTGTTGAGGCTAGCTTTAAACTTGTGAGCCTCCCAAAGGAGCTAGGATTACATGAGTGTGCTACCGAGCCAAGGTTCTTACCTTTCTTGTGTGTGGTGTTGGGGATTGAACCCAGGGACTTGTGCATGGGAGGCAAGCACTCTATCAACTGAGCTATTTCCCCGGCCCAGGTTCTTTGCTTTTTGTAAAAGCCTCACAGCATCTACAGTCGGACATTGTTTACATAAGCCGTCTTCCGCCCCGCGTAGTTACCATCAGCTGGCTTTCTCTTATTGCTTTGTGTCTATCATCGCCGTTGTCTGATCTCTCCCGGGGAGCTCAGTCCATTTCTCCAATGCTTTTTCAGTGTCCACGTCAACTCTGGGTACAAGGTAAAACCGTAAGTAAAGGCCTAACAAATGTTATCGTACCGAGATCAACGGCATATCCTTACAAGTGTGAAATAATTTTCACGAGAATGAGTCATATACGTGATAACTATTCTACATACAGGGTAAGTAAGTACCTTTGATATCTGCAGAACTCCAACTCCCTGGCACTACGGACCGACCTTTCCCGCTTTCCTACACTAGCAGGACTTGTCCGGAACCTTTCCGGCGGAATCTGAGGTAGCCTACCCGGACAACGTCACGGAACACACAACATCGCGAGGATTAGTGGGTCAACTATATGCCCGAAATTTCTAGCTTAATTACATAGTCCCGAGGAGAAAAGCCTTAATCGTTAAAACTTTTTAAAGTCTTGAGTAAATATTACATTTTATACCTTAAGAAGATAGTAATTAGTTGATTCTAAGAAAGTTTCTCCTTCTTTTTGTTTGGGCATGTATATAGACAGCCACTCAAAACCGAGAAGGAAGGCGGGGGAGGAAAGCGGAAGCCGCGGGGCCTTCTAAGTCAGAAAGTCTCCAGAGCTTGCGCCTGGCTATTTGCGGCGCCCGGCGCTTAGACGCGGGTCTTAGAAGCGGGCTGGGGAGCAGGAGTTGTTGCCGGAGCTGAGACCGGGCGGCCGGAGTCCGCAGGGATGAACCTCGAGCTGCTGGGTGAGGAGGGCTATGACTGAGTCTTAGAGAGCCCTTTGGTACTGGAAAGGAGGGAGCTGGGGCAAGAGGGGACTCAGACTGCAACCTAGGGA
This sequence comes from Xerus rutilus, assembly GCA_028644305.1. Classification (NCBI taxonomy): domain Eukaryota; kingdom Metazoa; phylum Chordata; class Mammalia; order Rodentia; family Sciuridae; genus Xerus; species Xerus rutilus. The sequence continues at coordinate 60,105,702 of CM053410.1, forward strand.
CACTGTTCTGCGATGGATCTTTGGGCGCTCATGGTATGGAGCTGCAGCAGCAGGGGAAGTCCAGCTTCTGCCGGAATAGACTGCATTGCTTTTACTAAGCCACTTTCAGATCAGTTGTGGAGCGATAAGGACACTTTGTGACTCAGCTGTGATTACAAGGATTGCAGGTGCTGAAGTAGCTCAAGAGCAGGCAGAACCATAGTTGTCGGAGATGGAATCTGACGAAGTGAGGAGTAGGGGAAGTTTTAAAGTCCTGTCGGGATTGAGTGTCTGGACAGGTTAAATCATTTTATAGAAACACGGAATGTCTAAGAAGGGAACTTGGGAAACTTAAAAGTATCTCATTGAACAGCTTTGAGGATAAAAAGGTTCAGAGGGTCACTACTAGGCACTAAGCAAGAAAATGGGACAGTTGGCACTGGAATCCAGTTATCTTGACCTCCAATTTAAGATCCTAGCTACCGTGGATGGTTTGTATAGCACTAAAGTGTGAAAACAGAGGCAGTTGATTTTTTGTTACCTTCTCTTTGAGACATTTTCTCCCTTACTCAAGTTGGTCTAATCTTCAGGGGTTTCATTAGGTTTCAACAGTACGTTTAGCACGGCAGCCTAGAGTGTCTGGGGTTTTTGAGAACTCCTACATGACTTGATACCTTTATTGGTTAGGTTTCTCTTAAGAAAAGAAGGATTCAGAAGATGTGCTGACCAAAGAGTTACAAAAATAACTTAAGAAATGGTCTTTGCCTTTAAGGAGTGTTTTGTAAAGTGTGGTGTTTAAGATGATAATGTAAATAGCCATATATATTGCAGAACATAGGCTTCCATAAGTCATTACCAAATGCTAAGAACATTTTGAAGAAGGAGTTAATATCTGTGGGGCAGGGGACCTAAGACATTAGGAAGAACAAACCCCTAAAACCTAGAGGAGTTCCAGTGGATATTTAAGGGTGGTGAAATATTGACAGATTAAGTATGAAGACATGAGGAGAAATGCTTACAAGGAATATGTTTGAGTCAAGATATCAGTGATAGAAGAAATAAAGAATTTTCCTGTTTGGCCAGGAGGTGGGGTAGGTGCCCTCTGTTTTGTGGCACCGTTGAATGCCAAGCTGAAAAGTTTGTACATTTTAAAGAAAGGAGGGTAGATCCATTGAAGGGTTTTGACCTGGTAAGTAACTCAATTGAATCTCTGATTTGCAAGTTTTTATCTGACACTAACGTGTAGTTGAGTCTGAGTGGGGTATAAAATCCATTTGGTGGACTACAGTAGGTGAATGATAAGGAAGCCTGATTTAGGAAATGGAAAGAAGATGCATTGAGGAGGAAGGGCTGACAGAATTTGAAAATTGATTGCATATAGTGATGGTGAGGAAGAGAGCCAAGTGAAAAATAATGGGAGCAAATAGAGGTGCTGTTGATTAAATTTAATGTGTTGCGTGTGTACCTAGAGTTCAGGAGACAGATTTGGATTTATGAGAGAGAGTTATAATTGTCATAGGTGGACTAATTGAAATCTTGTGAGTAAGTGACTTGACCAAGGAGGGGAGTAGGAGGGTAATAAATTGCCAAGGACAAAATCTTGTATAATTAGGGGACAAAAGCAAGAATACATGGTAACAAATTAGATACTAGTTGTTTAGTACTTAGTATTAGCTAGGCACATTTTCAAGTGCCTGCCTTACATTTTTCCAGATAGAGGTAGAAGAGAAAACAGGTTAGTGTGATGTCTTCCCATAGAAGCCAATTATAGAGTAGTTGAAGCTGACAGCTGAGAAAGGGCTGCTCCATTTAGTTCTTAGACAGCTTGGGCTCCTCAGCAACCTGAGCTGATGGCAGATTATAATTTTTTTTTATAGGTAGTAAGCATTTAATAAAATATTTACTTTTTAAAATTTATTTATTTATTTAAATGCATTTCAAGTCATAGTACATATATAGAGCTCAATTTTTCCATCTCTCTGGTTGCAAACCAGATAGAGTCACACCATTTGTGTCTTCATACATGCACCTGGGGTAGTGATGTCCATCTCATTCAACCTTCTTTGCTACACCCCTTTCCCCTCCCCTCACCCCACCTCCTTTCTGGCCCATCCAAAGTTTCTCCATTTCTTCTATGTTCCCCATCCCCACCCCCTTATGTATCAGCATCCACTAATTAGAGAGAACATTCAGCATTTGGTTTTTGGGGATTGGCTTACTTCACTTAGCATAATGTTCTCCAATTCCATCCATTTACCTGCAAATGCCATAATTTTTTCTCTTTTATTGCTGAATAATATTCCATTGTGTATGTATACCACAAGCCACTTTATCCTTTCATCTATTGAAGGGCATCTGGGTTGCTTCCACAGTTTAGCAATGGCAGATTACAATGATTTTAAGAAGGTGAGAGGCAAAATACATGGAGAAAGTTGACCCTTATTTTTTTTTTAAATATTTTTTTTAGTTGTTGATGGACACAATGTCTTTATTGTTTTGTATGTGGTGCTGAGGATCGAACCCAGGGCCTCACGCATGCAAGGCAAGCGCTCTACCACTGAGCTACAATCCCAGCCCTGACCCTTATTTTTAAAAAGGAGAGGATGAAGGAAAGGTGATAGGCTAGTTCTTTGAAAGAGAAGTCGGATCATAGGAAGGGTTTTTTTTCCCCCTTGGTGCAGGAGATTGAACCCAGGGTCTCAAACTACACTCCCAGCCTTTGAAAGGTCTTTTCTCAAATGATACAGAAGATTCATGAGGGGGAAACTTGGGAGGGAATATTTAGCATTGAGAGGTTAGACAAGTTAAGCAAAGTATGTGTCCAAAAGCTAAAAGTCTTTGTAGAAATGACTCAGATTTAAAACCAGAAGATTAATGTGTACATATAAAAGGAAGAAAGAAACAGTGATGTGATTGTGGGAGCATACTATAGGATACCTGGTCAGATAAAGGAAATGATAATGTGTTTCTTTTTTGGTAGTACTAGGGAGTGATCCCAGGGGTGCTTTACCATTGAGCTACATTCCCACTTCTTTTTATTTTTTATTTTGAGATAAGGTCTTGCTGAGTTGCTAGGCTGGCCTCAAACTTGTGATCCTTCTGCATCAGCCTTCTGAATCTGAGAGACTACAGGCATGTGCCAGTATGCCCAGCAATGTGTTTCTAATGTGGCCACTCAGATGCATCTTAAGTATGGTACTAACTTTACTTGCAACCACTTTTTGAGCCCCTGCTGTGTTATCAAGTAGTATGCACTGGAGATACAAAGTTAATAAGATAGTTTTTCAAACTCTTTTACCACAAGCCAAAGTAAGAAATGTATTTTCTGTCACAGCTTATTATATATACATACACATATAACTTTCAAATGTATATGTAATCCTTGTTATGCTCAGTATCTTTTGATATTTCCTCTTCTAATCTATTAATTAATTGCAATTCTCTAAATTAATTTTCCCATTGATGGTGGATTGAATTCTATGATTTGAGAAACACTTAAATAAGATACTGTCTTTGGCCTGGATAAACAACTAGCACTAAAAGGAGAGACAAGCTTAAACAAGTAACTCCGTATTATAGGGAATCATTGCAGATTAATATATTATGAGAATCCAGCAGCTGAGCAGTTAATTCTACATTATTTATTGCTGGAACTGGCTGTAGGATTTGGGAAGATGTTAATAGAGGAAGTGCCAGTTAGACATTAAAGATGGGGTAGGGAGCTAGGGCTGCAGCTCACAGGTAATGTGCTTGCCTAGCATGTGCAAGGCCCTGGGTTTGATCCTCAGTACCAACAAAACAAAACAAAAATGGATGGAGTAGGATTTTTCAGAGGGAGAAGTTGAAGAAGGTGACTTCCAGTGAAGACAACTGCAGGGGCAAACAGACTTTGTAAGCATGATGTGTATATATTATGTTCAGGAGATACTAGTCTGCAGCTACTGCTCAGGGTGAGTTAATTGAGGTTCTTTTCTAGATGCCAGTGGATAAGGAATTAGCCAAAGGTAAATTGGAAAGTACTGGTTGGGGTCAGAATGAAATTACTTTTAAAAATTATATTTAGGAGGGGCTGGGGTTATGGTGCAGTGGTAGCGTGCTCGCCTAGCACATGTGAGGCACTGAGTTCGATCCTCAGCACCACATAAAAAATAAAATAAAGATATTCTGTTCACCTACAACTAAAAAATAAATATTAAAAAAATTTAAAAAATAAATAAATAAATAAAAATTTATATTTAGGAGCCGGGCACGGTGGCGCACACCTGTAATCCCTGCACTTTGGGAGGCTGAGACAGGAGAATCAGGAGTTCAAAGCCAGCCTCAGCAACGGCGAGGTGCTAAGCAACTCAGTGAGACCCTGTCTCTCCATAAAACACAAAATAGGGCTGGGGATGTGGCTCAGTGGTTGAGTGCCCCTGAGTTCAATCTCCAGTACCAAAAAAAAAAAATTAGGAATTTTGTACACTATTTAGCTAGAAAGGTCAGTGATGTGATCTGGGGCTTAAAAAGTCAGCTCCAGCAGCTTTGTGAAAGATTGAGGGAGGCAAGACCGGAACCAGGGACATGTAGCAATTATAGTGTTGGGATGAGGGTACAGTGGGACTGTCATGGGAGAGGAGATATCTCTGGGGTAGGGTCCTGAAGAGTTTCCAGAGAGAGAGGAAAACTTAACCCAGGACCCATGGGATCCTTGGTGTAGAGGCACAGAGATTTATTTAGGAGAATAAGGAGCATGTATTCAAGGGAGAATGCAGGCCATCTTCAGTAAGAGATGCATATTTGGGGTTCCTGCTTCCTGTTTTAAAGGAAACTTGGTGAGGGGTAGGCATGGGAAGGTATGTGAGGGTGACATCAATCTGGTTATTCTTAGGCTGATGTGAACTTCATTATTTGATGGGAAGATAACATTGGAAGGTCCCTGAAATCATAGGTTTCTTAAAATGTCATGGCTCTATTTGATTTGTTTATTGGTGGGCTAATTAACAGTGCACAAGGTAATTCTCATAAGTGAACAAATTTATGGTTAACTTTTAAGATTCACAGATTTCCCAGAAATTTGGGAGTGATAAGTGAGGGAAAGAGACTGGCTTGGGGAATGACAGGCCTGGAAAGGTATGTGTAGCCTCAGATTGAAATTACATTTCCTTGTCCTTCCTTTATGTCTTTTTTCTACCTCTTTTTTAAAGAAATTTCTTCTATCCTTATTTCAGTGTCAATTATCTAGACACTTGCCAGTTGTATTTCTCTAAAAGAAACACTAGCAGACCTATCACCTGTTAGAGGAAGCAAAACGGAAACTGCTGTTTTGGTCCTAAACTAATGCAATAGGGAAGAACTGGTTTGCAGGTTCTCCCAAAAAAAAAGCTACTGGGAGAAAAGGTTCATGAAATTTTAGAGCCCATGACAATTGAGACTTTTTTTGGTACCTGGGATTGAACTCAGGGGCACTTAACCACTGAGCCACATCCCTAGCCTTATTTTGTGTTTTATGTAGAGACAGAGTCTCACTGAGTTGCTTAGCACTTCACTGTGGCTGAAGCTGGCTTTTAACTTGTGATTCTCCTGTCTCAGCCACCCAAAGTGCTGGGATTACAGGCGTGCGCCACTGAGCCCAGCTCACAGTTGAGACTTTACTTTAAGGAGATGCATGTGATACATGTAATGAAGGAAAAAGGCTTGAGAGGCCTGGAAAACCACAAGGCAGTTTGGAGAAAGAATCCTAACAGGAAAGGAAGATCTGAAGGGGTACTTGATGAAGCCCTGTGATTGCACTGAAAGCTGTCTATACTCAGATTCCAGAATGGCATCTACCAAAGAGGAGCACGTAGCTAAAGATGGATATGTGAGAGTGACAAGCTTTTGAGAATAGTGGTAGGAAAGTGGATGTGGTTGAAAGCCAATATTGTAAAAATGAGGTCAGAAGAAAGAGTTTTCAGTATTTGAGGAGTATGAAAAACAAGAAACTCTTGGGCTGGGTGGTATAACACCAGAGTTACTCATTTTAGCACAAAAATACCTTTTGTGTGCCTACTATGACCTATATAGGCAAGGGATAAATAAACATATAGTTTAAATTCTTATTTTTCTTTTGCTCCTGTGGCAAAGGGATTATTTTTTAGAATAAAGTGAACATTCATTGTTGCCAAGAAAAGCCCTCAATGGGTCAAGATTTTAGGTAGGTCACTTAGTTCATATTTCTTGGTAAGTTACATCCCTTGACCCTGAGGAAGCTTGCACAGAAATTGACGATCTTGGAGTATTTGAAGAGAAAGGAAGATATGCTGAAAGGAGGTGAACAGATGTTGACTTTCAATAGAAGGCAGGTATGTTTTACAAGTCCTAGGGGTTAAATTCAGTCATGATTCTAGAAGCTTTTTAGTATGGTTACAATGTAGTTAAAAGTACAATTTCTTGGTCAGTTCACTTTACCAGTTTTTAAATGGAAACCTACGACCTTTTTGTGCCTTCTTCATTTATAAAATGGGGCATAGTAATACTTAACATTTAAAAGTGAATTGAGAGGACTAAGATAAAATATAGAAGTTCTAGCATGTTATGGCACATAAACATGTAGTAAGTGGTAGTGGTTAATAATAAATGGAGGTTTGAGCACTGTAAAGAAGTGATGAGCCAACATGAATTTGTGTCTGGAAAGGCCCAGGGGTCTTGACCTTTTTTTTTTGGTACTGGAGATTGAATTCAGGGGCACTCGACCACTGAGCCACATCCCCAGCCCTATTTTGTGTTTTATGTAGAGACAGGGTCTCACTGAGTTGCTTAGCGCCTCGCTATTGCTGAGGCTGGTTTTGAACTTGCGATTCTCCTGTCTCAGCCTCCCTAAGTGCTGGGATTACAGGCTTGTGCCACCATGCCTGGGTCTTGACCTATTAATGCCCTTTCATGGATGATTTCCAGATTAACAAGTATAGTACATATTTGTAAAAACAGTGGAAACAATACAAATATACATACAGGAAAAATCATCTTTCTCCCCTTACCCAAATGTTCTTTCATACATTTTTTCATGTGCATATAAACATATTTACATATAAATTATAAAGATTGATTTTGCTTTCTCCTGGAGGTAGAACCTTTTTTTTTTTCCTTTGAGAGGGGAGTCTCATTGTGTTGCCCATGCTGATCTTGAACTCCTGGACTCCAGTGATCCTCCTGCTTCAACCTCCCAAGTAGCTGGGACTACAGGTGCAAAATACTGTGCCCAGCTGAAGCCTTTTTAGACACATTATTTAAAACTTGCTTTTCATCTAACTATAAGATGCTATTTCTGTGTATTAGGAGATAATAGATCTTGCAGTTTTTAGTTCATACCATACATTCTCATGATACATCATTTTAACTAATTATAAATGCATTTTTTTAAGAAGTGTGTTTTTTTCCCTTGTCTCCTTCCTTTGTTGATGATCATATATTTCTAGGCTCATAAATTTGTTTGTGCATGTACACTTTTTTAATATTGGAGACTGAACCCAGAGGCGCTTAATCACTGAGCCACGTTCCTAGTCCTTTTTATTTTTTATTTTGAAATGGGGTCTTGCTAAGTTGCTGAGGCTGGCTTTGAACTTGGAGTCCTCCTGCTTCAGCTTCATGAACCACTGGGATTGTAGGCATGTGCCACCATGCCTGGTTTACAAAAAAATGAGATCTTATTATATGTGCTTTGTATCTTTTTGTACGCATTAACAGTAATTGGGATTCCTGAGAGTATAATTCAGCTGTATTTGAATGTATTTGATAATAAGTCTTACTAACTATATTTCAATGAAGGAACAGGCATGCTTATGACTTGAAAGTTGGACTAGACTTCTAAGCTTCCCTCCTAACCAAGACTTTATTTTAAATGAAAGGTCAATATAACAATTATACTATAACCACAATATCTCATTTCAGTAATGCAATATTCCCAGAAGGAATCTTTTTTTTTTGGTACTGGGGATTGAACTCAGGGGCACTCAACCACTGAGCCACATCTCCAGCCCTGTTTTGTATTTTATTTAGAGACAGGGTCTCACTGAGTTGCTTAGCACCTCGCCGTTGCTGAGGCTGGCTTTGAACTCGTGGTCCTCCTGTCTCGGCCTCTCCAGAGGCTGGGATTAACAGCCATGTGTTACCGCGCCTGGCTTGAAATTAGCATTTCTAGATATGTGTTACTTAAACAAACTTAAAAGCATTCTTTCAAAAAAAAAAAAACCACCCTGATATGATTTCATCATTTCCTTTTATTCCTTTCATGATTGAACACAGTCATCTATCTGAAGGCTGTTGCACAGTAGGTAAATAAAACTTGTACCTTTTCTGGTATTATTTTTATGTTTCAGTTTTCTCAACTGTAGAGCCCATGTTTCTTTTTATTGTTTTTGTTTTTTCACTCTTTAATTTTCTGTTTTGTGGTTTTTTGTTTTTGTTTTTGTTTTTCTTGGTACTGGAGATTGACCCAGGGGTGCTTTACTACTGAGCCACATCCCCAGTCCTTCTTATTTTTTATTTTGAGATGGGTCCTAAGTTGCCTAGGCTGGCCTCAAACTTGGAATCTTCCTTCCTCAGTCTCCCAAGTTGCTAGGAGTGCACCTCTGTATGTGGCTAATTTTCTATTATTTTTTTAAAGGACAAAAATGCAATAAAACTGGTTTTCAAACTTTATTTAAAGCAGTAGACTTCTTTTTAAAATGAAATTTTAAAAACCTACCTGGATACCCTACATGTGAAACCATATACAGTTTGAAGAATGTACTGTAAAGAGCTATTACAATAAAATCTTTTGGAATTACATAAAGATAGGGCTGCTGCCAAAATTAGACTTCTGACAAGTAGATAGTATAACATTACAATAGCCCAAAACTTTTATTACTAACATACAAATACCAAATTAACATAGCAAATATATAATGTTTATACCAAAGCATTATTTACATAAGAAATGAATATTGAGAATTTCATGTTTAATAAGCTATGAAATTATGTTACAATCTAAATGCTTTTACAGTAGTTCACCCTGTTGGTGACAGGGCTGGGGAGTTTGGATATATTCTAAGAGATCCAGTAGATTTTCGAAATTGCTGATAGTACCAAACCCTATATGTACTGTGATTTTTCCTATACCTATGTATGTAATAATGATACTTTGAGGCCATTATTAAGTAAGATGAATGTTATTTGAGCACAGGCACTATGATACTTAAATAATTATCTGATATTGAGGATGGCTACTAAGTGACTAACAGGTGGGTGCTATATACATTGTAGATACTTTGGACAAAGGGATGATTCACATTGTGATCAGGCATAATGGAGTGGGATGGTGCAAGGTTTCATCATGCTACCCAAATGGTGTAATTTAAATTTAGGAATCATTTCCAGAAATTTTTGAGCCATGGATTAACTGAAACCATGGAAAGGGGGGTGACTACTACTACATTAGCCAGGAAGAGGAGTGAACACTGCTGATTGACTGCTGCCTTAATAAAGATTTCAGAGAGTAGTTGGGGCTTAAAATACTTTGATTTGATTTGGTTCTTGCCTTCCTTGCCCTTCATTTTAGTAAATATGGAAATAAATTATGAAAAGCCTGAAGAATGTGGTAGGGAAAGATTGATGTTAGACCTGGTTATATCAACATGCCTCAAACGTTTTGATCTTAGGGTCCCTTTATACTTTAAAAAATTCAAACTTGCACCTTTAATAAGTGAGGTACATTGCTTATAGTTGGCTGTAATAATGGCCAAATTGTCATCTGGGATTTCTTGACAAGAGGCATTGCTAAAATAATTAATTCACACATTCATCTGGCCTGTTCTTCATGGTAAGGAATTTTTATTTAAAAAAAAAAATTTTTATGGTGCTAGGGATCAAATTCAGGGCCTTGTACTTTCTAGTCAAGTACTCTGCTACTGAGATGTACCCCTAGGGATTTTTAGATTAATATGTTAAATGCGAGTTAAGATAGAGGAATGAATAATGACTATGTACTAAAAAAAATATGAAGATTCCCCAGCTGCACATGGTGGCACCAACCTATAATCCCAGCTACTTGGGAGACTGAGGCAGTAGGATGACACTTTCAAGACCAGCCAGGTCAGGTTAGTGGGACCCTGTTTCAAGATAAAATAAAAAGGGCTGGAGGTGTAGCTCAGTGGTAGAGCATTTGTTTAGCACTTGTTTAGGTTCTGATTCCATCCCCAGCACACAAAATAAAAAGGGAGGGAGGGAGGGAGAAAGGAAGGAAGAAAGAAAATTGAGGATCCCTGAAGATGCTTGTGTTTATGTGAGATATATCTACTGATGCTTACTAATTTATAAGTTAAAACATTTTTAAAGCTTATTACTTAAAAATAACCATAACAAAATTAGATGTATATATGAATATTTTATTTTTGAAAACAAAAAGTATTTGGAAAGAACAATGACATTGTTTTGTATTTTCACAAATCTCTTTCGTGTAGCCTAAGTAGAAGTTGGCTGATTCTCACATCTGCTTCTGCACTCACTTTGTTGAAATGTCACAGGTCATTTAGCTTCAGGAAAACTCATCTGCATACTTAGGAGATCCTGAGAGTAAAGAAGGCAAATACCATCTGTGCATGATAATGAAAATAGGTGTGACCTTATGCAGTCACTGAAAGGGCAACAGTTCCCCCTTCACTTGGCTAACCATTGCTCTACACTGTTCATGAGCTGTATGATCCCTGCATGTGGCACATAGTCCATCAACTCTCTTTCTTTTGCTTTGTTGCAGAGTCCTTTGGGCAGAACTATCCGGAGGTAAGAGTATAGTTTTGTCATAGTTTTAGGAACATGGGGACTATGTAGTGATTACGTTGGTTGACAAAGTAACATTAATTGTGATAGATCTTTTGCTGTGATAAGAAATAAAATGTAGATGTTTAACTTGAGCCGGGGGTAAGTAGATATGAAATATTAGCTCAGTATTTCACTATAATGTTGTACATCTTGTCATTTGCTTTTAAGTTAAAAAAAAAAGCAGACAATTTTAATCAAAGGTTTTTTCTATCACCTGTGTGCAGATTTTTTCCTGTGTGCTTTTAAAGTTTTTTTTTTATATATATTTTTTTAGTTGTAGATGGACATAATAGCTTTATTTATGTATTTTTATGTGGTGCCGAGGATTGAACCCAGTGCCCCACACTTATGAGGCAAGTGCTCTACCACTGAGCTCCAGCTCCAGCCTGCTTTTAAAGTTTTGGTCAATGTTTTTACATAGTAATAATCAATATGTATCAGTGTGCTTTTACAACATGTAAGTATGTTTCAGAATAGCTGTTGTTACTTTAAGTGGCTTGATACTGATATAAAATAATTTATTTGATTTCCCTAATGTTACCTATATAGGCTATTAGGTGTTTTTGGTTTTTGTTTTTAATTCTTACAAGGGTCAACAGGTATGACTCTAGTGACTTTTGTTAGATATTGCCCATTTGACCTCCAGAAAGTTTGTACAGTTATAGTGGTATGTTAGGGATTGATCACATCTGTTTCCAAAAATTCTTGGTTAGCTTTTATAAATATTTCTTCATTTTTTGCCTAATTGAAAGGTATAAGAAGACATATAGAGACTATTTCCTTATGTATTATTATTTAAATTCAAGAGAAATGTCATAAATGGCAGAAAGCTTTTAAGAAATAATGTAGATGCCTGGCCATTATTGTCTATATTTCTGTATTTGTTTTAATTTTTAGGAAGCTGATGGAACTTTGGATTGCATCAGCATGGCCCTGACTTGCACCTTTAATAGGTGGGGTACATTGCTTGCAGTTGGCTGTAATGATGGCCGAATTGTCATCTGGGATTTCTTGACAAGAGGCATTGCTAAAATAATTAGTGCACATATTCATCCGGTCTGTTCTTTATGGTAAGGAATTTTTATTTAAAAAAAATTTTTTTATGGTGCTAGGGATCAAACCCAGGGCCTTGCACTTTCTAGTCAAGTACTCTGCTACTGAGATATACCTCTAGGAATTTTTAGATTAATATGTTAAATACGAGTTAAGATAGAGGAATGAATGGTGACTATGCATCTGCCAATTTCAATGTAGATATTTTAATATTTAAAGTTTTAAATAATCAGCCATTAATCATATGATTTTCTCATAGTCTGTATAGCCCCTGAACCCATACTGTCCTTAAAGTATCTATGTAGGGAGAAATTCACTGTAATAGGGATTTTTTAAAATCAGATTCCTTCTGGGAATATTGCATTACTGAAGTGAGTTGTAGTATAATTGTTATATTGACCTTTCATTTAAAATAAAGTCTTGAAGCCAGGCGCAGTAACGCATGCCTGTAATCCCAGCACTTAGGGAGGCTGAGACAGGAGAATCACGAGTTCAAAGCCAGCCTCAGCAACGGCAAGGCGCTAAGCAACTCAGTGAGATCCTGTCTCTACATAAAACACAAAATAGGTCTGGGATGTGGCTCAGTGGTCGAGTGTCTCTGAGTTTAATCCCCTGTGCCAAAATAAATAAATAAAGTAAAGTCTTGGTTAGGAGGGAAGCTTGGAAGTCATCTAGTCCAACTTTCAAGTCTGAGTTCTTGAATTCCATCAATTTTAGCAATCATAAGCATGCCTGTTCCTTCATTGAAATATAGTTGATAGGTTTATTATCAAATACATTGAACTGAAATCTGTTATATAAATTCCCATTGACTTCACTCTTAACTGTCTGAATTTACTTTATTCATGTCAGAAAATTTTGGGGCTGAATTTGTCTTTTTAAATGAACTTGGTGCCCCTTAATCATATCAAGTTTATTTAAATTACCACTATTACCTGTTGACTGAATGGAGACAGCAGTATTTCAAAGCACTGTCTTGGGAGTTGGCTTGAATGCCAACCTGGATCTGGCCACTGATAAACTGGTGATTGGGCCAAACTTTGATTTACAAAATGGCCTGGCCTGGATGATCTGTTAGGTCCCCTCCAGCTCCTTTGCATTTCGTTTTTACTGTTGTGTTCTTGCAATAGAGATTTAAATAGATACGTATATTTCAACAGTGTTAGTAGGACAGATACAATTCATATAACATAAAATGCACCCAGTTTAAGTATACAGTTTACTGTTTCTTTTATTTTAAAAGTTGCACAGCCATCATCACCATCTAATTTTGGAACTCCTACTTATTAAACTGTGTACATTTTAATTATGAAGTAATATGCATTCATCATTTTAGAAAATTGTAGAAAATAAAATAAAATAGAACTACTATTCCTCTTGGTCTTATCATGTAGATATTACTTCTATAAATGTTTTCATAAGTTTCTACATACAGTTTTTTTTTAAAATATTTATTTATTATTTTAGTTGTAGGTGGACAGAATATCTTTTTTTTTTTTTTTATTTTTGTGTGGTGCTGAGGATCGAACCCAGTGCCTCACGCATGCTAGGCGAGCACGCTACCACTGCGCCATAACCCCAGCCCCTACATACAGTTTTTTTAAGTTTATAATTATGCTATAATTTATTTTATATTTTGCTTTTTTATTTTCACTAAACATTTTCCTACTTAATAATTTATTTTTTATTTTTTTGGTACCGAGGATTGAACTCAGGGATACTTGACTATTGAGCCACATCTCAGCCCTTTTTGTGTTTTATATAGAGACAGGGTCTCACTGAGTTGCTTAGCACCTTGCTATTTCTGAGGCTGGCTTTGAACTCACGATTCTCCTGTCTCAGCCTCCCAAAGTGCTGGGATTACAGATGTGCACCACTGCGCCTGGCAATAATTTTTTTATGGCTATATATTTCCTGGCAGTTAAACAGTAATTTCCCCCCCAATTTTTCTTTTCTTTTCTTTCTTCTTCCCCCAACTTTTCTTTCTTTTCTTTCTTTCTTTCTTTTTTTTTTTGTGGTGCTGGGGATTGAACCCAGGGCCTTGTGCATGCAAGGCAAGCACTCTTACCAACTGAGCTATATCCCCAACCCCCCTATTTTTTGTAGTGCTAGAAATCAAACCAAGGTGTTGCATTTTACAATTTACTTTTTTGTTGTTGTTTTTTCCCCCTGTTACATAATGTTTAGTATATGTCTTTGTCCATAAAGTTTTTCTGTCATATAGTTATTGATTGATTGAACAAACATTTATGTACCAGGATTTATGTTTGACATTGAGAACCCTAAAACAACTGAACCGTTATTGTTTATTTATTTTTTGCCAGGCTGGGGATTGAACCCAGAGGCAAAATTCTTTTTTTTAAATTTAAAAATAATTTTTAATTTCTTTTTAACTATTTGTTTATGTATGTATGTATGTATGTGGTGCTGAGAATTGAACCCAGTGCCTCACACATGCTAGGCAAAAGCACTTTACCATTGAGCCACAACCCCAGCCCCCCAATTTTTAAAAAAAATTTTTTTAAATGCATTTCAAATCATAGTACCATATATAGAGCTCAATTTTCCATCTCTAGTTGCAACCAGGTAGTCACACCATTTGTCTTCATACATGTACCTAGGGTAGTGATGTCTCATTCAATCCTTTTTTGTTCAGAGAGAACATTTGGCCTTTGGTTTTTGGGGATTGGCTTACTTCACTTAGCATGATGTTCTCCAATTCCATCCATTTACCTGCAAATGCCATAATTTTATTCTCTTTTATTGCTGAGTAATATCCCATTGTGTATATATACCACAGTTTCTTTTTTTGGTACCAGGGATTGAACTCAGGGGCACTTGACCACCGAGCCACATCCCCAGCCCTATTTTATGTTTTATGTAGAGACAGGGTCTCACTGAGTTGCTTAGCGCCTCGCCATTGCTGAGGCTGGCTTTGAACTCACGATTCTCCTGTCTCAGCCTCCCAAAGTGCTGGGATTACAGGCGTGAGCCACCGTGCCCGGCTTATCCTTTTTTATTTTACAAAGAAATATCATAATTCCTAATTCTTGAGTTTATAGAATTTGAAATTAAAGGATTTTTTAAATTTTATTTTGGTGCTGGAGATTGAACCCAGGGCCTCACATATGCTAATTGCACTGTACCATTGAATATACTGCCAGCCAAGAATTATGTTTTTAGAAGAGAGACTTCTCTTAGTTTTTTACTTCTATTTATAACTTAGTTTAAAAAATTAGATTCCCCTCCACTATAACAGAAATACAAGCTTGCTATGAAAGAGGAAAAAAGCACTATAGTGCAGAAAGGTTTAAAGGGAAAATGGAGTCACAGTGACCAATGTTAAGCAGACAGATTGTGCTATGTGCTAAAAAGGCTTAACAAGAATGAATAGCAACAAAAGCTGTCCTTTGTCCCCACTCCTAATCTTGTGCCATTACCAATCTACTGCCATTTGGGGAAACTGTTTCTTCTGATAATTTATCTTTATTTCCCCCTCAGTACTAGAGATTGAACCTGGGCACTCTACCACTGGGCCACATCCCCAACCCTTCTTATTTTACTTTTAAATTTTGAGATAGAGTTTCACTAAGTTGCTGAGCCTGACTTCAAACTTGCAATCTCCTGACTTAGTCTCTCAGATTCCTGGGATTATAGGCATGCTTATTGTGCCCTGCATTCTTCTGTTTTTCATTTCTCTGATTCCTACAGGTTACCTGAACAAGGTTTTACAGTTCTGTTTTTTATTTATAATGGTTTTGTTTTTGTTTTTTATTTTGTTTTTCGGTTGTGCTGGGAATTGAATCCAGGATTGTTCTACTAGTACATCCCCAGCCCTTGTTATTTTTTATTTTGAGACCGAGGCTGGCCTGAAATTGTGATTCCTTTTCTGCTTCAACATCCTGAGTTGTTGGGATAACAGGTGTGCGTCGCTGCACCTGGCTCACTTAGTTTGAATCAGTAGGTTTTAATATCTTTTGCCTAATTGGGGGAAAGTTCAGCCAATTTCTTTAATACTTTATTTCTTTAAGTATTTGTAAGTCCCATTCTTTAGGAATCTGATGACATAAATATTAGATCTTTCATTATAGTTCTGCAGAGTCCTAAGGGCACAGTTCATTGTTTCTTTTTTTTTTTAATTTTTAATTTTTTTATTGTTTTCTTTCTGTTGTTCAGTTTGGGTATGTTTATTATTCTATCTTCCAGTTTGCAGATTCTTTATTTCATTTTTCTCCATTGGCTTTGAATCCACCTACAGAGTTTATTATTTCAGTTATTGCATTTTTCATTTCTAGAATTCCATTTGGTGGTTCTTCTCTTCTATCTTCCATTACTTTGCAGAGACTTCTGGGTAAGATTAGAAGCATAGGTCTCTACTAGGTTTCTGCTGATGCCATCCTGCCTGGGAAGAACAAGAATGCCTTGTTTCTTCTCCTCTTATGGCCTCCACTAACTATGTGGTGTGGTAGGACCTCATTACTGTTGTTGGTGATGCAAGTCTTGCCTGCCACTCAGCCTTCTCTGACAACACTTCTGTATGGGGTAAGGGTGTCCTGTTACAGTTGGGTAATAGAGATCTGGGCTGTGTGTTTAGACCTTGATGACTGGGTTCGGGGTGGGCTGCAGTGTTTTCTCTGGTGTTCAGCTGGAATAGAGTGAGTATTCCCTAAATGTTTTTTGTCTCAGTGATCTGTCCTTTATAGGTCCTTCAGCTAGAGAAAGTGGGGTCTTTTGGGGATTTTGTGTGTGTGTATGTGTGTGTGTGTGTGTGTGTGTATTGACATTGGGTTTTTGACTTCTACTTTACAAGTGTCGGGATGTGTGAGGCAAAAGAAAATCCAGGGAAGCCACTCGTGTCATCTCTCATTTTCTGTAGTCTCTAGCTGGTCTGTCTTTTCTCTTTCGTTCTTTTTGTTTTTGTCTTATATAATGTTCAGGGAATTTAGCTGTATTTAGCAAGAAAGATTCATTCTTCCTTTTCTTATTTTTAAATAACTGATACTTTCTTTTTGTTTTACTCATGCTATGATGGTTCTACTTCTGGGACAACTTCAGAAAATTCAGATACTTTTCACCCTGACACCAGCCTCTACCCCCTGCCAAAAGCTCGCTCTCTCTCTCTTTTTTTATTTTTGATGCTTGGGATTGAGACTAAGGGCGCTTTACCATAAAGCTATATTCTCACCTCTTTTTATATTTTTTATTTTGAGATAAAGTCTCAGTAAGTTGCTTAGGGCCTTCCTAAATTTCTGAGACCAGCCTCCAATTTGTGATCCTCCTGCCTCAGCCTCTGGAGTTGCTGGAATTACAGGTGTGTGCCACCACACACAGTTTGAGTATACTTTTAAAAAAGCATTGGATTTGTGCAATTAGAGCAATGCCTGTGACTACCACATTTCATTTACAATCGTAGTGTCTTAAACTTTAACTTCAGATATGTGCTAAATCACCTGTTTTTTCTTTCCTAGCTGGAGTCGAGATGGTCATAAGCTCGTGAGCGCTTCCACTGATAACATAGTATCACAATGGGATGTTCTTTCAGGCGACTGTGACCAGAGGTTTCGATTTCCTTCACCCATCTTAAAAGTCCAATATCATCCACGAGATCAGTATGTTTAAGCTGTTCCTTTCCTAGGGTGGGATCTAATTCTAAAAGGATTAGCTCTGGGCTCATGATAGTTAAAGGTTTTAGAAGGCATATGCACATATCTTCAAATCTACATAGATTATTCTTTTCATATAGGTTCAGCCTTCTGAGTACATTTTGAGATTGCGATTGTATTATATTATATAGTTTAAAATGGCCAATATTAAGACTTTAGAAATGAGCAAAAGTGAGAATACATATAATAACTGGGCCTTCACTTGGAGACTTTTCCTTCCTTGATTATTTGGATTTCTTTAGTATGGGGATGTAGTTCATACTAAAACTACATTTAAGAAAAAGAAATATCTACATTCCATTACCCAGACAGAACTGCTTTTATTTCTCTGGGTTCTCTTGTCAACTTCTCTGTAAGTATAAAGCTCATTATTTAATGCTTCATAGCTCAGTCCATATTAAATGTATCTAAATATGCATTTTTTACATAACTATAATCAGTGTTTTATTACTTTCATATTTTACTAGTGTTTTTGCATCTTCATATTTATTTTTAGTGATCAGATTTTGTTAAGATCTCATAATTTTACTAAATGTTTTTACTGTTATTAGACATGTAGATTTTATGCTTTTTCACTATTTCAAATTTGAGCTGGAAGAGTTGATGAGGTTAGTGGACAGGGATCAGCGAAAAGGACAGGGAATCAGCCTGCTGATACCAAAGCAATAGCCAATGTGCTGTTCATATTTTTAAACAGGAACAAGGTTCTCGTGTGTCCCATGAAATCTGCTCCTGTCATGTTGACCCTTTCAGATTCCAAACATGTTGTTCTGCCGGTAGACGATGACTCTGATTTGAACGTGGTGGCATCTTTTGATAGGCGAGGGGAATATATCTATACAGGAAATGCAAAAGGCAAGGTAAGCCTAGAGTTTGGTGAAAGTATTGGGTATCTTTGCATTGGCTCATTTCATGTGTACTTATTCTATTTTTGAGTTTTTAAAAAACTACTGGACTAAGCATAAAACAAAACTTACAAGTCATGTTACCAGCTGGAACACCGCTGATGAAGACGTCTTAAATCTATTTGTATAAAACATTGTGTGATTCAGGCTGCCATAACATACAGTACTGAGACTTCATCATCTTTCTTTTTTCCTTCCTTTTAAGCTTCTGACCTTGCCTTTTGGAATATTTGGAAGGTGTAGGCACTTCTTCCTGGGATGCATTGTAGTAGTTGTTTTTTCTGTGGAATAAGAAGTCCAGTTAGGTGAGCTTTTAGGGCTCTTTTCATGCTTAGAGTTTATAGTTGCATTAGGTACCTTGTGGGTTTTTTTTTTTTTTTTTTTTTTGGTACCAAGGATTGAACTCAGGGGCACTCAACCACTGAGCCACATCCCCAGCCCTATTTTGTGTTTTATGTAGAGACAGGGTCTCACTGAGTTGCTTAGTGCCTTGCTGTTGCTGAGGCGGCTTTGAACTTGCAATTCTCCTGTCTCAGCCTCCCAAAGTTCTGGGATTACAGGCGTGCGCCACCGTGCCCAGCTAGATGTTTGCATTTTTACCCAGTCTCTGCGCAATTTTAGAAACAAGCCAGATCTAATTAGGTCTCATGATATTTATTCTTTTTTCTCCCCTTTTTTCTTGTAAACCTTAGATTTTGGTCCTAAAAACAGATTCTCAGGATCTTGTTGCTTCCTTCAGAGTAACAACTGGAACAAGCAATACCACAGCCATTAAGTCAATTGAGTTTGCCCGGAAGGGGAGGTGAGTGGGACCTTGTCTTTTTAGGGAGTGTTTTAATAGTAAGTAGAATGCAAAAATTTGAAATTTGTAGTTTTTCTGTGTGTTAAACTTAAAACTTTCATTAAAGTTGTTAAAAACTTTCAGTATCTGGTTCCTGGTTCATAATTAGTCACATTTTCCTTATCTGATAGTTATCAGGTAGTTCCTTTACAGAAAAGATATTTGAGTAGTTAGTGCCTAAAACCAAAATGCCTGGCATATATTAAATATTTATGCTTTTTAGTGGTGCTAAGGATGGAATCCAGGGCCTCAAGCATATTAGGCAAGTCTTCTGCCACTGAATTTCATCCCCAATTATAATCAGAACTGACGTCATAAAATTCACATGGTAATTGAACATGCATTTACAGAAAACCTGTTTACCCTTTTAATTTCAGATGTTATTCTGATAAATTTGGTTACCCTGTTAAAAGTATCAACAGAAATGAAGAAATAGCTTGTCAGTCAGAAAATACTCATCCTGTTCTATTTGGGGATACTCACATATACTTGATATTCATATTCAAAATGTTCTTTTGAATGTTTAATTTAATTTCAGATGTTACTCTGATAAATTTGGTTACCCAGTTAAAAGTAGATATATCAACAGAAACAAAGAAATAGCTTGTCAGTCAGAAAATACTTATTCTGTTATATTTGGTGATACCCACATATACTTGATATTCATATTCAAAATGTTCTTTTGGCCAAACATGGTGGCACAGGCCTGTAATCTCAGTGGCTCAGGAGGCTGAGGCAAGAAGATCACGAGTTCAAAGCCAGTCTCAGCAACTTGAGCCCTAAGCAATTTGGAGAAACCTTCTGTCTGAATAAAAATATAAAAAGGGACTGGGGATGTAGTTCAGTGGTTAAGCACCCTTGGGTTTACTCCTTAGTACAAAAATAAAATAAAAATGTTCTTTTATTGGTGACTGAAATGAAGAAAACTATGTTATATGCATATGTCAAAATGAACCCCACTATTATGTTTAATTATAGTGCACTAATTTTTTAAAATGCTGAAGCACATGTGTGCACAATGTGTGTGTGTGTGTGTGTGTGTGTGTGTGTTTTGCTGGGGTTTGAGCTCAGGGCCTTGGCATGCTAGGCAAGTGCTCTAATACTGAGTCACACTCCCTGTCCCTCAAATTGCCCTTGAATTCAGAAAAGGTTAGTCAGTGGGGTCTGTAAGAAAGTGATGAAATAGGGCTGAGGATGCAGCTCAGTGATAGGGTGCTTGCCTCCTACCAGACTGCAAAAAAAAAGGTGGAGGTCAGTAAGTGAGGTAAGTAATGAAATAACTTTATTTTAGACTGACTTCTAAGATTTTCATTGTTCTAAGTATAAAAAGTTGGACATTTTAAAATGATACATTTAGTTTATTAAGTCATTAAGAAGAACATATTGTGTGTATGAACAGGCCAGATAAATGAAATATTTATATGCATGTTATATAAACTGAATTTAGCAAGCTGGTTTCAGTTTAGAGGTCTTGGATCTAGTTAAATACTGACGGTTTGAACATTTGGATTCAAGAATATATAGTAGGGATAAAGCACATGTGTTCTCACTTCACTTAGTTTTGAAGATGACAAGAAGATATAAGCATTCTAGACTTAAGTTTGTACTCAAATTCTCCTCAGTTTGTTTTGTGGTACTGTTCTATGTATTTGGTAGTGAGTTAACAGGAACAGATTTCTGACCTCTGCTGTCGATATTTGTCTCCTTTCTTTAGTTGCTTTTTAATTAACACAGCAGATCGAATAATCAGAGTGTATGATGGCAGAGAAATCTTAACCTGTGGAAGAGACGGCGAGCCTGAACCTATGCAAAAATTGCAGGACCTGGTGAATAGGTATGTGTTTCAGCCTGAAAGAGCATGTGATTGTTCTTCACTGGAACTCAGGTTCCAGTTCCCCTTGGGGACTTTCTTTGTTCTTTAGGACCCCGTGGAAGAAATGTTGCTTCTCTGGGGATGGGGAGTACATAGTAGCAGGCTCAGCCCGGCAGCATGCCCTGTACATCTGGGAGAAGAGCATTGGCAACCTGGTAAAGATTCTCCATGGGACGAGAGGAGAACTCCTCCTGGATGTAGCTGTGAGTAGAGCATGGCATTGCTGTTGTTACTCACATAATCTAGAGCATCTTGAATCTGTTCTTACAGCCAATTTTTCTTTCCTTCATTAAAATTTAGTGGCATCCTGTTCGACCCATCATAGCATCCATTTCTAGTGGTGTGGTGTCTATCTGGGCACAAAATCAAGTAGTAAGTATTTTTCTGGTTGACTTGCTTTAAAACTGGATACTCTTCATACATAGTATGTATGTATAGTTCTTACATATAAAAGCCTTACACTGTAATAGGCTAAATACTTACCTTAAGTACTTATTTTTTTAAATTCGGTATATGATTTTTGCCACCCTGTTATGTTCATTGTGTCTCATTTCATTTTATTTTGATGGGAGGGTCTTGGTCCCAAACTGGATTACTAGCTCTGTTTTCATTGAGAAAATCTAGTGTACTTTCTGTTAACGTTTTTCTATTTCTTAAGTTATGTTTTTTTTTTCTTCTTGTTTTCACATTTTGGGTTTACTTTAAACACTTTTATGCTATATTTGTAATCCATGTACTCATAAGAAAATTTAACATTTTACCTTAAAATTATATCTTAGATTAAAGAAGGCAGTTATTTGTGAAAGAACCACAGTTTTATAACTTGGAATGTTTAGATAGGAGATACCTTAAGATAGTAGAACCTCATACATTTAATCTCAGACTTGAGTCTCTTTCATGCTCTTTCATTTGTCTCATTAATATCTAGATTTCAGATTATTGCTTTCTTGTGTGCTTTTTATTTTGTTTGTGATATAGGAAAATTGGAGTGCATTTGCACCAGATTTCAAAGAATTGGATGAAAATGTAGAATATGAGGAAAGGGAATCAGAATTTGATATTGAAGATGAAGATAAGAGTGAGCCTGAGCAGACAGGTAATATTTCCAAAAGGAAAAATGATTGCTTTACTTAATATTCTTGCATAAATTTATTTCAGCACCTAATCTTAAGATGTCACCTTTTTTCTTTCAGTGTACACAGTTTTCACAGTGTCTGAGGAGTCTTAATATATAAGACATTAATTAAGGGTTTACATAGGCATTACTAGGGCTCAAGCAGCTCTCATGATAGCTCACTGTGTTTTCTGATTAAGTACAGATGATTAAGTTAGGATTTACTTGCAGCACCTAACAAAACACCTAGATGTGCTGAGTGCTCAGCTTGTTCTGTCACTTCTTTGTAAGGTCAAGGACATGGGCTCTAGAGTCTGACAACTTTGAGCAAAATATTTAATTTTAATATTTTAGCTTGAATTTCCTCAAATGTATGATAGGAGTAATAAGCTGGGCACAATGGCACACGCCTGTAATCCCAGTGGTTTGGGAGGCTTAGGCAGGAGGATCATGAGTTCAAAGCCAGCCTCAGCAACTTAGTGATGCCCTCAGTGAGACCATGTTCTCTAAGTAAAATATAAAGAGGGCTGGGAATGTGGCTCAGTGGTTAAGTGCCACTAAGTTCAATCCCTGTTACCAAAAAAAGGCAAGGAGGGGAATAATAATAGTGATAATGGTACCTGTCTTTTAGGGTTTTAGGGAATAAATAATTTATGTAAAGCACCTAGTATCTAGTTAGGCTGTAATAAGCACTCAATTTTTTTTTCTTTTTTTGGGGGGGAGGTAGTACTAGGGATTGAACCAAGGGGTGCTTCACCACTGAGCTACATCCCCAGCCCTTTTTACTTTTTTAAATTTTGAGACAGGATCTCACTAAGTGACTAAGGCTGTCCTCAAATGTGCAATCTTCCTGCCTCAGCCTCCCAGGTAGCTGGGATCACAGGTCTACACCCTGTTTTTTCTGTTTTTGTGGTGCCAGGACCCAGAGCCTCAGTCATGCTATGTGAACACTGTACTACTGAGCCACATCCCTAGTCTCTATTTTCTGTTTTTTATTTTGGAGAGGGATGGTTGTTTTTGAGATAGGGTCTTCCCATACTAATTTTTTTTCCCTCCCTACTAGTCTTGAACTCATAGGCTCAAGTGATCCTCCCACCTCAGTTCCAGAATAGCTGGCACTATAAGCATGAACCACTGAGCCTAGCTCATATGTCATTTTTTATTATGATTATGACTGTGATCTTATTTTGCAATATTAAAGATCAAACCCAAGGTCACCCACATGCCAGGCAAGTGCTCTACTATTGAGGTATATCCCCAGCTTAATCATTTTTTTTTTATCTTCTGAATCTCTAGATAGGATCTCCTTAAAGATAAAATAAAGATTTTACTTTTTATCCTAATAATGTCTAACACAGGTTTTTACATGTAGTAGGAATTTGTGTATGTGACTACAATTAGTACTGCATATCATTGACTCCACCGCATGGTGCCAGGAATCAGGGAATCAGGATTAATGTTACTTCTCTACAACTTGAACATGTTGGTCCTCACTTTGGGTATCAGATAACTTGCATGCCTCATGTGTCAAATAGAACCCCCCAGGGTTGCAGACTGTTCTGAATTATTTTGGCATTCCTGGATTATTTTCTGTGACATTCTGAAACCTACATAAATCACTCCTTCCTTCTTGCAAGCACATTGCACACACCTTTGTGTTAGTGTTTACTATACTAAATTGAAATGACCTATTTGTATCTGTTTTCTCAGAATATGATAGTTTTACTGAAGAACTGTTCCCACCTTTCTTGGTCATCATACTGTTCCTAGCACCTAGCATATGGTGGAAGTTCAGAACCTGTTTGTTAAATGATTAAGTGAAATAAACTCCTTGGTTTTCTTCCTTTGTTTCCCCTGAATTTAAGTTTATGAAAATCAGTAAGCTGCAAGTAAAAAGTAGTTTTCTACTTCTCAAACCTCTCCTGTGTTTCTGACCTGCAGGAGCTGATGCTGCAGAAGATGAGGAGGTGGATGTCACCAGTGTGGACCCCATTGCTGCATTCTGTAGCAGGTGAGCTGGGATGGAATGCTGGGCAACTGGGATGCTCCTCTTTAGTCTCTGGTAGAGTACTTAACTCTGTTTCCTTGACTGCCCTCTCAGTCTCATTTGCATATTAATTGAAAGAGAGAACTCCTTTGATGTACAGCAAATACAATTTAGTCTTTATTTTCTAGTCGTACTTTCTCTTCCTTATCTTCTTGATATAGAATTTAAAGAAACTGAAGTAATTCATTTTATCTGTTTCTGATTATAGATTTTTGATTTCCTGTGATTTATGTTGTCTGATTTTCTTTCACCCATCCCAGCTTTCCTAAAGTTCTAGATCCATACCTGTTGTGTATGCTTAATATGGGTGCTAGAGGAAGAGGGCTTATGGTTTAAGCAACTCTCTCCTCTTTTTTCCAATCCCTTGTCTGATCCTTTTCCAAATAGTGATGAAGAACTGGAAGATTCAAAGGCTCTGTTGTATTTACCCATTGCCCCTGAGGTAGAAGACCCAGAAGAAAATCCTTATGGCCCTCCACCGGATGCTGTCCAAACTTCCTTGATGGATGAAGGGGCCGGTTCAGAGAAGAAGAGGCAATCTTCAGCAGATGGGTCCCAGCCACCTAAGAAGAAACCCAAAACAACCAATATTGAACTTCAAGGAGTACCAAATGATGGTAAGAGCTGCATCTCCCTGCTGCCTGACAGGCACCACTTTTTATTAAAACTGATAATTTCCTATTTGAGCAATTTTTACCTTAAGGAAATTTTCCCATTAGTCTTTACAGTGCTTTACAGCTCTTTAGTGACTGCATCTGTGTTCACATCTCTTTTTAAAATGAGAAATTTCGCTCTTTGGTACCTCACCTAAGATGACATAGTTTAAATCTTCTGACACATGCCTCAGATTTTGTTTTCTTGTAACATTCCTCTTCTTTTTCACTCTTTTCCCAAAGAGTGGTCTGATTCGGTGGTAAAGTACTAGTCAGACCTGACAGTCATTTTATTCTGTCTGCCTGCTTTTATGAGCTAACTCTGAAAGCTCTTTTTTTTTTTTTGGTACTGGAGATTGAACTCAGGGGCACTTGACCACTGAGCCACATCCCCAGCCCTATTTTGTGTTTTATGTAGAGACAGGGTCTCACTGAGTTGCTTAGTGCCTCGCCGTTGCTGAGGCTGGCTTTGAACTCGCATTCTCTTGTCTCAGCCTCCCTAAGTGCTGGGATTACAGGCTTGCGCCACTGCACCCGGCTTGGAAGCTCTTAATATCATGTGTTGGGATAGCTAGGGATGGATAGAGGGGGTGTGTATGTGTGTTTACTATTGGGCGTCCTCTTTTCCTTTTCTTTAACTACAGATCAATTAAATATGCAACTACAT
Source organism: Xerus rutilus (assembly GCA_028644305.1). Classification (NCBI taxonomy): domain Eukaryota; kingdom Metazoa; phylum Chordata; class Mammalia; order Rodentia; family Sciuridae; genus Xerus; species Xerus rutilus. The sequence continues at coordinate 60,131,312 of CM053410.1, forward strand.
TTTCCCCTAATGCTATAGGTTGTGTGTCTGCTCGGTTCTAGGCACTGTCATGTAGTTTATATGCTACTGCTGACTTGTACATCAGCCCTGCAAGTCCTTTTACTCTCCCTACTTTAGAAAGGAGAAAATTTGAGCTGATACTATGTAACTTGGTCAAGGTCTCACAGAAAGTGGTGGAATCGGGATTCTTGTCCTGCTCTTTCTAAAGCCAAGACCCATTCCTTTTTTGCTCTCTCATAACAGAGCTTGATTTGATACAGTGTATGTGCCCTCACCTGCCAGAGCTTGATTTGATATAGTATCAGTGTGTCTTTCAGTTATGTTTTCAATTTAGAGTTGTTATGGCTTAGTGTGTACCGTATAGGCTGTGTGTTCCTTTGGGTCAGGCAAGTATTTGTCATGTAATATATACTCTTGTAGTTTTTTTGTTTTGTTTCCTTTTTTTTTATTAAACTGAAAGCATTTCAATTCACAGTACACATATGGAGCACAATTTTTTATTTCTCTGGTTGTATGCAAGGTTGAGTCACACCATTTGTGTCTTCATACATGTACCTAGGGTAATGGTGTCCATCTTATTCCACCATCTTTCCTACCCCCTGCTAACTTCCCCTTCCTCACCTTTGCCCTATCCATAGTTCCTTCATTTCTCCCATACTCCCCACCCCATCCCCATTATAGATCAGCATCCACTAAATCAGAAAACATTCGGCCTTTGGTTTTTTGGGATTGGCTTACTTCGCTTAGCATGATATTCTTCAACTCCATCCATTTACCTGCAAATGCCATGATTTTATTCTTTTAATGCTGAGTAATATTCCATTGTGTATATATGCCACAGTTTCTTTTTTTTTTTAATTAGTTGTAGATGGACACAATATCTTTATTTATTTATTTTTATGTGGTGCTGAGGATCGAACCCAGTGCCTCACGCATGCAAGGCAAGTGCTCTACCACTGAGCCACAATCCCAGCCCCATATGCCACAGTTTCTTTATCCATTCATCTATTGAGGGGCATCTAGGTTGCTTCCACAGTTTAGCAGCTGTGAATTGTGCAGCTGTAAGCATTGAAGTGGCTGCGTCACTGTATTATGCTGTTTTTAAGTCTTTAGGGTATAGGTCGAGGAGTGGGATGGCTGGGTCAAATGGTGGTTCCATTCCAAGTTTTCTAATGAATCTCCATACTGCTTTCCAGATTGGTTGCACCAATTTGCAATCCCACCAGCAATGTATAAGCGCGCCTTTTTCCCCACATCCTCACCAACACTTATTGTTGCTTGTATTCTTGATAACTGCCATTCTGACTGGAGTGAGATGAGATCTTAGAGTAGTTTTGATTTGCATTTCTCTAATTACTAGAGATGCTGAACATTTTTTCATGTATTTGTTGATCAATTGTATTTCTTCTTCTGAGAAGTGTCTGTTCAGCTCCTTAGCCCATTTATTGATTGGGTTGTTTGTTTTTTTGGTGTCACATTTTCTAAGTTCTTTATATATCCGGGAGATGTGTGCTCTATTTGACGTGCGTGTGGCAAAAATGTGCTCCCAAAATGTAGGCTCTCTCTTCACCTCATTGATTGTTTCTTTTGCTGAGAAGAAGCTTTTTTTTTTTTTTTTTGGTGGTGGTGCTGCAGATTGAACCCAGGGCCTTGTGCATGTGAGGCAAGCACTTTACCAACCAGGCTATATCGCCAGCCCCTGTTTTCTTTTTTTTTTTTTTTCCTTTTTTGTACTACAGATTGAAACTAAGGGTCCTCTCCCACTAAGCAACATCTCCAGTTTTTTAAATTTTTTAAAAAAATTTTTTTAGGGGCTGGGATTGTAGCTCAGCGGTAGAGCGCTTGCCTCGCATGCGTGAGGCCCTGGGTTCCATCCTCAGCACCACATACAAAACAATAAAATAAAGACATTGTGTCCATCTACAACTAAAAAAAAATTTAAAAAAAAAAATTTTTTTAGTTATAGATGGACACAATACCTTTATTTTATTTGTTTATTTTTGTGTGAGGCTGGGGATTGAACTGACTGCCTCATGCGTGCTAGGCAAGCGCTCTGCCACTGAGCCACAACCCCTCTTTTTAAATTTTTAAAAAAATTTCTGAGACAGGATCTTGGAAAGTTGCTGACCTCAGACTTGCCATCCTCCTCCCTCAGCCTCCTGAGTAGCTGGGATTACATGCACATACCACCATGCTTGGGTGTAGTTTTTAAAATAATAAATAAGGTAGACTTTTCTGTTTATGGTATTGCATCTGGGACATAAAGGTACTGTTTACTCACAGAGATATGGTTGGGTGCTGAGACTGGTGTCTCATGTGGATCCCTTTTTATGCCTATCTGTCCTTCTACAGAAGTCCATCCACTACTGGGTGTGAAGGGGGATGGCAAATCCAAGAAGAAGCAAGCAGGCCGGCCTAAAGGATCAAAAGGTAAAGAGAAAGATTCTCCATTTAAACCGAAACTCTACAAAGGGGACAGAGGTTTACCTCTGGAAGGATCAACGAAGGGTAAAGTGCAGGCGGAACTCAGCCAGCCCTTGACAGGTAAGGACACATTGGGAGCACTGTCTGGCTTGCTTTGTGGCCTTGCTTTGTACAGTCCCTGACTTCCTGTGACTGCAGCACTTCCCTCCTGCCCTCCCTCCTTTTTTCCAGCCGCAGATAATGCCTGAATTTTAAGCTGCTCAGGGCAGGCTAACCCAGAATGGGCTTCATTCAGGGGCTCGTCACCTTGGTCCATAAGTAGGTTTCAGAGGGTCTTCATTCCCCTAATAGTATATGCAAACTATTATGGCGATATTTTTCTGGGGAAGATACTTATAGGTTTTATCAGATTCTTATAGAGGAATCTATTCATGCCTTCATAAATAGCCAGAATACAAGCTTTTAAAACATAACCTCTGTCTGAGACATCTTTTCTTTACTTATATTGTTCAAACTGCACAAATGGTGTTTTTCTCTTTCCCATGATCTAGAAGAAACAGTGGCATTGTTAGTAGCACCATCATGGAAAGAAAGAAATGAGGCATTTACCCCCACCCCATATCTGAGAACAGGAGGAAATTACCCAAAAGCTGTACTCTATGTGGCTTCTTAAACTGAAGCCTTTTGATATTTAATATTTGGTTTTCTCATTTTTATACGATTGAGGAATTTTTTATTGGAGGATGGAGAGCTATTTTAATTTCCTATCAAATATTTGTTAACCTAGGGTAAATACTCTTTTGTTGGAAAAATATTAGATTAGAATTCGTTTCTATTTAGATGTTGAGTTTTGGAAGTGTAGTGTTTTATATATAAACACTTCGTGAGTTAATATAATACTTAAAATTTTCTTATGCTAATTGAGTAGTCTCAAGGCAGGCTTGATAAAATATTAGTGGTTGTATTCAGGTTTTTTCCCTTCTGCTTTAAAATTTTAATAAAAAATTTTAATCCATATACAATGAAGCACTAGAAGGCTAACAGAAATTCCTTATTTATACCTTGCCAGTTAATCATTGTATGTGAATATGACTTCCCTTCTACAGAGAAGCAGAAAACAGATTGAATTAGTCATTATTTTGGAGTATTCCACCTCAAATTTGCTAGATTTAGACTTCAGTTTTTCACAGCCTGATACCATACCATTGTGTGCCAATATTTTTTCCCCAATGACAGCATGCTTCCCTGTTAATCGGTTCCACTGTCATATTCAATCCTCTTAAGGCTCTGTCTATATGGTAAAATATACCCAGCAAAACTAAGCTTTAGAATTGATGGTGAAACCATGACAAATAAAAGTTAAAAGAATTCACTAGAAAACCTGCACTGTAACACATAATCAATAAAATATTTCATGAAGAAGAAAGGAAAAATAAAATTGAAAACCAGCAAAGAGAGGAACTACACTAGAAGAATAGCCATTTAAAGGAGAAATTAATTCAAATTTAAAACCAGAAATCAAGTGACAGGGAATAAAAATGATTTATCAATAATAACATCGCATGTATATGGACTACACTCATCAATCTAAAGACACAAACTGGCAGATTGGATTAAAAAACAAGACCCAGTGAAATGCTATCTCTGAGAGACACACTTCCCAGGCAAAAGACATCCACAGACAGAAGGTAAAAGGATGGGGAAAAAACGTATCATTCACATGGATCTCGTAAACAAGCAGGAGTTTCTGTCTTCATATTAGATAAAGTAGACTTTAAGCCAGAGTTAATTAGAAGAGACAAAGAAGGTCATTTTATACTGCTTAAGGGAATTATACATCAACAAGATAATAATCATAAATATTTATGCCCCAAACAATGGAGTATCTACATATATCAAACAAACCCTTCTCAATTTCAAGAATCAAATAGACTACAACATCATAATATTGGGTGACTTTTACATGTATCTCCCATCACTGGATAGATCATCCAAACAAAAACAAGCTATAGAACTAAAAAAATACAATTAATAATTTAGACTCAACAGACATATATAGACTATTTCATCCATCAGTGGCTAAATATACTTTTTTCTCAGCAGCACATGAATCCTTCTCTAAAATAGGCTATATTTTAGGCCACAAAGCAACTCTTAACAAATAAAAAAAAAGATACTGCTTTGCATTCTATCAGATCATAATGAATGAAATCGGAAATCAGTAAAATAAACAATAGAAGCTACTCTAACACCTGGATACTAAATGATACACTATTAAATGACCAGTGGATAACAGAAGAAATCAGGGATGAAATAAAAAAATACTTAGAAGTAAATGAGAATAGTGACACAACATATCAAAATCTCTGGGATACTATGAAGGCGGTTCTAAGAGGAAAGTTTATTGCAATGAGCTCATTCAGTAAAAGAATAGAAAGTCATCGAATAAATAACCTAAAATTACATCTCAAAGCCCTAGAAAAAGAACAAATCAACACCAAAAGCAGTAGAAGACAGGAAATAATTAAAATCAGAGCTGAAATCAATGAAATTGAAACAAAAACAGTTCAAAAAATTAAAACAAAAAGTTGATTCTTTGGAAAAAATAAATAAAATGGATAAATCCTTAGCCAAGCTAACCAAGAGAAAGAGGAAAAAACTGAAATCACTGAAATTCATGATGATAAAGGAAGTATCACTATGGACACTACTGAAATAACAGATGATAATCAGAAACCATTTTGGAAATTTATACTCCCCAAGAAATAGAAAATCTTGAAGACATCAACAAATATTTAGAGACATATGACCTACCCAAATTGTATCAGGAGGACACAGAAAATTTAAACAGATTAATTTCAAGCAGTATAATTGAAGACACCATCAAAAGCCTACCAATAAAGAAAAGCCCAAGACCAGACAGATTCTCAGTCGAGTTCTACTAGACCTTCAAAGAAGAACTAATACCAGTCTTTCTCAAATGATTTCATAAAATAGGAAAGGAAGGAACCCTTCCAGACTCATTCCATGAAGCTAGTAACACCCTGATACCAAAACCAGAAGAGACACATCAAGGAAAGAAAACTTCAGACCAAAATCCTTGAAGAACATAGATGGCAAAAATTCTTAATAAAATACTGGCAAATTGCATACAAAAACATACTAAGAAGATAGTTCACCAGGATCAAGTGAGTTTCATCCCAGGGATTGAAGGTTGGTACAACATAACGGAAATCAATAAATGTAATTCACCACATCAGTAGACTTGAAGATCAGAACCACATGATTATCTCAATAGATGCAGAAAAAGCATTTTGACAAAATTCAGCGTCCATGCATGTTCAAAGCACTAGAAAAACAAGGGATAGTAGGAACATACCTCAACATTGTAAAAGCTGTATATATTAAACCCAAGGCCAACATCATTCTAAATGGAGAAAAAGCGTTCTTTCTAAAAACAGGAACAAGACAAGGATGCCCTCTTTCATTATTACTATTCAACATTGTCTTTGAAACCCTAGCCAGAGAGCAGTTAGACAAAAGAAAGAAGTTAAAGAGATATGAATAGGAAAAGAAAGCTTAAACTATCTCTGTTTGCCAATGACATGATTCTATATTTAGAAGACTCAAAAAAAAACTCCACCAGAAAACTTCTAGAACTCATAAACAAATTCAGCAAAGTAGCAGAATGTAAAATTAACACCCCAAATCAGTTGTGTTCCTATATACCAATGAAGAATCAACTGAAAAAGAAATTAGGAAAACTGTCCCATTCATAGTAGCCTCCCCCGCAGTTTAAAAAAAAAAAAAAAAAAAAAAAGCCTGAAACAGTCAGATGGGCATTGTCAATAAAAAATTGCAGATTAGTCATTGACTAGACACAAATGAAGATGATCTTTCCATAACCCACTTGCACAAGCTGATGCTACTACAGAAGGAGCAATTTAAAGTTTAAATAGATTTCCCTCCCTGACCCAAAGAACTCAAATGCTATAGGGTGACTTAAAATGTGGCCAAACTGGGCTGGGGTTGTGGCTCAGTGGAAGAGCACCTGCATAGAACAAGTGAGGCAGTGGGTTTGATCCTCAGCACCACACGAAAATAAATAAATAAAAGTACTGTGTCCCTCTACAACTAAAAATAAAAATAAAAAATGTGATCAAAAGTGTTCAATTTGTTAAAACTCCTTAGGACATAGTCTCCACTTTCTTTAAACCTGTCTGTAATTAATCTTGTGCTTTTTAATAGGAAGTAGTGGTAAATAAACCATTTTAAGTTTGTTTTTATTTTTAAACTTACACTTTCTTCAATAATACAATGGCTTTAACTTTGAATTATAAGTGATGTGGTCACTGGACAGTAACTGTCTAAATGAGAACTAAAGTAAACCATGTTGGAAAGTTTACTCAGTCCTGAAAGAATGAACTTTTAATCCATTCTTTTTAATTCCCTAAAATTCTCAAATGCATTAGTATTATTATCTTAGTGACGGAAGAAAATTTGCAGTAAAAATTTGAACCATATGTGAGATGTGTGTATTATAGTATTTACACAAGTCAGCATTTTAAAGCCCCGTCTAGGAAGAGTAGATACTGTTATGGGGCAGGGCTACTACAAGATTTTTCACACTGACTTTGTTGATAAGGTTAAAGGAGGTACTGACCTCACTTGTGTGTTACAATAGCAGGGTGCTTCATATTGGACTATTATTTTCTACTTATTTTTGTTAGGCACCAAAGTGTATCAACCTTAAGTAGAGGGGCCGCTCCTTTAACAGCTTTACTGCCTTTCAAGGGCTAGAGGAGGCTTTCCCATAACAGGGCTAGAGTGGTGGTACATTTTGTGATAGAGAGGAAGCAATGCATAGACGACTGCACGATTTGCCCAGTTCCTCATGGTTGTGTGTATTGCATACTTACCCATCTGATCTATCTGTCCTTCTTCCCATTTTCTCCTTCCTTTTTTGGCCTTGGTTGCTCAACCTTATCTGAATGGAAATCTCCGGAACATATACGGCCAATTTAAACTTCAGGGTACTGAAGAGCAGGATCATTTAAAACAAAATGAAACCTCAGCCAGGCGCTGTGGTGCACGCCTGTAATCCCAGCACTTTGGGAGGCTGAGACAGGATCCAGTCTCAGCAATGGCAAGGCGCTAAGCAACTCAGTGAGACCCTGTCTTTACATAAAACACAAAATAGGGCTGGGATGTGGCTCAATGGTTGAGTGCCCCTGAGTTCAGTCCCTGGTACCACAAAAAACAAAACAAAACAAAACCTCAACAGGGGACTTAGAGCGTGCATTGTTCAGGGCCCTCAGGATGACTATATGTAGCTTTATTGGCTAGCTGCAGTGTAGTTTGGAACTTTGTGACGGCTGCAAATGTGGGAGAGTGGTGAGACTGGATAATCACAACTCTGTCGGAAAACTCTGTTTTAGGACACCTTATCAGATCTGGGGTGTGGGATTCTATAGTTGAGGGTTGGGGTTCATCCATTGACATGGTCATCTTGAGGACCCTGAGCAGGCAAAGTTGATTGGCACACAGCCCTTCAAGGCCCCTGAGGGAAACTCTGGCATCTGGATCTCATGTTCTTCCACAGAAGAATTTTCAATAAAAGATCACCTTCAAGATTTTCAATAAAAGGCAGTATGTAGTCATTGTTTTCCCACCAGGTATTAAGAGTGAAACCTGATTCTGAATGCCTGAGGCTAAACTATCTTTAAAAATCAATCTAGTCTGAGAGTTTTCATGTTTTGTGAACCCCCTTTATTTAACTCAACAACTTTTGCTTTATTTTTTTCTTAGTTTTTGATGGATTTTTATTTTATTCATTTATTACTTATATGTGGTGCTGAGGCTCGAACCCAGTGCCTCACGTATGCTAGGCAAGTGCTCCACCACTGAGCTACAGCCTCAGCCCCAACAACTTTTGCTTTAAAACAAGATTGTTTGAAAGCAGGGTTATAGGTGTAGGCTGTGATTCTACCCAAGCTAGATGGGTGCCAACTGTTTGCTGATATCTGCAATTGAGCAGTTCCTGCAGAACCTGGTCCACAAAACCCTGATTAGCCCTCAGAAGAGCTGTGTATGTTGGGAGATGGTGCATTTCAAGGGAAATTGAAGATGAATGAACCATCGTAGAATTCATCTGGAATCTGGAGCTACAGAACATTTTTTCCTATCCAACAGTACATCAGTGTTGGATTAGCAGCTAAGTGCCACATTCATGAAGACAGTTTTTGTGTTGAATGAGGATCCATCAGTGAAGGAGTAACCCTGAGCTCAGGACTTCCCAGAGAAAGGCCAGGGTGGTGGATCAGTGCCATCTATCAAATGTCTGTCCTCAGTTTTGTTGGCTACTCTCCAGAGGAGTCCTAGAAAGAAACTAGATGTGAGCAGACTCTTGTTTCTGTGATGCCTAAGAAGTAGGGCTCCTAGGGTGGTAAATTGTGCTCATCAGGAGCAAAGTTACACAGAGTTGTGATCTATCATATACATGGCCTAAAGTCTTCATGGGATGGTGGACATGAAGGCTTCATGGGGTTGGTGTGCAACTGGGTCTGTTCTGGGTGGCAAAGGCCAAAGTGAGCAGAGGTGCTGCTTCTGGGGGCCGTCAGGCACCATGCAGATTTTCCTGTCTTGGGCCACTCTGCACCACTGCTCGCTGATGCTGCCCCACCACCTACAAGTCACAGAATCCAATTGTTTTATTTACTTGTTAATGAGTAAGGTGTGTGTTTTGTTTTCTTTTTCATAAACAGTCTCAAAGACTAATTTATGAAATCCTAATATCAGATTAGTTGGATATTCTTTCTCATTTTATGTGATCTTATTAGCCAACTAAGGTAGAGTTTGAAAATCATGATCCAGGATTCTCTTAAGCCACCCTGGATAAAGCTGCTACTAGGAGGTACCAAAAATGGCTGTTCATCTTAAACTGAATTTTCTTTAATATTATATCACTGGAGATTTCCTTTATGTTGCAGCTAAACAATGTATTCCCTTCAGGCAACTGCTGCGGGTCTCCTGTGTTGCTCTTTCTGTGTATATTACCTTACTTGGTATCGTACGCTCTGGTTTTGTTCTGTGCCTAATGCCTCAACAAGGCTATGTATGTATGTATGTATGTATGTATGTATGTATGCATGTCTTCACAAGAATAAAGATGTTACTGATATAACAACTACACAGATAATCAGTATAAGGTGTTTATTGGTCATTTTGAGTGTCCATTGTTAAGGGTGTTGATTTGTGATCAAGCCACTTTCTCATATCATGATTTAGGCTTACAGTAGCAATGTTGTATTTCTTTTTCTTTTTTATAATGTTTTTGAATTTTTTGTAACCTTTACTTTATTGATTTACATGTGGTGCTGAGGATTGAACCCAGTGCCTCACACATGCCAAGCAAGCGCTGTACCACTGAGCCCCAGCCCCTGTTGTATCTCTTTCTAAACTGTTAAAACTAAATTTATCAGGGTGCCTATGGGAAAAATCAGTGAGACTAGCATCTCAGTGGTAAAGGCACAATATTAAGCTTTGTGGAATGTATTCTTTTTTTGGAGGGCAGGTACCGGGGATTGAACTTAGGGGTACTTGACCACTGAACCACATCCCCAAACCCTATTTTGTATTTTATTTAGAGACAGGGTCTCACTGAGTTATTTAGTGCCTTTCCATTGCTGAGGCTGGCTTTGAACTTGTGATTCTCCTGTCTCAGCCTCCCAAAGTGCTGGGACTATAAGCTTGCTCCCCTGTGCCCGGCTGTGGAATGTATTCTTTTATCTTAAGATAAAATTTGTTTTTTAAAAACAAATTCAAGAAATTCATTTATGTTTTATGTTGGGAATGATCTAAAAAACAGGTGCTACATAAACTTTTTATCTTTATTAAACTATAAAAATTTAAATTTGACTTAACAGTGTAGCATTCAGTAGACAGCTTGTATCCAATAGTGTTGTATCTTGTCCTAATTTCAAGCTGTTCTCAGGCGAATGTGAATATATTTTTATAAATGCTAATTTTCATTTGTACTGGAACTTTAAAGTCAGGTTCAAGCAAGTTTTTATAAATGAGTAGTTTTCCTTCATAACTTGGGCAATTATTTTTTTACCTTCTTACCTTCAAACAGTGTATTTTCTCCCATTCCAAGTGATACCTGGGAAGATTTTCTTCACCTTGTTCTCCTTTTATGCTTCCTAGTTTGTAATTTCACAACAACTCGTTTAAGGACATCCCTAAGAGGTTGAACAACTTCTGTGGAGTGACCAGGGAAGTGGTCATTTGATTTTACTATTTAGGATTTTGTTTATCAGTCAGTTGTTGGTGTATGGAAATGTGGACAGTAGCTTTCATTAACATTTCACCTTATTTGGGATTCTCAGATGATGAAACATCTGTGAATGTTGGACAGGGTTTGTCACTCACTGTTAATCATTTAGTGACTGGTTAGTCTAATATATAAAAAGTTCAGTACCAAGGATTTCTTTCTTCTATTTATTGCATGCTTTTGATTGATAAGCATTCTTTTTAACACCATAGAAAATGGTCAGCAGCTTAGCTTTATCCTCCATCCCTTTGGGACAGTACTGAAAAAAGTGTTGGGGCAGGGATTTGGGATTTAGACTATTTGTTGCTTCAATAAAGAGTAATTGGAGCCGGGCGCGGTGGCACAAGCCTGTAATCCCAGCACTTTGGGAGGCTGAGACAGGAGAATTGCGAATTCAAAGCCAGCCTCAGCAATGGCGAGGCGCTAAGCAACTCAGTGAGACCCTGTCTCTACATAAAACACAAAATAGGGCTGGGGATGTGGCTCAGTGGTGGAGTGCCCCTGAGTTCAATCTCCGGTACCAAAAAAAAAAATTGGGAGTTGGAATTGGTTATAACTTTTCCTTAAAAGGGAGACATTCTTGGTCCATGTATGCTTGGAATGCAGCATCCATCAGTATTTCTGTCCTGAGAAGTAACTGATCTGAGTTGATGCTAAAAGAAATCTTTTTGTGTCTAATCTCTTCAGCAGGAGGAGCAATCTCAGAACTGTTATGAAGACCCGAAAGTTCTTCATTCTTCTCCACTTGCCATCTGGTGGCCTCTGGACAGTGTGGTCAGTCATTGAGATTGACTTTAATTTAAAACAAAGGCCTCTGCCTCCCACCCAGGAGGTGGAAGGAGTGAATTTTATGTTTGAATGAAGAAGTGAATTATGGAAGAAGAGTATATGTCCCTTACCTTCCCTTTCAAGCGTAAGTCCAAATAGGCTCTCAGGAACGAGGATTTATGAAGACATCCAATAGGAGATTTGACTCACTTAAACTTCAACGCTTGGTTGTGTTGCTGGAGAAAAGATACTTATGTTTTGTTCATCTAGCTATTGTACCCAGAATCATTTTGACACGTCATTTCCTGTCTCCTGTTTGCCTTCCGTCCTCAATGCATGTCCTCGAGTGACTTGTTCTTTTCTGAAATTTTGTTACCAGTATCCTAGGAAAACTTCTGTTGCATATTCTCTTTCATTTTTAAATGTATCCTATCCCAGATAACTCCTGTATTTCTTATTGTGTACAAAGGGTGAGCTGAAAAGAAAGTGCTTGAAAGATCTCAAGTTTACAGGAAAAGAAGAATGATAAGAAGGCCCCCTCTTCTTGTCAGAACACATTTTGCTCAAGAGACTGGACTGTAGGAGATTCAGGGTTTTTCCTTGCATTGCATGTTTCTTCCAGTATTGGTTCAGTCTCTTTAATCATGGTTTTTCAAGATAACTAGTTTTATCCATCTCCAGCAAAGAATCATCAGCAGTTTATTACCTTACCTGTGCTGGCTTCCAGAGTTGGAAACAAACCAAGGTGTTTCTCAACAAGCTTCTTTTTTATTGGGGTGGGGAAACCTGTGCAAGGACTAAAGTACAGATCCAAAATCAAAGCAACAAAACATTTCAAATCAAAGATCAAAGTAAATTTTTTTTTATTGTTGCCTGTGGAAACCTGTCCCCTTCAGCCAGTGCGTCCTTCCCCTCTTGCATCCATGCATCTATGCATCTGTGCTCCCTTTTCTTACTGTTTTTCAGTCACTTCCTTTCTGTGAAAGGTTGCTTAGCTTTTTTTTTTTTTCTTTTGCTATCCTTTAAATAAAAAGTAGCAGATTGGATGGATGTGTACATTAGGTGTTTGAAATTTTCTGAAAATCCAGAGTCAGGGAACCAGGTGTGGAAGCGGCTCACTAGCCTCTCTGAGTAGAGCTTTTAGCTGACCCAAAGTGCTTATCCTGGATCATCATTTTCTCAGTATTTTCAAAGGAGAATTTAAATAGTGTGATTTTTGGGAAGTCTTTATCAGTTGGTGGATGCTCCTTTAGGTAGCCAGACACATTGATTATTTTTTAGATTGTAGGATAAAAATCAAAGTAGAACACATCAGGAAAGGCCTCATTTTCCCATCCCATCTTTCAGAATATATGTATTTTTTATTTTTCCCAGAAGTCAGAGAAAGAACTCTCCCTGAGTTAGTTGCAAAGATGTCTCTATTTTTAGTTGCCACTGCTACTTCTTCAAGTGCTCATTTTGTGAATTTCATGTGAATTGGACAGTGGTTAGGATTGGCAGGTGGCTCACTGGACGTGCTTCTGTTTTGCAGACATTATATTCATTGCAGGTCTCTGTGCTGCCGCTGTGGTAGTGTGGAGACTGATGCAGAGGGTTTCTGCCTTACTCCCGTGTGTGAAGGAGTTTGGTTTCCTCCACCTGTGCATGTGGTGTTTATACTCTGTCCACCTCCTCAACTGGCTACTGAGAAAATCAAGTCCTGTCAGATTGTCTCTGGCAGCAGCTCCTAATAATTATTTATGTTTTTGGAATTTTGTTTCAGCCCCTAAAACTGTCTGTCCGCTTCAGTTTGAGTTTCTTGATTTGTGTAATATATGTATATTCTCTTCTTCCCTTTTGTCATCTTCTCCCTGCCCACCATTTTGTTTTTAAAATGTTCTGTAGTTTTGTACAAGATGAAACGTAGCCTTGGGTACTTCTTGCTGAAGCTTTAATGCTTTGTAAATAAAAATCGGATGTTTATTAAAGAACAGGTGCAGATGCTCGTTTGTAAACACTGATCACTTCTGGAGCTTACCAGCCACTTTGCTTTCATATGCTGGAGAATGTGACTTGCTGTGTTGGTGTTAGAGCCCTGTGAGCCCTCCTACAGAGTTGGAGAGGGTGGTGGGGTGGGGTCGTAGAATCTAAATTTCTGCCTTCAGACAAGATCATAAATAAATGATATGAAACATAAGGTGTCATTAATCAAAAAGATCATTCAGGAATGATCTCTTCAGATTTTTAACCCAGTATAAGTTTGTTTAATTACTCTGAAGAGGCCATAGCTCTAGATTCTAGAGGTTACAAAAATGCTTGCCAGGAGGTTCCAGGCTTCCAAGGGACTTCTCTTAGTCTTAAATTCCTCTTTATTTGTCTTTTTTCCTGGATTGAATAGCTTTAAAATCCACTAACTACTCATTGTCTCCTCAAGAATAAGATGTTTCAAAGTCTGATTTTAATCAATGCCAAATCCGAGTGTCTGTTTATTAATCTTTTGTCATGTCACTGAGAACTTGTCTTTGACCTCATAGCTATTTCCTAGCAACCCTCTTCAGCCCAAGGAATCAGTGAGCCCCTCTGTTCTGAGTAGGCCCAGAGGCAGTGGCTTACATCCTTTGGCCCAGCACGTCTTTAGTACCCTGGGAAAGAGGAGAACCTTCAGCATGGAGGCTGCTGCCTTTGACAGCCTCTTGCTCATCTAATAGGGCATCTCAGCCCTTGCCTTCATGAATTTTCTTTCATTTTTAAAATTCCTGTGTCTGAACAGTGTTTCACACTTTACAGAATGTTTTCATGTGCTCTGTATCATTTGATGGTCAAAGTGATCTCCCTAAAATAGGTTGGGGAGGTCTTCATTTATGGAGGAGGAAACAATTAAAAATTCAGAAATGGTAAGTTACTTGCCTCCCAGTCCAGAGTTCTTGATCCTTTTTTAGAAGTTATAGGAGCATTCACAGTAAATAATTCAAGGTATTGATCTAGAACTTAATTTGTTTAACCATCTGTTCTTTTTAGACTTTAGTATTTGTTTTCTTACTTGATCAGATTCAGTTTGGGGAATCCTGAAATCTTTAATTTGTCCCACATAGGAGGGGAGGGAAAAAGTAGGGAAATGAACTTCATTTGGAAATGCACTTGTCTGTTCATCTATGGGGATTTTTTTGTTTTGTTTTTTGGGAGTGCCGGGAAAGTACCCTACCACTGAGCTCATCTCCAGCCCTCCATCTGTGTCTTTTCAAGAGGTGGATTTAAATCCATTGAGAGGATATGAAAGGAATGGAGACTGGTACGGTGGTCATTAACAAGCATGGATAGTAAAGCGGCAGCAACATTGTGATCGGTTTTGTTTTGTTTTTCTGTCTTGGGACCTCATCTGTGAGGACTGGGCTTTTGTGTATGTGGTTGCATTGTTTAATTGACAATGCATGCATCATGTATCTCTTGACTTTGAAGGATATCCCATGTTGAAGGAATTCATTTTTGATACATAGAGGATTCAGCTGGAATACCCAGAGGGCGCTGGCTGAGGGTGGTGAAATGCCTGTGGAGACATGAAGACTTTGGCCACTGGTTTCATCCTCACAAGCCTCTCATTGACTGTCTACCTGCCATTGGTGGTGACTTCACCTAAAACACTGGCCATCCCTGAGAAGCTTCAGAAAGCTGTGGGGAAAGTTATTGTTAATGCCACAACCTGTACTGTGACTTGCGGCCTTGGCTATAAAGAGGAGACCATCTGTGAGGTTGGCCCTGATGGAGTGAGGAGGAAGTGTAAGTCTCGGCGCTTGGAATGTCTGACCAACTGGATCTGTGGAATGCTGCATTTCACTGTCCTCGATGGGCAGGAGTTTGAGCTTAACTGTCTGAGTTCAGACATCCTGGAGATTGGACGGGAAGCTTTCCGCTTCACCTGGAGACTTGCGCGGGGTATCATTTCCACTAATGATGAGGTCTTCAAACCCTTCCGAGCCACATCCTATTTTTTGAGGTTTAAACCTGTCCAGGAGTATGATTCTGGGACATACCGCTGTGATGTGCAGCTGCTAAAAAACTTGAGATTTGTCAAGAGACTCTATTTTGGGCTGAGGGTCCTTCCTCCAAAGTTGGTGAACTTGAATTTCTATCAATCCCTTACTGAGAACCAGAAGTTAATAGATGAGGGCTTGGAGGTTAATCTGGACAACCATTCCAAGCATTTCCAGCCAAAGTTGCAAAAGAAGGTGGCGTTGGCCTTGGGAATAGGAATTACTGGAGGAATGGTTGGTGGTGTGTTGGTGAGCATTTTCCTCTGCGGTATGCCGAGGGGGACCTACAGCCCTGAGAGCCAAAAGAGCTTACAACCCTTGCTTCCGAGGGAGTGGCCACCCAGAAACCCAGGCTAGCCTTTCAGGGAATGTTCTGAGTGTCAGGTAGTGATTTGGCTAGGGAGGCTCCCACTGCCAAAAGACTGGATGAGGGGTGTGGAAGGAGCAGCCTCATGATAGCTGTGGGCAGCTATCACCAGTTTCTTTGTGTCCCACGTGAGTCTCTGTCCCACATCTCCTTGGCTCTAAGTACTCAGGAAACTGCGGGCATCCTGCTGTTCCTGGGAAGAGTTCTGTCTTCCAAACTTGCTTCTCTCTAACCTGGGTTTCCCAACCTCCAGCTCCTCTATCCTGAGCAGCGTACTCATAGAAGGATATAGTAAATCACTCTTCCAGGGAAAATTTTTTTTTCCTCTTCAATAAAAGTAATTTACAGTAGCTATATGAAGACCTACCCTTTTTCTTTCTTGCATTTGTTTAAATGGTCCCATAATCAGCCTGGCTTTAACTTCCCTTGAATTTCTTAGAATAGACATTGGACAAATTGCTTTGTAGAGGGCCCATGCCCATAGGTGGCAGAGGTTGTTAGTAATGACACCTGACTCAGGTATATATGTAATAGTCACTAAACATTAGTAAATTATCTGCCCTCTCTGTCTTCCCCAGGTCAACCATCTGTGTTCAATGTTAAATTGAATTTCCTTGACCTGATTGTTGAAGTAGTTCTGTGGCTTGCTCCCTGCTCCTTTATTTTTCGTTTGCTCAGTGCCCTGAAGTTTGTGCTTCTGGGTAGGTCAAGTGTGTGGGTTTCTGATAGCAGCCAGAGCTCCCAAGGGAGGACTTGCACCTTCATTCCTCTGGAGGAGATCTAGTCTTAAGACTCTTGGGGGCCATTCAGACTGTCCGAGATAATTAGCTTATGGAATTATCAGGAAAAAGGCTCTTGGCCACACAGCTGAGCTAATTCTACCGAGAGTGGTAGCATTTCTTCCCCTCTCTGTACTCGGGCTACGTGAGTAGCAGAACCAAAGACCAATGATTCTCTGCCTTGAGCTGTGTGTCAGAATCACTTGAATGACTTTTTGAAAAATAAAAATTCCTAAGCCCAAACCCTGGACATGCTAACTCACTTTAGTCAAAGGGTCCTTATTATTTCCTTTGCTTTTAAAAATTTGAAACCCAGAGAAAAGTTGGAAGAAAATTTAGTGGTCCCCCATAAAACCTTTGCCTAGGTTCATCAGTTGTTAGCATTTTGTCACAACTGCCTAAATTACAGATTTTATGGACCACTTGAAAGCCAGTCACAGACATTGTGACCCTTTATTCAAAAGTAAATCAGGTATGTACCTCCTTGTGATGACATTCTCCTGTATAACTATAATACCTCTACCACACCTAAGAAAATGAACAATTCTCAGTCTTACATATAACTTATGTTCAGTTTCCCCGATTTTCAAAATCTTAGAGCTTTTTGATGTAATTTTTGATGCAGGATCAAATAAAGGCTCATGTATTACATTCAATATTTTCTCAAGTTTTTTCATCTTCAACAGATCATACATATGTGTGTGTGTGATTGATTTTGTTCAATTTGTTACTTTTCAAGGGGGTACTAGGGGTACTTTACCACTGAGATATATCTCCAGTCCCTTTATTTATTTATTTTTGGTACTAGGGATTGAACCCAGAGGTACTTTACCACTGAACTCCATCCCCAGTCCTTTTTTTAAATTTTGAGACAGGGTCTCACTAAGTTGATGAAACTAGCCTTGAAAATTATGATCCTCCTCTATCAGCCTCCCAAGTTTCTAGGACTTCAGGTGTGCACACCACACCTGGTGTGACATTAATTTTGTTGAAGTGTCTGGCTAGTCCAGTTGTGTTAGGTGGTGTCCCACAATCTGGATTTGTCATTTTCACATGATGAGATTCATAAGAAATGAGTTTGACATTTTTGACAAGAGTCCTACATAGATCCATACTTATTACATCACATTAGGAGGCTCAAGGTGTTAGATTGGCCCACTATTGATGATAATAAGCTACACGTATGGAGATCATGAGTTGAAAGCATTTTTTAAAAACAGTTTTATAGATGTTCTCTGATACATAGCTAAGATTGAGAATCACGAGCTTAGACCCATAGATAGGGAGTTGTCCTTACTATTGCTGTTATTTTTAAAAGACCTTAATTGTACACATACCCTTACTTCCATCTGCACACTTCAAAGGGGAGTTCACAAGATGTGACTCTGGCCTGGGTCTGCTATGGACTATACGACAGCAAACTAGCAACTTTTGTAAGCCCCATCTTTGAAACAGGTGATTATGAGGGTGCAGTGAGATCCTGTGAGGTGAACTGAAGTTTGGGAATGTTATTAACGATTCTCTACTTTAGTACTGTTTTTCTGAAGCATTTAGGAGATCGTTTGCTGTACTTGAAAGATGGGAAACAGCATCTTACTTTGTATGTAGTGAACTCAGTATGAACTTTGCCGAGGGCTGCTGCTTCCCATTTTACAGATGGAGAGACTGATACTCAGAAGAGCTAAATAGTTTCCAGCATTCAATTGCAAACCAGCAGTCAGGTGATTCTATCACACAGCTCTTGGTTTATTGCCCTCTGTGCGCTGGGCTTTTGAACTTTTGACACAGGATGGCAAATCCCTTGACTCAAGGGTTTGAACAGGGAAAAAACCAAAAGATTCTCAAAACTGGTTTACTAAAGACAAACCAAGTTCAGTTAATTGAGTTCTGCGCATGTCATCTGCCTCTAGAGGGTCAAGGAGAGGCTTCTATAATGACCTGTGCTCCCAACATCCACTTGGGGTGAAAAGTAGAAGAGGAGATCCTGTTGTGTCAGACTGGTGTCTGCACGGGCCCTTTTCATGCTAAACAGGCCCTGGGCAGATAGCTAAGTACTTAGGAGAGGGGTCTCCACTCACCTCGATCTCCCTCAAGAACCATGGAGCCCTCCATACCTGTTCTGCACTGAAAATCCAATACGGGGCTACATGTGCAACCCTGGGCACATCTGATCTTTAATGGAAGTTGGATCAATGTGTGTTGGATGTGTGAGTTGAGGCTGCAAAATGAATAGTAATCATAATCTTTAGCTGCAGAGAGCACAGGCAGCAGTCATGTGCTCACCAGTTGGGGCTCTGGCATCCCAAAGGGAGAAGACCTCCCTTTGGGACCACTGAGTCAACACCTCAAATGTCTTAAAAGCCAAGGGACCTTAAAGCAGTTCCATAACAGGCATCATTTGCTGCCACTGTTAAGTGAAGCCAGTTCATCTGGCAAAGTGCCTGCTGTGCTCTGTGTCACCTGCATGAGTCCCCTGGTTCAGTTTTCTCCCTCCTAGGACTGAATGAAGTGATACAGACTGCACGTTCTAACCTAGGACTGACTGTGTGAAAGCTAGATAGAGGCCTCTGAGGTTACAAAACAGGACAAGGAGGTGTGCTAGAGCCAAGTGATAATAAAAACCCACAGCTGCTGCCAGCCAACAGGTTGAGAAACCATCTTTATTTAAGAACTGTCTGCTACCAGAGTCAATAAGTAACTACCATACAAGAAGTACAAGAGCGGAACAGTGGGCCAGTGGGAATGGCTCCATTTGAACAAAAGCTGTCAAGTCAGTGGTCTGTGAGGCCCTAGCATTTGCCAAGCCCTGAGCTTCTCTAAGTTGGGCAGGCCCTGAAGCAGGTGGCAAGTTGGAGGCACCTTGGACCAAGGCAGTGTGTACCCCGTCCAAGGGCACTAGGTGCCTTAGGCCTGGGGCTGCCTAGGACTCTGGGCAAATCTATCTGACCTACTTTGTTCTTCTCCAGTTTTCCTTTATGGCCCTTCCTTCCCAAAGCCTATGACCATATATACAAGTTCATGGGGCACTGCCCATCCCTCCCAACTGGCTCCTAGGTACCTGTTTCCACGGAGCTCTTCGAAGTCCCTTAGAAAAGAATGCCCATCTGATCACTAAACTACTCCAGGAATCTTTGGCCCAGGTTCAGTCTGAGCTCGGGAGATGAACATCACACCTGTGCCAGTGACACTACTATCCCTGTGTCATGCAGGAGCCCCACAGGTGATCTCAGTTTGACATCAGCAAGAGAGGAGGAAAACATCTTTAGCCATCTTGGGCTCTTGCCCAGAGTGCAGGCTGGATGGCTTTGGGGACTGCCAAGGGGCAGTGCATGCTGGGGAAGGCACTGGGTTGCCACCACAATTCGTGGGTGACCCTTCCTCCTTAATGGCTTCCTTTAAGACACAGGGACCACAGCAGATGGCATCTTCCTATGCTTTGATTCTAAAACAGCTCTGGAAGGACAGACAGCATCTTCTACCCCTCCAGTCACAGCTTCACCTAACCTAGACTACACCAACACTCCAAATTCCTCAAAGGTCCCTAGAGAAGTGACTGCTTACTGATTCTAGGGTCTCACTGCCGAAGCTTCTTCTGATGTCTAACTTGAGTCTCTCCTGTTACTTTATTGAAAGGAAAAAAAATTCCCTACCCCCATGGCCTTGCCACTCCCTGGCATCAATCTATGATTTGCTGCCCTGAATGAAAGTAGAAACTGACCTGCAGGCCCCACCACTTCACATGCAGATGCAGAGAGCCCCCGCCCTCCTGCCCTGTTAGAGACACAAGGACCAAAGAGCTGAGTGTTACTGCCTAAGCCCCAGTGCCTGCAGATCAGCGAGCGCTTGTCTGCCCAGTCCTGAAGAGGCATCTGTAGGCTAGCTGTCTGTCCCTAGTCCTCAGGACATTTACTTGCCATTAAGCTGTGGGGCAGCAAAATGTTTGCTGCTGCCTTTCTCTGGGACTTGGTGTGTGAGAGGAGGGAATCCAGAACTGAGTCAGGACCGCAGCAGGAGTGAGCCCCACTCAGCTCCCCACCGCCCATCCAAGCACAGAAGATGAAAATCAGAGGCCCCTCAGGCAGGAAGGGACTCTGGGAAGCTGCCTAATCTACTCTGTTCCTCCAAGCCACCCCCAACAAGAGGCTATTCCATTTGACAAGCCTGTAACCTCAGTCACATGCGGTCTCATGCTACAAAAACATCTGCTATAATAGAGTTCTATGGCTCTGTCCCCCAAGCAAATTCTGCCTGTGTAGTGGTCAGATTTTCCTGGGTAAAAAATCCTGGGTCTCCCAAGCATGTCACCCTCTCCCTCTTTCTAATGGACCTCTTTGAAGTAAGGTACTTGACTGTGAGTGTTCCTTCAAGCAAGCTTAGGGGCTGCAGCCCCCTGCTTCCCTGGCTAGGTCCTGTGCCAAAGCAGCTCATCCCTGCCCAGCAACTAGGCTCCCTGTCTCCCCTGCTGCAGCCTCAGGCAGTGAGGAGAGAATCAGATAAACCTTGGGGAAGCTTCTTTCAGTGTCCCCTGTTCTGATAGAGAACTGGGCACAGGCCAAATCATAGCCAGCGGGGCACAAGAGATGCTAGGCCAAATTTGGGGTCCCTGTGAGGAAGAACGGTTGCTTAGCTAAACCCATAGCCCCCTCACAGTCCTGGGCTGCGGGGAGGTGGGTGTGGGGTGGCAGGGAGAAGATGTGAGCTGACGTTTTTAAAAAAATTGTACTGGGTAAACATCAACATAAACCTGCCCAGGAAAATAGAGCAGGACTTAAAAGTTTAAAAAACCATAACAAAATAGAGCTCTAACTGTAAACTACAGAAAACTGGCCTGGGGAGCTTCAGGGGCAAGTGCCCTTCAAGATGCCTGTCACGCTGCCCCCGGATGTGAGGGTCCCCTGGCAGAGCACAGGCTTTGGGTTTTCCTGGTTGTGTTGCCACTGCTGCCTGGATTTGGGGACTCTGTCCTTGCTTTGGCCTCTTCTTGGAGCAAGGGTAAGGGGGTCGGGATTTCAAGTCAGTACTGCATGTTGAGTCCCCAGCAGAAGCCAGGCTCAGAAGGCAAGGAAGGCCTGGACATCTCCCAGAATATGCCATACCTTAGGCTGGGCCCAGCCATATAATCCTCGTGGCCACCAATGGGGACCTTTGAAGCAGACTGTTCACCCCCCGCGTCCCCCATCAGCCTCAGCCACCATTATAACTGGGCCACAGCCGTTCAGCATTGCCTCCTCCTTCTGCAGAGACAGAGCCTTGAACAGGCAGGTAGGAGAGTTGTGTTCTTGTCTCATCCCCTCTACTTATATAGGCCCTGTGACCTTGGGAAGTCTCTGACCCTCTCTGGACCTTCAGTTCCTCGTCTGGGAAGTGCAGGGCATGGACAGCTTGAGCTCTCAGGCCTCTTCCAGTTCTGCTGTCCGTGACTGGTAGTACGCCTGAGCTCAAGGTGGATGTCCCCTTTATTAACTGCTCTTTCTTCTGGGGAATGCAAAAGAGCAATCCAGGCAGCCTAGGGAGCGGGGCTTTCCAGGTGGTCCAGGGTATTCCTAAGAGCAGACAGGGTCACATTGATCCTTGCCGGCCTCAGAAGCCTCCAGAGGCCAGGACAAAGAAGGAATGCTGCACTGAGGGTGGCATCTGGGGCCTGCAGCTGGGGGGAGGTGGTGGGCCACAAGTCTGCAGGCAGAGCTGGAGGGAAAGGGCAGATGAGCGCCTGGTGTTCTCCTGCCCTAACCCTGGAGGGGCTGTGCAGGATAAGTCTTGGTGGAGGACTTCCCCAAGACAAGCCCTTTAGTCCCAGCCACCTCAGGTGGCTCTGTCACTTGGGGTGACAGGGTTGGGTTGGCAGTGTTGGCTGAGAGGGCAGTGTTACCCAGATGGTGCCCATAACTCAGGCTCAGGCTGGTGCCCCATTCCACCAGGCATCCCAGCTGCCCAACCCTTCTTAGCTCCCACCCCCGGAAGTCTGGGGTCTCATCCCTCAATGCTGAAGGGGCTCAGGCTCCCGACCCCAGCATCAAGGCAAGAGTTCTCAGCCGCCTGGGCAGGCGGGGGCTGCAAGGCAGTCATGGAGGACGATGCCAGGGTCCGGCTTCGCTGCTCCTCAACAGGAGGATGAGGAGCGGTCTTGGTCCCAGGAATCGTCCTTTCCTTAGTTGAGGGAGGTTGGTGTTTATGCTTTGTCCCATTTCCTCAGCCCACTCCTGCCCAGTGTTCCCACAGGGCCCTGGATTCTGCTCTCAGGTGACGGAGTCTACATGTGGACTCAGAGTGCCATCTCTTGCCATTTGAAGATGTGCATTAAACCCCCTTCTTCCCATGGGCTCGTTTCTTCCATCCAGAACCCCTAGGGGCCCAGATGTGGGTTCCAATATCATCATGGACGTCACTGCCCAGTACATCTTGATTTGAAGAACAAGATCCTCCCATGGTTCCTTCCTGTGGCAGAATATGAACTATCCTACCTCCTGAACAAAGGGTACTGTTTAAAGTAGGTGTTCAAAACCAGCCACTCTGGGCACAGTGTTGGGCCACCTTGGCTTGGGAAGGGCCAGGGCCAGCTGGCTGCGTCCATCAGAGTTGGGTTCCAGTTCTGCTGCAGAAGGAGAAGCGCCGCGTTCAGAGCTCCAGGTAGCCTATGAGGATGAGCATCGCTGTGGAGTGGGACAAGATGGCGCCGGGATATGGGGCTGGGCAGACTGCCGCATCCTCCACCATCATGCTTGTGCCTGAAACCAGCAGAAATGCGGGCTGAGTCAACAGGGCCTGAGACTACCCCAGCCCCATGCTCGGGACAGGATCCAGACCTTTCCTAAGGAGACGTGGCAGGGTGGGAAGCACTGCAGACCCCAGGGTGCCGGTGGCTCACAGTATTCTCAGTCCTACTCCTACAGTTTGCCTGGGCCTTTGTCCTGGGCTATAGCCTCCTTTCGTACCCAGTAAAAGAAGCGCTCACTCCCCTGGCCCTCAGGCTGTGTGGAGGGTAGGAGAAGGCAGTGGTGTGGGCAATTTCAGCTTTGCTCTACCTGCCTGGCTTTTTCATTATCCTCAGGGTCTAGGTTGGAGGTGGCTTGGGTGGGAATGATCCCTTCACCAGGCATCTGGGTGGACCCTGATACTTCTGGGGTATGGGATGGGGGAGAGGCAGCACCTCCATTCCTCACAATGTGGACTTCTGCTGGGATCCCATCCCCTCCGGGTCCTGTGGTCCGAATCTGTACAAGGGCATGTCCAATGTCTTCAGGTACTGGGATTTCTATCCAGTTCTTGCCAGTAAGGTGGAGCGTGGGGGTCGGGTGTAAGTCATTCTGGTACAGCATCTAGAAAGGGTGGAGTTTCTTTATGCCAAGACAGATCCTTCTTTCTTGCCCAGAAAGTTCTAGTCCCTGGGGGGAGCCTGGTTAGTTCTGGACCCTTGAGGTTCTGTCTCCTTACCCCTCCTTGGGTTTACCATTAGCCAAGCTTCTCATTGGTGGGAGTCCCCCACTGCCCCACCCCTGCCTTTCCACACAATCCCATCTGCCCCTGTTTCAGAGTCTCTAGTCTAGCTGGAGAGCATCTCTATGCTTCAAGCCCCTCCTGGTCCTACCCTCTGCTTCTCACTCTGACCCCTCTCACTATGAATTGTAGTTTTCATGTTCACCAGAAAGACCAGAACTGTTCCTACCATGCCAGGCCTGGTGGATCTCTTCCTCACCTTATAGCCAGTGACGGCAGACTCATTTTGGAAAGGGACCACAGCATCCCACTTAATGCTAAGACTGGAGCTTGAGAAAGTCCAGGAGATGTTGCCAGGAGGTCGCCGGGGAGCTGCCAGGGGAGGGAGAGTTGGAGAGACCTCCATGTGGTCCCCTGCCCACCCGCCTCAGCATCAGCCAGCCCTTCTCCAGATGTCTGCTGATAGTAATTACACCCAGAACATTCTGCCACCAGTGCCTAAGAAACAAAGTCCATGGAAGTCCAAAGGCTGGAGAAGAGAGGCCGTGAATTCTACCTCATTTTTAGCAGGTTCATGCCTTGTCTCTGTGGACTAGAGCATGTGTCTTATTGCTGGAGAAAGAGTGATCCTGGAAGTACCCCCAACACTCCCATCTCACCCTTGGCAGACAGACTCACGGGGTTTCATGGTTGTGGCATTGGTGGGAGGACTGGCAGGCCCGGTGCCGGCTCGGTTATAGGCCCGCACAGTCACGTGGTACTTGGTGTCCGGGTGGAGGCCAGTGACTCGGGCACTGGAGTCCAGCCCTGCTGTCCTCACTCTGTCAGCAGCTGCTTCTTTGTCCCCAGCTTTCCAGTAGCGGATCTGAAGTGGGGAGGGGTACCCTAGGGTCAGTGGTCAAGCCCAGGATCTCAGGGCTCCCCTAGTCCTGGTGCCCCACATTCTGTTTCTCTCTTGCTTGCTGTGGTGCTGAGACTCAGCCTCTTGAGTCTTAGAATTGGGATACTTGGTTATTAGCACCCAGAGAGCAGGGTTGCCTGGGTGTAAGTCCCTGTATCTCTTGGTGCCTAGCAAGAGTACCGGGTCCAAGAAAAGTGATGAGGGGGTGGTGGGTGAGGGATGAGCAGGGGTGGACGCAGGCTCAGCATAGTCAAGGCCTGCCAGAACCCAACCTCATTTCAGGAACTCAGGGGCTACCATGGAGATTCTGCCAGGGATATGAAATACATGTTTATATTTGCAAAGTAGCCCCTGGCCCCCAGCAAATTTATGATGGCTGTTCCACAAACATAAACCCATTTTAACAGTAGTTGGAATATTAAGAACTGCTAAATATTCTTTCAAATTAAGGGGAGTGTTTGGAATGACCTTCTCTGTGGCCTCCCCGTGCCAGCTCCAGCCAAGCACTGACTTCTTGGCATCTGTCTTCCCCAGTGGGTGCCAGCCATGAATTTTTGTTTTCTTTTTAGTGCTAGGGATTGAACCCAGAGGCTCTTTACCAGTGAGCCACATCCCCAGCCCTTTTTAAAAGAGACAGAGTCTCGCTGAGTTGCTCAGCGCCTCGCTTTTGCTGAGGATGGTTTTGAACTCGCAAGCCTCCTGAGCCTCCTGAGCCACTGGGATCACAGGTGTGTGCCACCACACCCTGTTCAGCCATGGATCTTAGTGAAGTTGCATCCACAGTGCCACATAGACTGGCTGCTCAGTTTGCCAAGCAGAGAATAAGTGACTCCAGGAAGAGTGATGTGTGAGCTGTTGTGGGTCCCCCCAAGCCTTGAAGCCCCAGCTCTTGTAGGTCCTGAGTTAGTGCTCACCTCATACCCCAGGAGGATGCCATTGGTGTCCTGCTGCACAGGTTCCCAGGTCACATTCATCTCTGATGATGAGACCCCCTTGGCCCAGACTTTGGTAGGGGCCACCCTGGGCTCTGGGGACCAACACAGAATAGGTTTGGATTTCCAAAGCATCCCTGTGTCCTACAGAGCAGCTCCCAACCAGGACTGCTTAGGATTTTGGAGGAGAGTCCAGGGCCTAGGATGAAGGCTGGGTGGGAGCTCCCAGAGTGTCTCCCAGGGCCAACTTCTCTTCCCAGCAGCTGCTCCCCTCCTTCCCGGGCCCCAAGCAAGACAAAGTAGCAATGCGCAGAAGTGAGTCTGGTGGCTTAGAACCCAGGCGTCCTCTCCACCTCCTACTCCTGAGGCAAGCTGGGGCACAGGCAGCAGTCTCCCCATCCCACCTCCCCATGGGCAGATGGCTGGGGTGGGGCAGAGCGGTGGCCCAGGAGTGGCCCACCTTCCTCAGCTGAGTACACAAGGGCTGTGAGGCTCTCGGGCCCATCCCCCCGGCGGTTGTAGCTGCGGATCTTGACCTCAAAGGGCGTGTAGGGCTGGATGCTGTCGTTGCTGTAGACGAAGTACTGGGCATCGGCGCCGGGCACCTGGGCGGTCTGCCAGCTAGTGCTGCCCTGCCTGCGGAAGGACAGCAGGTAGCCGAAGCCATCTCCATTCTGGTACTCCCGCGACATGGGCTGAGGGCAAGAGCACAGCATGGGCGAGGGGTCGCACACGCGTTTCCCTGCCCGTCCTCTGATTCCACCCAACCTTCACCAAGAGGGGCAGCCCTGGGACACCTGTGCCTGCGGTGGATTTGCGTGAGGGGCAGCGGGTGCAAGGGGAGGGGAGGAGGAAGTTGGCAGCTTTTGAGTCAAAATTGTGCAGCGGTCCCTTCTGCACGCTGCTCGAGCAGAAGAGTCAGGAAGGGAGGAGGGGGTGGGACTTGTCCCTCCAGAGATCAGGAGGCACGCTTCTGCTTCTGTCCCTGCCAGCTTACAGTCCAGTTGACGATGAGCTCTCCAGGGGCGCCACCTCCTCCGCTGAGTCCTGAGGGTGCCACTGAGGGGGCTGTCAGGGGCCAAGGGACACAGATGTGGCTTGTTAATGGGCAATGAGGGAACAAAATCTTCGAGCCTGGGCCTGGAGCACATCTCAGGATGGGAACATCCTTTCAAATGCATCCTGGTTTTGTCCCCAGCAGCTCCTCTGGGCATGGACTTTGGCGTCAGACAGACCCGAGATCAAGTCCCATTTCTGCCATCGACTACCTGTGTTTCCTAGGCAAATAACTTAACCTTTCTGAGTCTCTGATTCTCCTCTTCATAAGATGAAGATAATAATGTTTCTCTCAAAGGCTATAATGAAAATGAAATTAAAGGTGTGGCGAGTATATAGTAAATGCTCCAAAAATTGATCACTGTCCTTCTCACTCCTGGCGGCTTAAACTAAATCACAGACACCAACTCTGGTTTGCTTTAAGGGGAATAAACAACCCCAAGTGGCAGTTAATGCACAACAGACACACACACACACACACACACACACACACACACACACACCACCGGATAAACAATAATGACAACCCTATTTCTTTTGAGCTCCAAAGTGTTTTGAACTTATTCTTTTTGTGGCAGATTTAATTCCCTAGTTGCCTATAGTATTAAAACAGGCTTATGTTGCCAGGCTCGGTGGCACACACCTGTAATCCCAGCAGCTCAGGAGGCTGAGGCAGGAAGATCGCAAGTTCAAAGCCAGCCTCGGCAACTTAGTGAGACTCTAAGCAAGCTAGCAAGATCCTGTCTCAAAATAAAAAGGGAGGGGGACCTAGGGATGTAGCTCAGTGTTAAATTACTCCTGGTAATAATTTAATTAATTTAATTTACTGTTAAATTACTCCTGGGTTAAATTGCCAGTAAAAAAAAAAAGGCTGATGCTAAAACAAGGATGTATTTCATCTATTTCATCTGCTCATGCAGCTTGGCTAAAAGTAACTTGGCTGGGGTCTAAATATTTCTGCAGAGAATTCAGCATATGGAGACTTTTTACTTGGTTCTGATGATGGTATCTTCAGGCCTTGTACTTTGCAAGGGGCACCTAAATGCATCGCCTATTTGTTCCTGCAAGGTGGGCGTTATTATCCTTTTCACAGTAGAAAAGATTGAGCTTTGGGGCAGTTAAGTGACTTGCTTAAGGTCACAGGGCTAACACGTGGCACAGGCAGAATTTGAGCTCAGCTCTTTTGATTTTAAAGCCCATCATCTTTCCTTTGCACAATTCCTGGGGTACTAGAATAAAGGAGACCTCTTCCCACCTCACATCACCAAGAAGTTCAGGGTCAATCAAAGAAAGTTCTCCCTCTGAAACTTCTTACTCATGAGAGATACCAGCTTTAATGTTGAGTGATTCCAGAACAAGCCTGGAGAACCAGCCTGGAGCATGTAGAGCATGTTTAAAGGGGACACCAAGGTGCGACCCTCACTAGATGTCTGGTGCGGCAGATCTGAGGACGCAGGATGAGGGGTAGGATTCTGAGTCCATGCTGCCTGTCCCGGGATCCCTCATTTCAGGCCCTCACCTCCAAGTGGCTCAGAGGAAGGTGGGCAAGAGCCTCTCAGCAGATGCTAATGGGGCCTTTGCCTGTTCCTCCTCCTGGCTTCTCTTCCCACTTCTGTCCCCGCTTGGGTTCTGAGACATATACTTTTCACTGAGCAGACTCTCCATTCCTCCTATTCCCAAAGAGGTCATCTAAACAAGGGCTTGGAGACACTGGCTGCTTCCCTGTGCCACCCGTATGACACACACACAGCCCTTCCTCCTGAACTGATCTCTGCAGCTTCTGCACTTCCAGGAATGCCACCCCATGGTTCAAGTTCAGGCTCTGCTGGTGTGACCTTTCCCTTTTCCAAACTTTGGATGTTTTATATTTAAAAAAAAAAAACAACTTAAGAAATAATTATAGATTCGCATGCAGTTTTCAGGTTGACTCGGTTTTGAAATGAGCAGTTTGGGCCATGTGACTCCCCACAGGAGCCTCGTCCTCACCCTCGCTTGGGTGTCCTTTCTCAGCTGTTTTGTTAGAGCCCAAAGCCTGGTGAGCAGGGTTGGAACCCTGATGGCTGCTTGCCAGAGGCCCCCTGTAGGGGGAGCCAGTGTCTCTGCCCTGCTGAGTTTCCTTTGGGACATCCAGGACCCTGACCTGCTTCCTTGGTCCGGATTCTGCTGGAGGGCCCACTGGGCTCCCCGGTGCCCAGGATGTTGCTGGCTAAGACTCGGAACTCATAGTCCATCCAGGGCGTGAGGCCCAGCACCTGGGCGGTCTCGGCGTTGCCCTCGATGTTGGCAGGATCTGCAAGGTACCAGGGAGTCGGTGCATAGTGCTCGGTTATTCGTCTGGATGAGGATGGGCATTGGGCCTGATCACCTTGGTACCCAGCCCCCATTGTGGCACCTGCTATATACTAAGCACTCAAAACCTCCTTCAGACATGATTGAAAAACTAGTCAACTCCCCCGGAGTGTGCACCCCACACCCTAACCAATATTTTCATTGCTGCGGTATTAATTCTTCCAAGTCTTCGAGGGTGCAGACTGAGCGTCTCCTCCTCCAACTCTCTCCCCTCTCCTGCTCTCTGTCTCCTTACCTGCCTGGGTGCTTCTGAATGGTCGAAGGCAAAACTCATACCTTTTCAAAACTCCAGGTTTATTGCTGACCCTCTGACCCCTGACTCCTGACCCTGACACCTCCCAGAACACACAGAGCCCAGCCTTCTCAGTACTGAGCCAGGTGGGCCTTACACTTACTGGTCCGAACCTGCTTCCACTTCCCTGCAGGTAGAGAGCGAGCCTGCAGGGTGTACTTGGCGATGGGACTGTGGTTGTCGAAACCACGGCTCCAGCTTAGCTGGACAGTGGTGTCACTGATGTCTCTCACTACCACACCTCCCGGGGGGCCTGGCGGACCTGCACCGAGAGCAGAGCACACTGGGTCAGAATTGGGCAGCTTCCAATTTGAGTCAACCTTCTCCGGGGCTGGTGCATTACCAAGATGGGGCAGGAGAGGGCGCCGCAGACACACCCAGGAAGGAAGGTAAGGGAGGGGCAGTGAGTGGGATGAGGGGGTTGTGCACAGTGGGATGGGTGGCCTCAGGCTGGGGGTGCTCACAGAGGCACTGGCAGAGTGATGTACAGATCTCCCAGCACCAGCCTTGAAAACTGGATTTAGCAAAGTATTCTGCCTTGTGTTTAAGGATGGATTTTTAACAAAATGTTTGGCTTTGGAAGAACAATATTCTATTCATTCAGAACCCACGAAGAACCACACAGGCACTGGCTGTATGTGCCAGGCTCAGCAGACCACTTCTGCCAGAAGCCCTTCCCCACAGCTTCAGGGGGAGGAGGGAGGTAGGGACGGCAGGTCCCTGCTGGCTGCTAAGGGAGCAGGGGCGGGGCAGAGTAGGAGAATCCGTCACCTCGGACCAGAACAGTGGCCTCCTTAGATGCACTGTCCACCACCGTCTGAGCCATGCATGTGTACTTCCCTCCATGGCGCAGCTGGGCATTCAGGATAGTCATATCCCCAATGGTCTCCTTCTGCACACAGGGGACACCCAGGTCAGAGAAAGTAGCCTTCACTAGTTTAGTGGGCCATGAGACACAAAGCAGAACCCCGGAGTCCCCCTGCTCCGTGATGTCTGCAGGCCCCTCTGCCACTCAGTTCAACAGGAGGGATCAGATACTCCCTGCTTAGTACCCCTGGGGACTAAGCAACAAAGTTTATGACAGAAGACAGTCAATGTCAGTCCAAGTCAGTGGTTATTTGCATTGGATGGCAGGATAAAAGAAGAGTAGCCAGGAGGGAGTCTCCTGGGATGCTCTGAGTTCTAAGTCTGTCTCTAACCCTCTCCTGAATGAGTGGGATCCACAAAGGACGAGTTTGCCTGCATGGGCCTTGGGGAATGGGGAAGGCTCTGGAGGGGCTTGCGGGTGGTGACAGTTGAGGGCATCTTGGGTCCCCTGTCTATCTGGAAGGAGGGAGGAGTCATGGGGACTCTGGCCTTAGTTCTCACCACACTGGATCTCCGGTAGTGACCCCCAGGCTTGTCAAAGTCAATGGGGAAGTCATCCAGGGTCCAGGTGAATGTGAGGTCCATGGTGGGGTCATGGGAGGCATGGCATTGTAGGGTCAGGTTGTCACCCACATTGATGTCGGCACTTGAGGGGGCCAGAGTGATCTTGGTTGCATCTGAAAACAAAACAAAACAAAACAAAAAAGAACCCTGGTGAGTCGGGGAGGGAAAAGGCCAAGCCAGGGGGCTACGGTAGGGCACAGGCCTTGTCCTGAGCCCCAGGAAAGAACAGATGTGCTGTGACCAACAGGGGTCCCGACCCCTCAGCAGCCCTCTGAGTGTGTGGCCAGCAGCGAAGCAGGACCAGATTCTGGACAGTGCCAAGGGGGTGGTCCCACGCAAAACTGAATCCTGGGGTGGCCTCAATGACAAACCAGAAGCTATCTGGGGACACGAGAGCAGGCTGGTGGGGGAGATGACACCTGGTTGCTGAGCCAAGAGACCCCCCAGCCACAGCCCTTACCACGCACAGACAGGATCCCAGTGCTGTTGGCTTTGCCCATGAAATTCTCAGCAAAGCATGTGTATTTGCCCTCATCGGAGCGACTGATGTTCCTTATGATCAAAGTGCCGTCCGGAGTTACCGTCACTCTGCAGCAAGGACAAAGCAGATCTGGCCAACCCAGGGACACACACACTGTGGACAGGGAGGGGAACCAGCCTCCGAGGAGAACGTGGAGAAGCGGGGACAGCTTGGGGTGGGGTGCAGGTGGTACCTGCTACTGTTGACCAAAATCTCAGTGCCTTTGCTCCAGAGCACCACGGCCTTGGGAGCTGCCCGGGGCTGGC
Organism: Xerus rutilus; assembly: GCA_028644305.1. Lineage (NCBI taxonomy): Eukaryota > Metazoa > Chordata > Mammalia > Rodentia > Sciuridae > Xerus > Xerus rutilus. Next base: position 60,163,170 of record CM053410.1, read on the forward strand.
AGGGGATGACAACCTCCCCTCCTCGAGCAGCGGGGATCAGACGTCTCACAGGATTCTGCCTGAAGTCAGGGGCCAATGCTGAAAGGAAAAAGGAGAGCCACAGGGTCACCATAGAGTAACAGTGCCTGTCACCCTTGACGGGCCACCTGCTAAGCACCATCAGTACCTTAAGAGACCAACCCACAAGCTCCTGGCAGTACCACTTCCAGGGCACACAGAGCAGCCAGCCCCTCCCCTCCCGGACACTGCCGTTGCTCTGGTCCCAGCCGTCAGCTCTCCTGCCTGGGCTGCTGAAAAAGCTCCTTGCTTGGCCTTGGGGACACTGTTTCCCTCCTATTTCCCTCTTCACCCAGCACCAAGGAATGTCTTTGTAAAAATGTAAATCAAACACTCAGAATGAAGCCCAGCTGCTCACAGCCATCAAAATAAGTCCCCACCTCTCCCATCCCATCTCCTCCACTTGCCCTCACTCATTACGCTCCAATCATCAGATGATTTATTTTTTCTTTTGTCCTTCAAAGTTGCCAAGCCTTATTTATCCTGCCTCTGTTTGGGCTTGCTGTAAATGTAGCTAGAGATTCCCCAGCTCTTCCCAAGGCTGGCTCCTTCTTAACACTCAGGTCAAATCCCAAATATGACTTCCTCAGAAGTCTTTCCTGACCATCCCAGCTAATTGCCTGCCTCACCCCATCACTCTACCGGATTTTCTTTCTATTGCATTTTTTATGGCTATCATAAATTGATTATTTGATTTTGTGTGTATTTGTCCCTCTTCTTCTATTGGTTTATGAACTCCTTGAGGGTACAGGCATGAAGGGAGCTCCTTCCCTCAGAGGTGTTGAATGGATGGATGAGTGAGTCTCATTTAAGCTTCACTGTGGCTTAACGAGGTAGGTGTCATTATGCCCATCTTACAGATGGGGAAACCAAGGCTCAGCAAGGCAAAGGCATATGAACTAAACATGAGCACTGGGTGACATTACATGGGCACCTGTCATGTGATGGGCAGGCCCTTATGTTTTCCCTCTCTCATTTCATTTACCCTCACAGTAGCAGACAAGGGCAGAACCCTTATTGCCTGCATCTTATACATCAAGAAACTGTGGCCCAGTATGGCGGCACATGCCTGTAATCCCGGGGCTCTGGAGGCTGAGGCAGGAGGATCATGAGTTCAAAGCCAGCCTCAGCAAAAGTGAAGCACTAAGCAACTCAGTGAGACTCTGTCTCTAAATTAAATACCAAATAGGGCTGGGGATGTGGCTCAGTGGTGAAGTGCCCCTGAGTTCAATCCCCAGTACCAAAAGAAGGAGGAGGAGGAGGAGGAGGAGGAGGAGGAGGAGGAGGAGGAGGAGGAGGAGGAGAAAGAAAGAAAGAAAAAGAAAAAGAAAGAAAGAAAGGAAACTGGCAGAGAAGCTAAGCAACTTGACAAAGTCCACGTTGCTGAAGGGGCGGGGTTAAGCAGAGCTCATTGATTTGATTCTTGATGTTTTTTCCTACCTTTGCCTACTGCATTGTGTTGTCCCTGTCACACATAGGACAAGTCAGAGACCTGGTCCTCTGGGACCTGTCAATCTGGTATCTCACCTTCTTTCTGAAATTCCTCAACTCTCCCACTCAGAGGCTGTTGGAAAACTGAGGACAGCTGCCTGCACGGGTGCGCACGTGTGAGCCTCAGGACATGCTCGACTCAGAACTCCTGCAGCCCCGCTCTCTGTGTGCACAAGCATGTCCCCTGCCTCCCCGGGCTCTTTACCTTGCACGGCCAGCTCAGCGCTGGCATAGATGGTGCCATGTTTGTTCTCTGCCACACACTGGTACATGCCCGAGTCCTCCAGGCTCAGCTTGGAGAACCGCAGGTCCCCAGCCAACACTTCCACCCGGTTCTGTGCAGAAAAAAACCCAGCCCAGGACAGGGCAGGGGATCAGGATGACTGGAGGCCCGGGGAGGAGGGGTTGGCAGGGATGCATGCAGCGGAGGCTTGGGGCTCGTAGCTGGGTTCATGTGCCCAGTCCTGGCTCAGGGCAGCCTGGAATCTCAGGACTATGGTTACTCAGCCCAGTCCCTGTCCGCAAGCCAGGAGGGCCAAGTGACCCACTCAGGACCACATTCTGCTTTTGTGTCTGAGTTGAATCCCAGGTCCCTGGGATTCTATCTAATTGACCAGCCTGTGGCCATGTGACTCTGGGATGGAAAGAAGCACCCAGAACCACCCCCATGACACCCTGGTCAGTCCAGAAGGGCTACCAGTGGTGTGGGGAGGCTTTGGGGATGAAGGAACCAGGAAAGCAGAAGAGGGTGTGCTGTTTGGGAGGAAGCCGAGGTCTACCTGGGAGGCCAGAGGCTCGCCATTCCGCAGCCAGCGCACTGTGGGTCGGGGCTTCCCGGCAGCTGCGCAGCCCCAGCGCAGGTTGGAGCCGATGTCAGCCTCTGTGTCTGAGATCACTTTGAGCCACTCAGGCTGAGCTGTGGGGAGCAAGGAAAAGAAAACCTGGGATGACCTGGGAGGAGCCTCTGGCTCTTTAAACAGAACGTATGGGCGAGGCTGCTGTATGTGTGCTGGACAGCAGAGGGCACTATCTGTACCCGGGGAGGGAGAGGATGAAGGAGAGGGCAGGAAGAAGCAGGCACACGAAAGTTGGCACTCTGTGGTTGTGTTAGTGGCTGTTTTAGCAACTTAAATCATTCTAAAGCGCCTGTGTGCTTTCTGCACCCCCAGCTGAAGCTCTGTGCTGGCCACGGCAGTATCCTGGGACAAGAGGGCTGAAGCAAGGGCACCCCAGACTCCCTCTGACTTTTGGGATTTTTCTCAGGGCCAAGCGTGAAGGTGAAGGTGTCCCCAGCTTCATACCCTGCACGATGATGCGGCCCTGGACAGTGTCGCGGCCCTTGGGGTTCTCCGCTTCACATTCATACGTTCCCTCGTCCTCAAAGCTCACGCTGGGGATCTGCAGGGTGGGCTCGGCTGTGGCCCACTGTGGGGACAGGGAGCCATCCACTTTGCGCCACTTGATCCTGGGCACAGGACTGGCAGGGGAGACAAAGCCAGAGTGGGTGGGCTGAGCTGGGCACGTTCCTCCTGTGCCCATAGCTCTTGGTACTCAGACCCTTGGGCTCGGGGCAGAGACCCTGAGAGGGGACAGCTGGACAGAGGGTACATGTGGGCCAATTTGTAGCTTTTCTCCCTGCTAGGCTTGGAGCACCATCAGGGAAGGGACAAGGAACAGGCCTCTTCTACTGTCCCTGTCCACTGCACAGCCATGAACCAATGAAGTGGTCTTCATGTGGTCTAGCTTCCCCTCCCACTGTCCTGGTCAGCTGTAGTCTATGTGCTGGGTCTTTATGGGTCCCCTTTCCTGCTGCCACACTTTTCAAAGGCATTTTAGTTATTAGTAATCCGTGTCCTCAAATGGACTGAGGAATCAGCATCCTAAAGGGCCACGATATTACCCTTCCTTGCGCCTTTCAGGTGAGGTTTCTGTAACTCTCCACAAAGCCGCAGCCCCAGGACATATGTGAAGCAAGAGGGGACCAAAGTAAAATCACATTTTTTCATTCATTCCATAGACATTTATTGAGCACCTGCTATTTCTTGGCCCTGTTCCAGTGATGCCTTTTTCTGGGAAAGATAATGCTTTCTGTTGTACTTTTTTGAAATAGGTAACTGTTAACATTCATGGAATACTTAGTAAATGCCAGGCATTGTTCTAAGGCTTTAAGTATATTAACTTATTTACTCCTTGTAACAATCTTACCAGGTGGTTTCTGTTACTATCATTGTTTACAAAGGAGGAAGCTGAGACACAGGTTAGGTGTTTGCCAGAGGCTTCCAAGTCAGTGAGTGACAGCGGGGATCTGTACCAGGCTGGCTGATTGGAGCTCACACTCTGCTCCCGCCCCTGCCCTGGTGTTGCTCAGGCCATCTGAGCCCACTATGCACTGCTGGCAGGACCTAGTGATCCAATGCATGTAAGGCCCCTGGCACGGGATGCGTAACCCACAGTTAGTGAGCAGAGGGTGGTCACAATGCCTACTGCCCACCTAGCACTCTGCTTGGGGAAAGGGGCAGAAAGCTGACTGCTGGCTTTGTCCACCCTCAGCCTGAGCTCCCCTGTGTCTCAGGGGCTCTGAGAGGCTGTGCTCGGCCCCAGGGAGCTCCCCTTCTCTGTACCACTCACTTCCCAAAGGCGAAGCACTCCAGGGTGACCTGCTGGCCCACTAGTGCGTAGGTCTCTGCCGGGAACCGGGCCTTAATGCTGGGTGCAAAGAGCCGGGGATCTGGGGAGAGAGGGGAGGTGTATGTGACTCACACACAAGTGACTCCAGGGGAGTGGTCCTATGCTAGGATCCTGTGTGGCACCCTTCAGAACCCACAGTCTGGGCAGCTCCAGTTTTTTGGGGTCTCAAAAGACTTCCTTCCCCTTGGGGCCTGAGGCCAAGGTCTGAGGCCTTGTGGCAGGAAGACGGGGGATCTGATTTCCTAATGCCCATTGACCCTTTCAGCTCCCTCCTCCCACCACACCTGGCAATCCTGACCTTCAGCAGCCAGGTTGAGCTGAGCGAACTTGCTGAAGACACTTTTGGTGGAGAAGTCCATGTGGCTGGTGGCCAGGCAGGAGTAGTTGCCCAGGTCCGAGGCATTAGTCCGGGCAATGTACAGGTTCCCTGTGGTCTGGGACACGAAGTGACGCCCGTCCGTCGGGATGAAGTTGGGGAACTCATTGAGGAGCCAGCGGTAAGACAAGCCTAGGATGTGGGTAGTTTGAGGAAACCAGGGGGTGCAGGGCTGAGGGGTGATCTGGGGGGGGACTCCCACATGCTGGTGGGAATCTGTGGACCTTGCTCTGGGAGCACCCCCCATCCTCTGAACTGGAGTTGAGGGGACACCTAGAGCCAAGAAGAAACGAGCTCTATTCTCAGGGAGCGCTAGGTGCTGGTGAATGCACCCTTAGGGACAACTAGAAATTGGCAGACCCATAACAGAAAGAGTCATTAAAGTAGGGGACCCAGGATCAGTGCTTGTGAGGGGCACTGGCCACCTTACTCCAGGCTTCTTCTGCTGAACATCTGGAAGTCATTCCCGTGTTCCTTGGTAGGGTGCCACTCACCTGGGTAGTGGGCAGGGGGGTTACAGGGCAGCATCACCCCCCAGCCTTCGTGGGTTTTCACGGGGTCTCGCTCCTCCTTGGAGAATTCCTGCAGAACTGGAGATGGAGACCGGGACTCAGGTGCCATCCTCCATGCCCTGGGGGTTCCCTCCCTGACTCATCCTCTCCGGGGAAGTAGCAGCTCATGAGGGCATGCAATGGGAGGGCAGGAAAGCCTGGTTTGAGGGTGTCAGCTGTCCTTCTGGCCTCTTCTTCCCTTCCCCCATGTGTCTTCCCTCCTCCTCCCACTGTTCTCACAGCCAAAGCGGAGGACGGCCTCCCTGCTGACCACAGTGCCCACTGGGTTTGAGGCCAGGCACTGATAGACACCGGCGTCCTGTGCCTTGGTGGGGTTCATGATGACCAGGTTGCCCCCCACCAGCTGGTGTCGGGAACCCGGTTCCAGCTTCATCTCAGTGCCATTCATCTTCCACCTGCCGCAGGGGACAGAGGAGGGGAACCTCTGAGTCATGCCTGATGGCGGGGCTGATGTGAGAGAGAAACGGTACCGATGCCCAGGGTCTTCTAGCACCTACCGCAGGGGCCTCACCTATAGGTGGCTGGAGGGCTGGCCCGGGCACGGCATGCAAGTGTCACCTGCTCCTCCGTTGACTCCTCTGGGAAGAGCAGGCCAATGGGCTGGTCTTCAAAGACAGGCCCAAAGGTGGCCGGGGATCCTTGGGTCAAACTCCAAGCTGCAGAAGAGGACACCACCAGAGGGGCTCACAGCCTGTGTCTAGCTGGGGCCTGGCCTCTGGTGCCATCTGCTCAGCAGAACTTCCTGCAGTGCAGGATATGTTCCATCTTTTGTACCACTAGACACTTGTGGCTAAGGAAATGATTTTTAAATTTAAACTAATTAATATTTGAATTGAAATAGGCTGGGCAGGCTCCCTCTGGTCAAGTTATCACAGTCAGTCCCCACCCTACACTCAGGTATTAAGCACCTGCTCTGTACCTGACACTGGGTTAGAGACTGGGCTGAGAAGGTGAGTCAGACATGGTCCCTCTCCCTGGCGGAGCTTGGGGCACATGCAGCAGAAAATTGAGTCCAAAGTGGCACGTGTCCTAATAGTGGTTTAGGATCAAGATGCTGGGGCCTTGGAATGGAAGCAGTTGCTGCCACCCTGGGGGACTTTCGGGGGAGCTTTAATAAACTGATCCATAGGGTGTGGGATACAGAAGTCACTGGCCAACCCTGCGGGAAGGAGTGTGTGTCCCTGGAGTCTAGTGCCCTTCTGGGACAATGTGACTCAATGAAAATTCTTGGGCTGGGAGCTGGGTTGGTCCTTCTACTGGCTGTGTGACCTTTGGCAAGTTATGAGACTCTTCTGAGCTCCCATGTCTACACCTGTGAAAAGAAAACTACTAGCCAGGTGCGGTGGCAAACACTTGTAATCCCAGTGGCTGCAGGGGTTGAAACAGGAGGATCATGAGTTCAAAGCCAGCCTCAGCAATAGTGAGGTGCTAAGCAACTCAGTGAGACCCTGTCTCTAAATAAAATACAAAATAGGGCTGAGGATGTGGCTCAGTGGTTGAGTGCCCCTGAGTTCAATCCCCGGTACCCAAAGGAAAAGGAAAAAAAAAAAAGCAAAGCTATGCATCCCCTCCAGGGCCCCACAGGAGGATCCAGCCAGAACCTTAGCAGTGATCTGGTAAGTCTGCCAGATCCAAGTGTGCGAGAGGCTGGGGGGAGGGGGAAGGAGCCTGATGATGAGTGAATGAATGGATGGCTGATGGGTGGCATTTTTTAAAAATCCCTGTGCCACAATTCAAGGAAGAGAGGCCCAGAAAAGGGAGTGGTTTGCTCATGGTCACATGGCAAGACTGTGACACAAACAGGTCTAAACCCCACTTCTCCTGAAATTGCTGAAAGAATGGATACCACACCTGCAAATAGAGCTTTCCTGCCAGCCCTGTCCCAAGCAGGTGCTTCTCTCTTCATGCGCCATTGTCCCACCTTTTCAGGACAGGGGCAGTGTCTGAGGGGTGTAGGCAACAGGGCTTTGCACCTGCCTTTCCACAGGGCCTGGGTGTCTCTGTCAGCTGCCTGGTGGGGCCAGTGCACTTTGTCTCTGTGGTGTCAGCAGGAGCCAGTGCCTATCCCCCAGTTGGCTCCTACCTCTCCACGTGGCTGATTTCAGGCCCTGATGGGCAGGTCGTGGCGGAGGCTGGGATTCCCATTAATGATTAGTGCCCCGGTGCATCCAGCTGTCGGCCCTCTTCCAAGGGTGGGCCTCCATGCTGCAGCTGAGGCCTGCCCTGCCCCCTGGGAATGGGGGCAGCTGTTAAGCAGCTCTCAGAATGAAGTAGGAGACAGGGCTCCCAGAAACAGCCTGGTGCAGGCACCCCCCGCCCCTCCCTGCCACCCGTCACTCTCCCTCACTGCCGCCCCAGGCCTCGGAGGCTGTGGTCTGGAGGCACCCGCATCATCTCGGCTGGAAAGCCCAGCTTAATCCCCAGTTAATGATGGCAGTGGAGGGTAAGGATCCCTGCCCCAGCTGGGACCACTGGGAGGGGAGGGATGGGGGCAGCCAGGGTGCTGGGAACCACCTTTACAATAGCAGCTTCCCCGAGCTCTGTCTGTGGGGTGAGGCAGCTAAGTGGGCCAGGATATACTGATGCTCTAAGACTGTCCCTCTTCCTGGAAAAAGCTTTCTGCAGTGCACGCAGCCATGCACCCTCCCTCGACTATCCATATGGACACACCTCCACGCGGCTTACCCACACACTTTCTTACAGGCACTCTCAGGTCACATTCAGATACACGTTGACAGGTGCCTCTCAGCTACTCAAATGGCCAGATACACAGCACATACACACATCTGTTCCTACCCACGAACTGCTGCAAATGGCATGTATATACACTTACATATGCATGCATTCATAAGTAGGCGTTTATTGATAATAATAAAATAAATAAAAGTAATAAAAATAGACGCTATTGATGGATTGCTTCCTGATTATCGGATACCATGTTCCCTGCTTGCTCCTCATGGCCTTTGGCAGATAGGTACTGCGTTTTCTTCTTACCAATACGGAATCTGAGACTTAGAAGGTTAAATAACAGCCCAACACCACACAGCAAGAAGGACACAGATTGGGGCAGGGGGTTTCTGACCTTGACCAGACTTGCCCCACGGCCAGCATTATTTACCACCACGCCCCTGATTCTTGACTCAGTTTCCCATTGGAGCTATCAGAGGCCCTGTTCCCTCCAAGGTCTGGAATGAGAATCACTAGGAATCCTGATGGTAAAACATGCCTGGTGGAGTTCTGAAGGGCAGCAGGGGTCAAGAGCCAGCACTGTGCTGCCGAGGCTTGCCAGACCTGCCACCCCTAGGTGGTGCCCCTCCACACACACATCTGTGTGTATACACACATCTGAATACAACACCCACATGCACAGACATGCCCTCACATGCCCCACATTCCTCCACAGCTGCAAACACGCCCACCTACACATGAACCTTCCCCAACACACACACAGGCTCCTAGGTAAAGTCAGCCCTTCTTTGCTGTCCTGTTTAACATTCTCTGATTCTCTTCTGATTCTCTGTTCTGGCAACTTTCCCCTACTCACAGGCAGCAGAAACCTTCCAGGGGGAAGGAGTAGAGAGATGGGAAGGTGAGGACGTGTCCTCATGGCCCTTCTTTGCTCTGAGTGCCAGGAGTCCAAAATGGTACCCAGAGGTGAGGTTGGCAAGGGAAGCAAGAGCTGGGTCCTGTCTGGCAGGGCTGCAGAGCAGTGGGATTTTCATTTCTGTCTCCCTCTGTTGCTTTGGGAGGTGTCAGACCAGGTCCTGGCCCCTTAGCAGTTGCCTTCTGGCATTCTGGTCTGAGGACACTGGAGGCTGCTCATGCTCCTTGCCTCAAATGGCGTGGGTCCAGCCCTGAGTTGTCTCTGAGGGATAGGGTGCTGAGGAGCCCAGCTCTGCTCCTCTGACCCTCGGGGGTGCCCTGTGCAGCCAGGATCCCCATGTTGGTAGCTCCTCCTGCTCCAGTGGGCCCTGGGACAGATAGCCAGGGCTTGGGCTGGGGAGCTCCACACCTTCCGGGTCAGCCCAAGTTAGGTGTGGAACTGGGATGCAGCGAGGATGCGAGAAGGTCTAAAAGCAGACCAATGGAGACCCACGGAGACCCAGGACCAATGGGCACTGGCTGTGGCCTCATAGGGGCCCTGGTTGGGGAGGTGGAGTCTGAGGTGGTTAGAACTCCAGGAATGTGGGAATGGATTCCTTCTCCCGTGGAGCTCTTTGAGGGGGAAAAGAAATGCCCATTGACCTTGGCAAGAAGTCAGGGCAGAGGCTGAGCCCTCAACAGCAGGCCCCGGAAACGTGGGTCTCCTAGTTCCAGGACAGCTGGGCTCTCCAGGTCCCCTCTCTGACCTCCCCTCCATTTACAAGCCTTCTCCTCCCCTACTCCAAGCTGAGCATCTCTGGATGAGGACCCGGGCTCTCCTGCTCTGCCTCATCTCATCCCACATCCGGCCCTCCCTCAGTCCCTCAGCAAGATACAAAGCTTCCTGGAAGGAGCCTCCCAGAGTTCAGTGGTATCGCTACTATCTCCTCACGTCAGGGTCCCTCCAGGAGAACTTTTAGATATGATGGGCATATTCCATGGTCTACTCTTTTGGAGGTGGCTACCGAGCCCTTGTAACATGGCTTGCAATACTGAGGACATCATTCGTTAATTTAGTTGAATCCTAGCTTAGCAGTCCTCTGTGGATATTGCTACTATATTGGACTGTGCAGCCTTAGAAGCTACAGCTCCGAGCTGACAGCGTGGAAATCTGGTTGTGCTATAATCTTGCTGTGTGACCCAGAGTAATCCACTCACCCTCTCTGGGTCATTCTTCTTGTATCTACAATACCAACAAAGACATGTTTCCTCCTTCCTCATCTCAAAGGGAAGGTAAGATCCACAAATGCAAAAATTTTAGCAAGGAAATGGTCTCCGAAATCTAGATGTTACAGTAGTGTAGAGGCAATTATCTGTGTTATCGTTGCCTTGATCACAGTAATGATTTAATAATATAATGATCCCTTTGGAGCCTGGGCAACCCCTCTTACCTGGCAAGGTAACAAGGACCATGGTGGTCAGCAGCAGCCGCAGCAGCATCAGGTGTGGCTTCCTCCTGGCCAATGTCACCATGGTGGGCCTCATGGATGGAGGAGGGGATCAGAGGAGAGGAGCCTCAGCCCAGCTCAGGGAGGGTCTGGCTATAGGCAGAGGAGCACCTAGGGAGGCAGATGAGGGCGGGATCTGAGCGCCCCGCCCAGTGCAGGCTCTTCTGGTCAGCAGACCTCCCCCCCAACCCCCACCCGCCCCGGGCCGCTGCCGGATTGCACAGGCACTCATCCTCCCCAGCCCCAGGGGAAGGGGCTTGGCCATTACCAAGGCACTCTTTCTGGAGCTGAATGCCTCCTACTGCCTCCTGGGAGTCTGGCTTTGCTCTGTGCCCCCACCTGCCCCCCTCCAGCCAGCAGGGGACTGCACAGGAAGCAAAAGCAGTAGCTAATTAGGAGACAGGAACCCACCTGCTCGAATACAGGTGATGGCTCCTGATACAGGATCCGGAGGAGATTGCGATCTACATACGCCTGGATTGGGGAAGCAGCACATCTTCTTCTGGCAATTGGGATGTTGAGGCCAACTCTCCCCCGTTTATCCCCCACATCTGCCTGGGTAGGGGCTAACAAGCCCCTCTGGGATCTGCATTAAGTCTCTCAGGACCTGCCTTGTTTTTCTAGTGGTAAGATGGGGTCTTGTGATTTATCTACACCCCCTTGCCAGATGCTCCAGGTAAGGCACTTAGATGCTGTGTATGATGGAGTAATGACCTTGGTCCCATTAGCCACACTCTGGCCAGACGGCTAGTGGGCCCAGCAGGCCTTCTGGGCTCAAAGAGTTAACGCAACTCCCAGGAGGAGCATCTCTTACATAGAAGTCCCAAGAACCTACCCACCGCAGGATGCTGAGGACAAGCCAGAGACTTCACCCATCAGCTTGAGAGATATGAACCTCATCTTGAGAGGCAGGGGCAGGCTCCCTGTCCACTTCTTGTGCCCAGGAGGACATCCTGAGATCTGAAGGGTTCAGGGACTCTTGGGAACCTGCCTGTCGGTATCGCAGTCAGCCTGAGCTACTGGCAGCCACAGTGCCCTTTCAGAGCTGTCACAGGGTCCAGATAACCTGGCTGCACATTCTGCATGTCTGCTCCACCAGCCTACCCTGCAGAAAACCAAGAGCAGGGCCAGGCGTGGTGGTGCATGCCTGTAATCCCAGCAATTTGGCAGGAGGATCACAAGTTTGAGATTAGCCTCAGCAACTTAGCAAGACCCTATCTCAAAATAAAAAAATTTTAAAAAGGGCTGGGGATGTGGCTCAGTGGTTAAGTGCCCCACAAGCAACAACAACAACAACAACAAAAACCTGGAGCAGGGCAGGGAGCCTGAGGCTGGGGGCTCCTCCACTGACTGGCTACAGGACCCCTGCCATCGCTGATCTATGACCTCCTCTGGGTGCTCTCTAAGATCCCTTCAGTGCTGATACTCTGTTGTTCCTGGAGATTATAGGCTACTAAGGTCCTGGGGATGCTCCTCTATGGGTGGGGGTGGGAGTGGGGAAAGCTGCAGGCTGCCCTGGGCGGCACAGGGCCTGAGGATGGGCACCTCCTTGCCTCATTCATAGTCCACCCCTGTGGAGAGGGAGCCCCGCCCTCCTCCTCACCTAGTCACCCACAACCTTTACACCTTTTCCACAGCCACAGCTGGCACCTGAAGGGGCTATGGGAGTGAGGGGAGAAATGGCCCCAGGGTCTGTCAGGATGAATGTGGCAGGAATCCATTGCGGAGCTGAGAAATGGGGTGTCTGGGTATGTGTGGGGAGCAGATGGCACTTCCTTCCCACCCCAACTCTAGCCTCATAACCACTTCCTGCAGTCAGGGAGGGGGACACTTCCCCCAACTACCTTCTCCTTTCTGTCCTTGCCACTCAGTTGCAGTCTTGAACCCAGACTGTTGGCACTGCCAGCCCTGCTGAGATTCCCCCAGCACCATCTCTTCCCCCTGTGGTGCCCTTCCTCAGCAAGGCTCCCCCTCCTACCAGGCCCTGTGCCCATCTCATTCTTGCTAGGAAGCCCCCAAGATGTCCCATCTGCATAGTTAGAATTCAGCTCTGACCTTGACACCCTGGTGTCCTGCCCATGGAGCTATTTGTCTCCATTAGAGGGTGGTGTGCTCCACAAGGAGAGAGACCGCATCGTGTTCATCTCGGTATTACTGAGCCCAGCAAAGCACCCAACCCATAATAAGTGTGACTGTATGTTGCATTCAACTGATGGAGAACAACTGTGCTTAAATGTCTCCATGAGCCAGCGACACACATTGCACACTCACATAACAGAGGTCAGTATATATCTGACCAGGTCGATAGGTCTTCAGTGCTCTCTGGGGCAATCCCTGGCCCACACTGGTACACACATATGTGCTCAGGTCTCTAGGGCTGGCAGGTGTCTGGTCATGGGAAAATCTTGAAAGTATGTACCCAGATGCTATGCAGATGCAGGGAGTTCACTCTCAGAATAGGGAGCCACTGGGGTAGTATGGAAGCTTCCAGGGTTTGGAATCTAATGGACAGGAGTTGGTAATACTGATTTCATCTCTTAATAGCTCTGTGAGCTTGGACAAATTATTCCCCCTTTTGGAGTCTCAGTTTGCTCATCTGCAAAGAGGAGATGATACCATGCGCTCCACAGAGCCGCTCAGCAGAGCACCCTGCAGCATCTCTTAAGCTGCCAGGAAGCTTCAGGCCACAGTGGGGAGAGACAGAGACCTGCTGCAGCGCCCGACCCCTTCCCCACGTCTGCCTGTGAGAACATCTCCTCTAGTATCTGCTTCATCTACTGGACTTTGCCAGGAGGTTCCCTTGTAGAAAACCTCCTCCAGAGAGTTTGAAAATCACCCCCTTGGCACTCGAGAGCCACGAGCTGGCGTCTGGCACAGAGAAGGTGCTCAATCATTGTTTGTTCCCACCCTTTGTCAGTTTGCCAGTCCTGGGAGCTCAGGGCGGGGCAGGGGCTGGCCTAGGAGGAGTTTGGGCTGCAGGCACTTATCCTGACTGTGCCAGAGCAAGGCAGAGGTGGATGTCACCATGATCACCTCCACCCTGAAGTGGTCAGAATTACCTGTTGTTTCTATTATCATAGGTAGTTACTGTAGATCATGGATAATCCAATCCCCCTGTCCACCTTAAACTTCAACTTCTTCCCGGCCCAAGACATTGAATCCCCTCTGGAAACAAACCTGCAGCCTTAGAGGAGATATGTAGAGGATCTAGGAACTCTAGACACCTGTCAGCCTCACCAGATAAATATTGAGCTGCACTGTATGCCAAGGTCTTGAATAAATGAACACACAGACACACACACACACACACACACACACACACAGAATCTGGGCTAAAGACTGGAGCTTATTGCCTCCTCGAAGGTGAGGCATTTGACACCCAGTGTTGCCCTGCATCCCTTCCCATTCCAGCATCTTAACCACGGGCTAAGCTTTGTGAGATGTGCAGGGAGACCATATAAAACACATGTCCTGGGCGGGCGCGGTGAGCGCATACCTGTAATCCCAGCAGCTCCAGAGGCTGAGGCAGGAGGATCGTGAGTTCAAAGCCAGCCTCAGCAAGGGCAAGGTGCTAAGCAACTCAGTGAGACCCTGTCTCTAAATAAAACACACAAAAGGGGGCTGGGACTGTAGCTCAGTGGTAAAGTGCTTGCCTAGCATGGGTGAGGCACTAGGTTCGATCCTCAGCACCACATATAACTAATAAATGAATAAAATAAAGATCCATCAACAACTAAAAACATTACAAAAAAAACACACACAAAAGGACTGGGGATGTGGCTCAGTGGTTGAGTGCTCCTGAGTTTAATCCCTGGTACCCCGCCCCCAAAAAGACAGAGACTTTATGGAGCTCCCTGACCAACCAAGAGCAGCCACAGGGCTCCTGAGTCCATAGGCCAGTCCTCTCCCCACATCATCTGCCCTATGACATTCTAGAACGCCTAGGATGGAGGAGGCCTTTTTGTCCAGAGCAAGGCTGGAGTGGAGCTATGCCAGGCCTGGAGCTGGCCTTGCCAGCTCTGAGTCAGTGGACTCTTGCCCAGGCCAGCTGCCCTGGTGCAGGGGTACAGGCACAGGCTGGCACAGGCGGGCACAGGCTGTCACTTGGGGGCTGGTCCTATGAGGGACCAGTGTATGGGGAATGGGCCACTTGGGGTTCAAGGGCACCATGGGGAGCTGGCTGGCTGAAGTTCTGAGCCCAGGAAACAAAGGGCCTGGGGACAGCTGTGGGACAGAAGGCTGTGAGCTGGTCTCTAGCATACAACAGGACTTCCTGGACTAAGGACCCCTGCCTGGAGCTAGCAAAAAATGACAGATAACTCCCCCAAATGCTGCCTAGGGATGCCCCCTCCTGGCCCTCAATCCATCTCTTCTTGCCCTGGATAATGGGGACTGGTGCATTAAGGGATATGGCAACTTTTAGATGCATGGGGTAGGAAAAGGGGGCATTTAGAGCCCAGTTGAGGGCAGAGACTGATTATCATCAGCCTCTATTCTGTAGCACACTACAAGGGTTACCAGGGCAGGAGGTAGAGTCAACTGGTCTGGTGCTTACTAGTTAGTATAATCCTAGTGTAACTAACTAATATAACTGGGGTTATTACCATCATTACTTAACCTCTCTAATCCTCAGTCTTCCATCTGCCAAATGGGTAGACGAGGGCCAGTGCAGGGACTATGAAGCACTCAGAGCCATGCCTGGGCCATTGCAAGTGCTCAGGAAAGATCAGGTATTTTGAGAACCCTCCAGAACTTGCGTCAGCAGTCAGAGCCAAACTACAGTCTCCAGGCTGTCCTGCATGTGTGAGGACACTGAAAAGCCCACCCTCTGGGTAGATGCCTTCCTCCTCTTAATCTCACAGGAGTAGTGGACCCAGGTGAGCACCAGCAGCCACCTCAGATTAGGGCACAAGGATGCCCCATGGCAGAGATACTCTGGCACCATGTGCAGAGGAGGGACATGGCTGGAACACACACATGAGCCCTCCTGAGCAAGTCCTCCTTCTCGAAGACCACAGTTCTTGCCTCAGGGGACTGAAGGTCAGAGATCAGCACCCCGTCCCCTTCCTATGATAGGAGTTACCAACTGGGACAGAACCATCCTCCTCCAGGAAGGTATCCATCATCTTCACGTCCCTCTGGAAGACAGGCTCTATGGGCACCTGGTGGGGGCTGCTGGGGTGCTCGGCAGCCAGGTCAGGCAGCAGCTGGCAGGAAGAGGTCTCTATGGTGCCCTGAGCTGGAGAGATTCTTAGAGTAGATATGGGTGGGATAGGGACTGCCTCAGCCCCAAGTGGGAGACAAAGGAGCTGTGTGCCTCCCTCCCTCCTGGCCCTTAGTTTTGTGTTTGCAGGAGATTTCCTGAATCCCCAAACCTGGTGCTCATGTTCCTTCTGGGGACACTGTGACTCCCAGGCACATGGATTTGTCTGAACTTTCAGCACTGGGCATGGGGCAGTCTGGTCCTCAGTCTGCAGCCTATGGCTTCAGGTCCTCTTGTGCTTGTCCTCTCCAGTGGACAGAAGGGGGAAGACTTGTATCTTCTAGGGAGGAAGCTTGGGAGCAGGAGCAAGCCACCCCTAGCCCTGCTGTCTCCCACCTGCCTGCCTTGCTCTGTGTGGTGTGGGCAGTGAGCCAGGGCTTTGAAAAGAAGAGTTCCTCCTTCTGTTTGTGAGCAGGGATGGAACTCAAGGTCTCACACATGCTGGACAAGGGCTCTGTACCAGTGAGCTACACCCCTGGCCCCAGAAGGATCACTCTCTAAGGTGCTAGGAGTAAGAACAATAACTTCAACTTGTTTCTGTAAAACCAAATCAGGGGGGAAAAGTCCCTCATGTATTAGTGGAACAATTTCAGCATATGCCCCCCTCTGTGCTAATAGGAGACTCCCCCATTTCCCAGCCAGTTTCCTATAGGCTGGTTCAAGGCAGAAGCTTGGGGTACACAGAGCAGGAAGCCTCCCCGCCACTGGATGCAAGGTAGGGGAACCTCGCGGTCCTTGAGGTTGGCAGATTCTGAGAGGATCTCACCTGGAGGGTGCCCTGTGTGAGGGAGTGGGGTTGGCTTGCACCTCTAAACGAGGGACTAAATGACTCCTTAGAGGAGGACCCCTAGGTGTATCTGGATCGAGGGTCCTGGGGTGGAAGGGACTCAGGTCTGCAGTGAGGTCATTACACACCCTTGCTTTTGTTTGCGACCTCTTTGGTAAACAAAGAAACATGGGCTAATTTTGTAGCAAGGACTCATTAAAACAAAGAAAAGATCTCTTCACTCTAGGATGCTAAAATCAGGGCACAGGGTCCACACAAGTCCCAAGAATGGTCAAGGTGAGCAACAGCCCCTGGGGGCTTGGATTAGGGGTTATGGTTCTCCTAAAGGCTGGGAAATGACTAGTGAGCAGGAGAAAATGAAAGGTGGTCTGTCTGATGGATTCCTGAATCATAACCACCATTTACCATTTGGAAGAAATTTACTGGGTTACTTCACTCCCCACCTCTAGGAAGATTGTCTTTAACTCTGGACCACGCCCTAGTTCTTCATGCCATCTTTAGAGCCATCTGAAAGGAGACTGCCCCATGGCCCATCTTCCTGTTCAGGCAGTATCTCCTGTAGTCTAACTTAAATCTCTCCTGCTTTGCTGCCTTATTCTTTGCTCTGGCTCTTCCTTGTGTATTGATAAACCATCTGTTTTTCCCCTACCACCTACACCCAGGTTGAAGATTGTCTTTGAAATATACTTTCTCATCAACATTTGGCTTGAAAAGGTTTCTGGTGGTTTGTATCCTCCAAACCACCCTGAAATGTACTGTTGATGGGGTCAGAGCAGAGAGTACCTTGAGGTACTTGTTTCTATGTATCCGCCCCTGCAGAGTAAGCTTGGTCAATCAGAGGCAGTAAGTGCAACCGTCCCATTGAACACAGTTGCACGGAGCCCATTCCACATGTGTCCCCATTTGAACAACTGCTGGCAGAGGAGGTGCGGGAGGGGATTGCATAAGGAGTGGAATCCAGCAGGGGAGCCTTGTGGGTGGACTGAGGGCTGAAGCCAGAGGAGCACCTGCACCCAGGGAAGGCGCTGCGAGGGGGAGCTGCCTGGTGGGGATGTGGGGAGCAGAGGAAGGGAGGAGAGCAAAAGAGAGCTCCTCAGTCCCCAACCCCTTCTCCTCAGGAAGCACCTCTGCGACCCAGATGCTCATGCAGAGCATGAGAAGAACAGCAGTTTCTATATGAGGCAAGTGACTTGGGTGACTTTGATACCATCAGTTCAGGGGCCCCTGTCTGTCTCACCTCCTGCCTCTGTTTCTGGCTAAGGATTCCCACAGGACCTTAGGCAGGACTTTGACCTTATGGTAGAAGACTTGTAAGTGATTCTGGCTGAGCTTGGCTACAAAGGGGTTAAGTGGTGGACACCTTGGGGAGGGGGCTTGGACACAATGCCTCTGAGGGCGGAAGGCCTCTCTTCTTCCTGCCAAGGCCAGGAGAGAGAGCACCTGTTCTGACTTCTGGGCTATTGCCCCACCCCACCCTCAGGAGCCACGGCCATCTCAGCTTCTCTTACAGGTGGCCCCACTCTTTGCTGCCCTTCACCTCTAGCAGCTTGTCCAGTGTCTCTGAGTTATGCTGGGAGTAAGGCAGCAGATAGAATCAGAGGCTACCTGAACTGAGGGGCCCTCTGGCCAGAGGCTTGGCAAGTGAGGCTGAAACTGCTGTCTGAAACTGCTCAGGCGCTCAGGGATGGACCAGGCTACTTGATCTGTTCTGAGCTGAGGGAAAAGATGCTCAACCCATCTTTGTCGGGGGCTGGGGCCAAGGCATACACAGCCCACCCCCTTCTGGTCACACTGGATTCCCAAACCTCTAGACAACCTTGAATGACAGCTTCTCCCCCAGGGATACCAGCTCAGCTCCCCTGATCTGATGGTCTGGGACTGCAGGATCTCTCCTCTGCCTGAGCAGCTCCTTCCATGGGCACTGCCTCATGGTACCCTGGCAGAATGGGCAGCCCCTCTTGGAGGAGAGGACAACATTCAGTTCGGGGCACTCACTGGACACTCCCCTACCTCTGGCCCATTATGTAAGCCCATGGTGTGAGACAGAGGGATTCCCCTATTTTCAGAACCCTCTGGAAAGCCAAACTTCCAGCAAGTCTTTCCTTCTCATCACCCAGAATGAGGGGGAGGGATCTGAGGATAAGACAAGGTTGAGGAGGGGGGAGGGGAAGAAAAGGAATTTCAGTCCTGCTCATCCCAGTTGCTTACCCTTGGGATGTGACTTGCCTGGGTTTCTCATCCCTGAGTCCCTGCTCCTGGACAGGCCTTTTCCCAAACTTGTGCTCTCCCCTGTCTCCTCCCTCTTCTACAGCTTCTCCCTCTGCCCAACTGAAACAAGACTTTGCAAAGAGGTCACCCTGTAGAGGCAGCCCCCCTGGGGACCTTGAATCTGGGAACCCAGGCTCAGTTCCATCCAGGGGCTTCTAAGGGCAGGCCAGAGCCTGGAGCCTGGCCTTAGGACCTGTACCACACTAGATCAGGGGGCTCAGGGCAGGCCCAGGAGCCACTGCCCTTTCCGGTGGATTTGCTGCTGCCAGCAGGCCAGCTCAAATTCCTGGACTCACCCCTGGGGTCCAGCTTCCTGGGCAGGCTTGGCCTGCCAGGCCCCTGAAGGATGCCACCCACGGAGACAGGGCGGAGGAGAACCTCTGTCCCTTGGTCACTGTGGAGCTGGGCTGAGAAGTCAAGACTGGCCCAGTCGGCTAGGTGTCCCTGTCCCCTTCCAAGTTACAAGGGGCATATTTACAGGGGTTGAGCATGGAGTCCCTGCCAGAACAGCGCCCGGGGAAGCCCCTGGCTGGAGCACACAAAAGCGCTGGGCACCTACCTGGAGAGAAGCAAGGGTGTTGGCTGGAGCAGGAGGATGCTGCCTGGGTCGGTGCGCCCGCCAGCCCTGCCGCCAGCCCCTTGGCCGGCTCCCCTCGGCCCCTGCCGGCCTCAGCTGCTCGCTGTCCTGGTGCCGCGGCGGCCGCGGCGGTGGCGGGTGAGGGCGCGTGTGTGTGTGCGCGCCGGAGCCACTGCAGCATCTCTGCATCAAGATGTGCTCCTCCCTCCCCCAGGCTCCGCTCACTGGCTGGCTCCGGTCCTCAGCCAACGCTCGGGGCCCTGGAGATGGCTTCCTCTGCCCCCCTCCCGCCCCCTTCCGTCCCCACCCTCCTGGCTTTACCTCATTTGCTGTCATTTAAGGACCAGGGAGCAAGCCGAGCGCCGGTCTTCCATAATGCATGGGCAGCTCCTCGTGGGCCAGAGCTGTCTGGCTTTGCCTGCCCCCCTCTCCCCATCCGGAGCTGAAGGGGCCAGAGAGGGGTGAAGCCAGGAGGGACAAAGAAAGTGGCTCTCTCTCCTCAAACCCTGGAGACTCATGGAGCCCAAACTCCTGGTTTCCCCCAGAAATTTCCTATTAGAGGAAAAGTTCCAAATCAGAAATGCCCAGTCTGCTGTATGTGGCACCGGTGAGATGGAGAGGGGCCCCTCAGGTGCCCACCCACATGGCCTTCATCTTCTTTGCTTCCCTTGCTCCAAAGTAACACAGGCTTCTTATAAAAAGATCCAAACCTTAGATTTAAAAAATGTGCAAGTCCCTTAACCACCACCCTTAACAAATTTGAGAACCTGCCTCATATTTTCATGTGGAAGATGATCTGGATCATTAGTATTATTTTATGAATATGGGGTCACACCATAGATCGTGATTCGCAAAATATTTTTTTTAACTACATAATTGTTCTTGGACACCTTTGCCCATCAGTACAGATGGATCCAAGCCCATTGTTACTCAACCAGCAGTGTGATGTCACGAAAAGCTCACTGGATTAGGGGTGTGGATGTCCCAAGGGTACTCTGGACTCTGTTACTGATTGGCTGTGTGTGTTGGGCCAAGTAGCTTGCCTTCTCTGAGCCTCATTGGCAACTTGAAGGGGTTAAAGATGGCCAAGGTCCCTGCCAGCTCTGAGATTCTAGGTGTTCACCCTGGTCAGTGATGCATCTCTTCTGCCCAGCTCCTGTCATGTGGGGATGTGCCCAGGAAGGCTGGGGCCTGGAGGCAGAGGGACCAGCCATCTGCAGCACCAGTCAGTCCTTGTCAGCCTGTCACTGTTGTCTCACCCCCCTCTGGTCTGCCTGCTGTCCAGTTCGCACAGGCAAGACTGATGAGGGGTCCAGATGCTGCAACAGCTGGCAGGGCTGGCCAGCCTCGGAGTTGTAAATGCCATACCTGTCAAGTGTGGAGCATGACTCTGTGTCTTCTTGAGTGGACTGGGACCTGGGGGCCTCTGCAGGAGTGAGAGCGCTTGGAAAAGAGGAGTGGGGAGGCTCTGCTGTGCAGCCTCCATGTCCCAAGTGCCTGCTCAGGTCCTGTGGGTGCTCCACCTTTCCTTCAGCTCCCCTCCCAAGGGCTTGTGCAACTTGGTAGCTCCATCTTTGTTCCTGATGCGGAGATTTCTGGTTTTGCTAACGATCTTTCTTGGGTAACTTACAGTACTGCTGCCGAAAGATAGGCACATGGACCCCCTTCCAGGATGCCCTTCCTCTTCCTGCCCCTGCCCACATGGTCCTGTCTGTCTGTCTCTTTGGGGACCGTCTCGCTAGTCTTGAGCTCCTGAGGTGAGCCTTGCCCCTGGTGCATGCCAGGTCAGCCCTTCCCTGCAGAGGCTCTAGGAGGTCTCCCCCAGCAGAAGGAGGCAGGAGCCGGTCCTTGCCAAGGCAGGGGATGATGTCGCTGCTGTGGGGTGGATGGGCTGGGAGATTGGCTGGCCCTGGAGCCAAGGGTCAGGAAATGCTTGCAAGAATCGCTTTAGACTGAGACAGCTGTCTCTGTGACTATTTTAGGACAGCTGTTGTCCTTGTACTGGAGGCTGGGTCCCTGGGCAGGTAACTCTGGTCTCAAAGACTCTCTCAGATCCTCAGGCAACTAGCCAGCCCCACCCCAGGTGCACTTTGAAAGGCACAATAAGTGAAAACAAAAATATTTACCAAACTAGACCTGATTTGAAAAGATAGTTCCCTAAATTTTGTCTTCTCACTTGTATAGAGTGCTCAGCTGAGCCTGGTCCAGATGAGCTTGGGGGATCCTGGGAACCTCCAGTGCCAGCCTCTGAGATGCTCCTGTTCTCAGATCGTGGTGTGGATGCTTGGAGGTCCAGGCTGGGCTATGCTTGGGGGGGTCATCAGTTTGATAATAACAGAAATTAGATCTGTTTTGAACTTCCCCCCAAATTGAGGAGCTATGCTAAGTTTTTTACTTAAACCATTCACCCAAGAGGCATGTGTGGTTATTGTTATTATCCTCAGTCTATGGAGGATGTTCCGTGCCAGTCAGGAACTTGCTTGGAGTAAACACTGAACAAGTGAAGCAGCAGTGCCAGGGGTCAACTCCAGCCTCCTGGCTTAACTTTGTGCTGTGGATGCCAGATGCCCACTGTCATTCTTCTGGGGGTGGGGGCAGGGAATAGAAAATGAGCTGGTTTTCTCTCTCTCTTTTTTAAAATATTTTTTTAGTTGCAGATGGACACGATATTTTTATTTATTTATTTTTATGTGGTGCTGAGGATCGAACCCAGTGCCTCATGCATGCAAGGCAAGCGCTCTACCACTGAGCTACAGTCCCAGCCCCAGGTTTTCTCTTTTTTGGTAGCTGCCAGAGCCTGGAATCCTCAGTGTGACTGACCATCAGGGGCAACTCTTCTCCTCTGTGGAATATCGAGCCAACTCCCTGTTGTTCAGAGCTGGGACACCCGATCTCCATGTGGAGTCCTCAGGGACTCCCAAACAGGGCAAAGAAAGACTGGCTGAAGGTGATCAGGTGGTTAATAAAATGGACTACTATTTTGCCTGTAAACATGCTGTTTCCTTTGGGGAGGATCAAAAGGCATTTTGAGGACCACCCGACCCTTCCCAGACCCTTCCCAGACCATCTGCTTCAGCTCCACCAGATCAATAATGATGGAGTCTAGAGGACTCTCAGTCCCAGGGAACAAGTGGAGTGGGTGAGACATCCTGCCATAATCCCCGGGTGCTGGCAGCTTTGTGATCTCCTTCCATACTTGTCCCCGTCTGCGCATCTCTTCTCCTGACTTCTCCAGCCACTAGCACTGTTGTCTCTGGTTTTGGACTCCACACCCTTCAGGGATCCCAGAGGGCCGGGTGTTTATGGAGCAGCACCTCTGCCTAGAATAGTAGGGGATTCAAGAGCCAGAGGATGTGGTCTGTCTTCAAAGTGCCTGTAAACATTTTGGAAGCAGAGTCTGACAGTGGTAAGGGACTGTCCACTTGCAGTTCAGGGGACTGAGGTGGCAGTTAGGCAAAGCTCTGAAAACAGACCAACTTGGCACCCAGTCCTGCTACCAAGGAGCTCTGTGGCCATAGACAAACTGCTTCCCTCCTCATCCAGAAAATGGGAATTAAGACACACGCCTCACTGAGCTGGTGTGAGCTTTGAATTACATGCGAAGAATCCAGCATAATAGGTGCTCAATAAATGTTGGTGCCTCCCTCTTGGCCTTTTGGGATTCAGCACACCCATCTGTAGAATCAGGATGTGCTCCCATGAGCCTGAGCTCTTCCTGATTTCCTTTCATTGATGCAATGGTTGCAGAACAGACTGCACCACTCTGTCACTTCTACCTGAATGACAAAGGGCAGGCCATTGATGACTCTTGATTGCTTTGAGAATCCATTTCTTCATCAGTAAAATGAGAATAAGCCTACTCCTACTTAGGATGGTAGTGAGATATGTGGGTTAAACATATGATTTTTATTTTATTAAACAAATTTTTTTTGGTATGGGGATTAAACCTAGGGGCACTCAACCACTGAGCCACATCCTTAGCCCTATTTTGTACTTTATTTAGAGACAGAGTCTCACTGAGTTGCTTAGGGCCTTGCTAATTTGCTGAGGCTGGCTTTGAACTTGTGATCCTCCTGCCCCAGCCTCCTGAGCCTCTGAGATTATAGGCGTGCGCCACTGAGCCCAGCTAAACATAACATTTTTAAAAGTACTTTATGAATCATCACCCTTCTTTTAGGGGGAGGATACTGGAGATTAAACTCAGGGGCACCCGACCTCTGAGCCACATCCTCAGCCCTATTTTGTGTTTTATGTAGAGACAGGGTCTCACTGAGTTGCTTAGTGCCTTGCCATTGCTGAGGCTGGCTTTGAACTATGGCTGCTCCTGTCTCAGCCTCCCAAAGTGCTGGGATGACACGTGTGCACCACCTCACGCAGCTGAATTGTCACCTTGATGGGTGCCGTACAGAACACCCATTATCATCCCCACAGCCATGCAGCCCTGGAGGCTGGAGTCAGCTTAGTGAAGCTCATATTTTCCTAGTCCCCCTCCTCCTGCTTGGCCCAGTCCCTGGTATGTAGAAGAGAGTCAGTAAATCTTTGTTATCTAGGTGAATGAGTGGAGGAGAGTGAGTGTGGTGACCGTTTAGAGGGTGGGGAGGGAGGGGGCTCGTGGGTGAGTGAGGGTTTCAGTGGAAGCAGAGCGAGGTGCATCTAGGATTGGCCACATAGATGGAGGGGAGGTGGGCATGCACTCCTGGCTTGAGGGTATGGCAGTGACAGAAGCCAGGACTCGGGGCCTGCGAAGAGCATGATTCATGCAGGGCTCAGAGGAGCCAGGTTGACCCGTGCAGGGCACCGGAAGAGGTATTGCAGTATCCCGCTTGCAGTTGCCCTCCTCATTTCACTTGAGGGGTCTGTGGCCTGGAGGGGACTAATTATTCTCTTTACCATTTCAACCCAGGGCTCGTGGAGCTTCTTTTTCAGGCTTATAATAGACAATGCTAATGCCATTATTAATATTTAATAGTAATGATGCTAATAATGCCCATTTATGTGGTCTCTCCAAAGAGCTCAAAGAACCCTGAGTTCTTTTTTAATGAAACAATTTGGCTAGTGTAGGGGGTGGGGGGGTGGGGCACTGGAGAGAAATGGAAGTGCAGGGAATTCAAACCCCAACAGGGTGAAAGGACTGTGCCAGGTCACGGAGCAGGGGAGGTGGACATGCAGCTAGGATGGGGTGCTTGGGCTCTCTGCCCGGAGTTCTGCCCTTGGCTCTCCCAGGAGATCCTTGGTATGGGCATTTTTTGGTTCTGGCATTCAGGGAGCACAAGGGAACAATCTTGGGGGGCATCTGTGCCCAAGAGTGGGCAGCACTGCTGAGCAGATGGCCTCTGAGTGCTCTTGCCTAAACCTGACCAGAGTGGCTGATGGGCAGCCATGGAGGGGCAGAGGGGGACACTGGAGTCCTTGCCTAGATTCTGCAGGCCCCTGGAGCCTCAGGTGAGACCCACATTTTCCAGGATCCCTGGGCATCTGCTACAACCTCTTGGAAGTAGTTGTAATTAGGGCATGTCAGCGCAGGGTCTCAGATAGCTCCATTGACATAAGAACAACGATGCTCTCAGAAGGAGGCAACGCAGGGCAGCTGGAAGGCCACGAAGGCAGCCAGACCTTGATTCTATTTCTACCCACTCTGCTCATTGGCTGTGTGACCTTAGGCTTCTTAGCCTCAATTTCTTCATTTGTAAAAGGGAGACGTGACTCAAATTACATGGATCCAATGAGGCCGTGCATACCCGTTGGATGGTGGTGGAGGGCAGTGGGAATCTCCGGGTTCTGGGCTCAGTGAAGAGCATGTCCCATGTGGGTGATGCTAGTGGTGGCATTGTTACCACATCTAGGGAGGTCACATATCTCTGCTGGCTGGTCTCCCTTGGCTCCTGCCCATTTCTGAGCTGACATCTTTAGTCTTTTCATGGATCCTGTGATCACCAACTCAATCCCGTCCTGTTCTGGAAAGTGTTGGACTCTCTCATTTCACTCTCTCTCTCTCTCTCTTTTTGTACTGGGGATTGAACTCAGGGGCACTCAACCACTGAGCCACATCCCCAGCCCTATTTTGTGTTTTATGTAGAGACAGGGTCTTACTGAGTTGCTTAGCGCCTCGCCATTGCTGAGGCTGGCTTTGAACTTGCGATTCTCCTGTCTCAGCTTCCCAAAGTGCTGGGATTACATGCTTGAGCCACCACGCCTGGCTCATTTCACTCTCTTGTACTGTCCCTCGTTTGGAATAGTGGGCTTCTTCTTGTCTACCTGGCGAAATCTCCCTCACTCTCAAGAATTAGACTAGCATCCCTCCCTCCAGACCTGCTCTGGGCTCTCCCTGAAGGCATTTGGTGGCTGTGTACAGTGTCCTAACCGCATCATAGGCGTCCACTTACTGTCTGTGTGGTGATAGGATTGCATTCTTGACTTAGTGTCCAGTGATTTACAGGTCATGCATTCTTCCCTGGCAGTTCAAGATGGAGGTAGACAGGACCAAGGTGGAGCACAGTTGGCTACTTCTCTCCCACTCCTCGGTGTTCTGGAGGCAAGGCCAGTACCAACCTGTGAAGTGCTTTTGTCCAAGCAGGTGCAGCAAGGCACCAGGGCACACAGATCAGAAAAGGGAGCAGGGCAGGGTTTAATGTCCCACACACTATCCCAGCCTGCTGTCATATATGGTGGCCCAGCCTGAGGCCCCTTAGGAGAAGCTGTCCATCAGGGTCAGAGATGAGCCTGATGTGCCACTTGCTCAGCTACTGGAGGCCGCGAGATGGGTGCAGATCTCGGTGGCAGGGAGGCTGAGGTCCAGGGCAGGCTATACGGGTACAACCTGTGCCGTGGCATACCCTGTATTCAGAGGGCCTGTGCTTCGCTCAAAGCTTTTCTGCTGCTCTCTTAAAAGTAATTTTTAAACAAGGAACTCAGCATTCTTTTACTGAGTTCTGTAAATTATGCTATTGGTCGTGCCGAGGTCAGTGAAGTTACCTCACTAAAAACAGTACCAGAGCTACCGAGTCAGGAGTTAGGGGTAGACAACCCCCTGGTCCCACTCAGGGGAGTAGGACTTCACTTGCGACTTCAGTGTCTGCCCTTGGCTTTGTGAATGTCACAGGAGCAGGTGAACTGGGACCTCATGTTTTGATTCCTCAGAGGTCCTTAAAGCCAGAGGTGTGGTCTGTTGTGCTAAGAATGAATTTTATATTTTTAAGTGGCTAAAAGAAATCAGGAGACTATTTTATGACACATGAAAATAATCCGAAATTCAAATTTCAGTCTTCATAAATATTGATTGGAACCTGGCCACGCTTGTTCATTTGGTATTATCTATGACTGCTTTCATGCCACCGTGACAGTTGAGTGGTCGTAATGGGGACTGCATGACGGCAAAGATGAAAATATTTACCACTTGGTCCTTCACAGAAAATGTTTGCCAAACCCTGGTTGAAGCCACCCCTCTGCCACCTGGATTCTAGAATCAGAAAGAAGAGAAATGTTGGTTGTGGATACTCAGGTGTTGGGTTCTCTTTTGCTTTAGCTCAGTGGTCCACAACCAGGGGACATTGGTGAGGTCTGGAGACATCTGTGGCCATCACAGTGGGTGTGTGGGGGTGGGGAGGATTGATGTGACAGCCCCCAAGAATTCCCCAGCTCAACTCCTCAATGGTGCTGGGGTAGAGAAGCCTCATGCCAAAGGAGGGGTGGGGACAGCCAGATTCTAGCAGATCTTTCGGGCTGGGGACCAGCCAGAGCTTCCACTGCCCTGGGACTGAACAGCCCGAAGAAGGTGCACGTAGCAGGAGGGGGCTTTCCCGTCTGTCCTGGCTCCTGCTACCTCCCTGGGCAGCCCTCAAGAGGCAGCATAGCCTCCTTCCCTGGATCCTCCAAAGACCTGAATAGATGCTTATCTGCTTGGCCAGGTGAGCTTGATCCCAGAAAGGAAAATGTTATCGGGGTCCCTAGTCATGGCCATGGGAGGGGCACCAAGGGCTGAGGATGGAGCGCTCCCAGGGGACCAGGTGAGCAGGGTGCCCAAAGTCAGGCAAAGGAGCATGAGGCTAGGGGAGCTTTGGGGAAGAGGCTGGCAACGCTCCCACCGACCTTCTGGAGAGTGCGAGGAACAGATGCTGTGGCTGTCAGATGAGAGGCTCCTGGCACTTTGGGAAATTGCAGAATTAACAAAAGGGGAGCTACTTTCAGGGAATATAAGCAGGGCACAGTGTGCGCAGCTGGGCTGGCCTCTGAGCACTCCCTTGCCTTGGAGGGTGAGAAGCAGGGATCCTCCTGCCTGGGCTCTAGGCTGGGGGTGGATTGGGAAGGTGGGGAGGGAAGTGGAAGTGACTGAGCTGTCAGGCCTGGGGACAGGACGGGGTCAGTTAGAGCTGGAGCCAGGGCCAAGGCTGCCCATAGCCCAGTCTTGAAAGTGGCAGGACTGTCTGGAGGTCATCTCATCCATCCTGGGTCTAGTCCTAGCAGATGGCATCACGCCAGCAGAGGACCTAAGCAGAGGGCTCCTCAGCAGGAATGAGAATTCACCAGCTGTTACTTGCAAAGCCCCAGAAGCGGCAGCCAGCTCTTGTTGGAAGCTTCGCGGACAAAGAGTCCTGTGTCTGAGTGTGCGCAGGAGGCCTGCACCTTCTTCTGGTGGGAAGCGAGGAGTGCGAGTGTCCAGAGCCAGTGTGGCCTCCTCCCAGATGCTTACCTGCTCTGCAGGAGACACCAGAGGCTGTGATTTGTGCTATGTGGCTGCAGATGCTGAGGAAGGTTTGGAGTAGAGCCAGGGAGCTGGGTGCCATTGAGAGCTGGGAGTATTGGACTCCCAAAATCTATTAAAAGAATAGAAAAAGAGAAGGATGATAAGCAATTTTTCAAGTGTGAATGGTTTTAATTACATGGATGGGGTTAATTTAGATCCAAAGAACATGCTTTCTAAGACTAATGTGTGAGATGACAGATAATTGACTATGGGAGCTGTGGAATCTCTCCCAGGTGTTGGGGACCTACCTGCCTGGTCTGGTGACTGAGGGTTGCTAACAGTCCCCCAGCCTAGTGGTCTGGGCACAGCTTTGTCCTTGCCCTGGGAGCTATAGTAGCTGAAGTAGAGAACAGTGGATGGATGGGGGAGCAGGGGACATCCAATTCTCTGGAGGTCCTTGGGCATTGGCCCAGAGAGTCCCCAGCTGAGCAGGCTATCCCATCCACCAGGGAGATGGACTGGCCATCAGTTATGCCCATGACTGGAAGGGCAGGCAGGACCAGAGGGCAGGGAGCAGCAAAGAGAGATGCAAGGGGTCAGGCCCCTCATTTGCTGGAGTGCCATCCCTCTCCTTGTCAAAACTCTCTGGGGACCAGCCGACAGATGCGCCCTGGAGGAGGGCGGGGGCCTCCTCCCCATTGGCAGCATCCTGGCTTCTTCCCCTCTTCCTGCCAGGTTTCCCTGGAGCCAGCTCCATTGTTAGCCAGAAACCCCCCCGGGACAGACTTCAGATGGAGGAAGCGGGTGTGTGTTTGGTTTTGCAGGAGGGAGTCTCTGAACCAAGAACCTATTTGGCTAATGAAGTCATAATTACTCCCGGGCTCACTAATAGGATGAAAGCTGGGGGCTCGGTTAAAAGCCACTGATGGACCCTCGAGAGTGTGTCTGACAGCTTTGAAGAGGGGCTAGAGAATCAGAAATGGAAAGGGGTGGGTGTCAGGGTGGGAGAGGGGGAGGAGGGAGGGTGGAGGGCCTCTGCCCCAGTCTGGGGTCTGCCTGTATCATATAGTTTTACCTATATTCCTCAGTTTGGCATAGGATGAGAGGCCTGGGAATTACCAGATTGCCTCTTCCTGCTCCAAACTTCCCCAAACCTAGCTCAGCTCACAACCGTCTGCTTTGGTAGGCAACTAGCGGGCTGGCGAGAGTCCTGAGCAGCTGAAAATCCCTTTGGAACGAGCATGTTTTTTGAAGTTTGTGTGTTATTCCCTGTACCCCCTCCCCCCAAAAAACAAAAAAACAAAAAACCCCTGAGCCTTTCTGATATGTCTGGTTGGCCGTCATTTGCAAAGTGTCTGCTTTCCCTGAGGATGCATTAGCTAATGTGGAAGGGAGGGAGGGTGCATTTGCTGCGTGGTGGGGAGCCCGTTTGGGGCTTTGCATTTGATATGAGGAATCTATAAAACAAGGGAGTGGACCAAGGCTCACTGGAACCCTGTCGTCATTTTGTGAGTCTGAGACACATGCATTTAATGGAGAAGGACCCCAGGGCTTTCCAGAGGAGCCTGTCTATAGCAGACTGCCCTGTATGGCCCTGTGCGGTCTGCTCTGTCCCTTCGGTTAGCCAGCAGCCTTGACCCTGGCCAGACACGAAGGGAGGAGACTGATGGGGTGGTGCAGAGGAAGGCCTTTGGGTTTTGTTTTCTAGTTGTTGCTGGCATTCAGTAGGGGGAAATTGGGTAGATATTAGGTCCTCTGGGCCTCAGAGATGATTACATGGATGTCAGTCTTTGCCAGGTGCTGAGAAGGAAGGAACCCTGTATCCTATGCCTTTGGCCTGGAAGAGGCACTAAGCTTGGGAATCAGGATCCTAAGGCTTAGTGTAAAGTGGCCCCAGGATTCAATCTCCGAGGATTGAATTGAATCTCCAAGGATTCAATTCCTTGGAGACCAGTGTTGCGAGGACTCATGGAGAGAATGTTGGCGGAGTTCTGTCCTGTGGCCACTCCCTCTTGGGACAAACCCAGGCCTCCTGGACGTTTCTCCTTCTCTTCTGCCACGTGGGTTGTCTGGTGAGTAGAGGGCTGTGCAGGGTCCAAACAGCCAGGCTGCAGCTGGAAAGAGCAGGTAGGAGGGACGTGAGGGATGGACAATCCTTTCCAATAAAAAAGCATGGTTCCGAAGCTTGAAAGACAGACAAGAACACTTAGGGGACCTTGGGAAAGTTAATTAATGGGGCTGTAGAATGAACCTCAAGCTCGTAATACTTATCGCTGGTCCCTCCATTCAGCCACTGGAACCTGCTAAACTTGCTTAGGAAGCAGATATAGCCAGTTCCCTCCCCACCTCTGGCCCTAGCACCACAGAATTCAACCAGAACCTGTAAATATAAACATAAACTGCAGAGAACTCAAATCCAAATGGGATCTGGCTACACTGCAGGGACTGCTGGGTCCCAGAGATCAGTCAGCATGTGTTTATGGAGCACCTATTACTTGTGAGGATCAGGGTTGGGTGCTGCAAGGATACAGGAGGCCTGAGGCCCTGGACCTGCCCTCTGGAGGGCTGCATTCTGGCTAGGCAGAGAGGAGACAAGTCCCTGCAGGATCTGGAGTTATGCCAAAGGCCAAGGTCAAGAGGAGCAAGAATATGGGGAAAAGCTCCTAGGTGAGACAGCCCCATGGGCCAGGGCAGGGAGGAAATTTGGACTTGAGCCTGCAGAGAAGGGTAGAGGGCTTTGAAGGCAGATTAGAGGCTGGGAGGAACATTTTGGTAAACAGAAGAGGGGATATGTAAGGTGATTCACTCATTTATTTAAATCATACCAATTCTTATATAAACTATTCTTAGAACTTTTCACCTCTGAAGTAGCTACCACTATAATCCCAATATAGGTGAGGAAATTCAGGCAAAGAGAGGTTAAATAACTCACCTGAGGTCACACAGCCAGTGCCTAACTTATCTGCAGAATCTCATCTTTTACTCAGTGGACAAGGCAGTCTTGTCCCTGTGCAAGTCAGTCCCTCATGCTTTGCTGTCCCTCATCATATGACCATGAACTGCATAGCACCCACAGCCTCTCTGGGGTTCGTCTGCCACAGCAGAGCAGAGGAGAAAGGGGCGACTTGCTGCCGGAGCGTGCTGAGGACTTGGCAGGGGCTGCCCTGGCCCGGTGCCTTTGAAGCACAGATGCCAGGGCTCATCTTCATAGAGATGCCCATTCATACCCTGAGTGTAGTAGCGAAAGTAGGGTTTTTGAGTCAGACAGACCTGGCAGTTAAGTCTGGCTTTGTCATTCACCTGGGACAACTTATTCTACCATTTGGAGTCACAGTTCCTCAAGCATATCAGGATGTAAAGCTACCTGCCACAAAGGGCTGTGTGCGGGTTAGAGACTGTTTACATAAAGTGAGCATCACTGTGTCCTCAGAAGCAACTCCATGTAAATGTATTGCGACCCAAATACCATCTGGTGTTCTCTTGCTTCTTTGACATCAATGTTATAAATGGCTCAGTTTCTGCCATTCCTGCCAATTCCATGGTCTAGAAAGTCAAAGCCCTTCCCACAACGTTGGCTGATTCCTGGGGGCTTCTGTGCTGATCCCAAATTTTCATGTGATCTCTGCTCCCCACTGCATCCATTTGGATATGACATCCACTCATCTTGTGGTTTGCATAAATCATCAACTCAAAGCGAATGCGTGAATCAAGTCGGTTTGACTGCCAATTTGGAGAGCACAGGGTACATGACTTTGTCACTGTCCCTCTAACCTAGTGGTCCTCAAGCATTAGCCTATGTCAAAATCACCCAGATGGTTTGTTAACATAGATACTGGAGTTTCTGATACAGAAGACCTGGGAGGGACCCAAGAATTTGTATTTCTGCCTGTTTCCAGGGTCAGATACTGTTGGACCAGGGGCCCAGCAGGGGCCACACTTTAAGAATTGTGCTCTCAAAATAGGGCTGGGGATGTGGCTCAGTGGTCGAGTGCCCCTGAGTTCAATCCCCAGTGCCAAAAAAAAAAAAAAAAAGAATTGTGCTCTAATCTTTGCTCCTCAAACACCCTTCTGGATGGCCCCAGAGTTCCCAAATCTTCCCATTATGCAACATTCTCTCCAGTAGCTATAGGCAAACTGCCTTCTTCATTTAATAAGCCTTTTTGGAGGACAATTGGTATTTCAAATACAGAATGTGTAGCTTTGCTGGTTTGTATCATCGTGAAATCCCCACCCTCCACCTGCCTGCCGACTCTGCTGTGTTCTCCCAGGTGAAGCTAAGCAGAGAGAATGGCTGGACTCAGGGGTGGGGTAGGTGAGTTCCTAGTGACCCTTGCCAGTGCTGAGGGTCTGGGTGTGGACACAATCCAACTCAGTGGTCCCCAGTCTACACAATGCCATGCTTCTCTGCGGTGGAGTCTGGGCTAATCAGCAGCAATTTCTGGGGTGGGGGTGGGAGAGGGAGTTGGGGTTGGGTCGCAGCTGTAGCTCCAAATTGCTGTGAGGCCCACTGCCTGGTCCTTGTCCAGCAGGAACTGACATCAAACAAATGGACTCTGATGCATTAAGTGGGGCAGGGGCAGGGTGGCCCTCCCCTGTCTGTCTCCACCTAATATATGTGAGCAGGAAGGCCTTGATGAGGAGGGCTTTAATGAATTCCCAGATTCCAGCCCTTGGGGGCAGCTGGGCAAGAGCGGGTACAGCCTTCCCTCTTAATAAAGATTGGAAGATGACTTGTCCCCTCCCTGCTGGGTCTGTTAATCCAACTCCAAGCTGGAGATTAACATTTCTAATGGGCTGGGAGGTGCAGGCTTCAGAAGACAGGGATGAGGGATGACAGATATTCTGGGGGGTCCCTGGGGCTCTGAAGAGAGGCAGTGCTTTGTCTGGCCTCGGTTGAATTGGGGTTGGGCTTTCTTCAAACAAGATGCTCTCTTCATCTCTCTACTTCTGTGCCCTGGAGTGGAAATTTCTGCTCTAAAAAATAGACCCCCTCTCCCCTGAAATGTCATGTGAATTTCCAAATATCCAATACCCAAAAGTTCCCATAAAAAAACATGAGCTCAACCAAGCACAGTGGTGCACGATTGTAATCCCAGCTACTTGGGAGGCTGAGGCAGGAGGATCGCAAGTTTGCGACCAGCCTGGGTAACTTAGTGAGGTCCTATCTCAAAATAAAAAGAAGGAAAGGGCTGGGATGTGGCTCAGTGGTAGAGAGCTTGCCTAGGGTGTGAGAGGTGCTGGGTTCATCCCCAGCACCACAAAAACAAATAACAGCAGCAAGAGGAATACGAATTTACCCAGCTACTCCTTTCAGAGGAAGGGCTTCCTCATTCATTCAATTTATCCATTTATTTTGTCCTTCAGTTGGCACCTGCAATGTGCCAGGTATTGCAATCCGAAAACAGAGATGGAAAAGGAAAGATCTCTTAGACTCACGATCTTCACAATTTAGTAAGAGAAAGAGACAATAAATATAGTATGCCAAAGCCCATTATACATGAAGCAGGTGCTCTGCAGGCACAGCGAACCATCTAAACCAGACTGCAAATGGTGTGCATGCGGGGCTGTCAGGGAAGACTTCCTGAGACAGCATCACCTGACAGCTCAGCATTTCCTGAGCTGACCGTGAAAGATGTGTCAAGCCGGGCCTGGTGGTGGCACCTGTAGTCCCAGCTATTCAGGAGGCTGAGACGAGAGGCTGAGGCTGAGCCCAGGAGGTCGAGGCCAGCTCAGGCAACATAGTGAAGAGCTGTTTCAAAAAGTTAAAAAAATAGATGCATGACCCAGCACAGAGGCCACAGCCTGCCTTAAGGAGTCCGGGATGGATGCTCTATAAGCAGAAAGGAGTTTGGAGGGATGAGAATAGGAAAAGTCTGAAGTCTGAAGTCAGGCATGGCAAGCCCTGGTTATAAGCATCATCTCTAGTGATTGTTAACTATCCAGAAGTCTTCCAAGAAGTCTTCCAAGAAGACCCACCTTTTGTCTGGAATGTTCATTGAATCCACATTTATTGAGCCCTTTGCCCAGGACAATCTAATATCACTTTTGCTGACTTGACAATCTCCCAGAACAATCTGAGCTTCCAGAGGACTCGAATTCTATTCTACTTACATCATTCGTTGGCACAGAGTAGGTTATTACGACATGGTTTTGAACTGAATAGTTCAAACCTGGGAAGCAGGAGAATTTTTGCATGTCAGGGGTAGGTAGAAATAAGTTGGAGTGGCTAGAATTTAGGGTACCTGTAGGAGGGGTGAGAAATTAAGCTGGAGAAGTGAGAGTCAGAGCACCAAAGGTCTAACACGCCAAACCAAGGGGTATAGATTTTATCCTATTGTAGTAAACAAAGGCTTCAAGTAAAGAAGCAGTATGATAATATTTGTATTTTAATAGATTCCTCTGGCTGCAGATTCACGGGGTGTGAGCAACACAGGAGACAAGGACACTGTCAATTCAGGCCATGAGGGCTGGGGCTAAGGGTGTGACTGTGCAAAGGGACTCGAAGGACAAATTTCAGAGACAGCCTGTGAACTTGAAAGTGATGAGAAAGATTCTTTCTCATATTCCAGGGAGTGAGCAGGGAGGTTCGGAAGTGTTGTGTGACATACCCCAAGGGTTCAGGAGGAGCCAGAACTGGAAATAAAGGTCTCATTTGAATCTAATAAAATGATCGGCTCCTCAAGTCAATGATGCACCCTGAGGACTTTGAAGGGCGAGTAAACAGGCAGGTTGCAGAGTTACTTGGTGGCTCTTTGTCCAAGAGAGTGGGGTCTACGTTTTCAGGGGAGCCCTTTGCCTTATTTTCTATTACTACCTATGAACTCAGTTATCTTTCCACAGAGCAGAGCTACCCCCAGCCCTACCCTCTCTCCTACCCCCGCATCTGCCTAAAGACCCAAGACACTATGGCCCCTCACAATGAATCCTGCCCAGATGATGCTTTCTGGCCACCCCCACCCCACCCCATAATACCCAGCAGAATCAGGCCTAAGCCTCAAGACAGGAAGCTGGCAAAAGCCACGTCCCTCCTCAGTCAACATGGCTCCTCTGTCTCTCCCTTCCCTGTTTGGTTACTGAGATTCCTTTGAGTCTATGGAGAGAGTTTTTGGTTTCTAGTTTGCAGTTTTATGCGTTCTTTCAACAGTATTAAATCTGTTCTGTGCTAGGCATGATGCTGGTTGTATGAATGGGGTACAGAACAAAGGGTAGGAGACAGGGCACCCCTGAAAATTTCTCTCCTTCTCCCAACTTCCCCAGCATGGCATGTCTTAAATGATGTGTGCACACACAGCTGTGTTGGATCATGGGTCTGCACACATTCCTAAACCAGGCACTCTACACTCAAAACACAAATTGTGCAAGAGTTTCCCGCCAATAACAGCAACTTCTAGATGGTCGGGTAGAACACCAATACCAGAGGAGCTATCTGAGGCCCTTGAAAAACTATTTGATTCCTTGTGTTGTTAACCTCTTGGTACCCTCTCCCACTGCACAGTCCTTACAAAAAAGAGAGGGGACAGTAAAACAATATGTCCCTGAATGTCCCCTTTCTGTTCCTAAGAGCCTAGTCAAGTTAGGAGAACAATGAGATCAAGTGTGGCTGGAAAGTCCAAATACATATTACCCTGAAGGACACTGGCTTCCTCTTAGGCACAGTGGGAACCAGGGCAAGTTAGAGGTACCCGGAGAAAGCTGTTTACTCGCATGTGCACCCAGGCAGATGCTTCTTGGGAGGCTGGTCATAAAAGCAAAGTAAGCTAGCTAATGCTGAATGTCACTGCTCCTGCAACTTAACACATAAAAAACCCTCTGGTGGTGACTGGTGTGGAACTGAGGGCACTGTGGCAAGGATACATGTCACTTGTCCAGCTGGCCACCACTGGACAGGATGCTGTGAAGGAGAGGAAGTCCTGCTTGGCAGAGCACCTTGAGGGACGGAGGCGCTCTCTGTTCAGTCCATTGCCACAGACCTCTTCTTGGAGCAGTCCCTGATCTCTGGCAAGCTTTCCCCAGGAAACCAGATGCTCGTATGCTGCCTCCAGGCACT
This sequence comes from Xerus rutilus, assembly GCA_028644305.1. NCBI lineage: Eukaryota > Metazoa > Chordata > Mammalia > Rodentia > Sciuridae > Xerus > Xerus rutilus. Next base: position 60,199,066 of record CM053410.1, read on the forward strand.
TGCTTTGGCCTTTCTGCAACCTACCCTGCTGCCTGGGCACAGCTGGGTGGCATACATGATAACTATCCATTAACCAAGGCAAATGAGTCCATTGCATGCCCGGAGTCCATTTTGAACAACTTTTATTATACGTTTAGTGTTCTCTATACAAAAGAAATCAGTCTTTTTTTTTTTTTTACAGTGATTCAAAAAAAATTCAGAATAATTTGGCCTTTTCATTGTTCATGCAGCCAGTTTATAAGTCCATGTATTAGACGATCGATCCTCCATGGCCCAGAAATCTTCCCTTCTGAAGGTCGCGGTGACGCCCTCAGATACGCATCTGTCGCCGACAAAGTTGGTTAATGCAAAATAAACTCACAAAAAGGAAAGAACACAATGTGAGAGGGGTTAAAACAAGGCCTACCGTGGGGAGTTAGATGTTTAACCAATGGAACAAAGATCAGCCCGATGCATGGGCGTGTGGGAACATGGGAAGGAATGGAGACCTGGGAAGGATTTCCCCACTGAAAAGAACATATGAAAATGGTAAGGGGAAGAGGGAGAGCAGGCCCAGGTCCTCTGGGATCTGGCATGGGCTGAGGGTGGGACCAGGACAGAAGGCGGCCATGTCACAGGCGACTAATGCTCAGCTCGAGAGGAGTGAGAAGTTGGCAAAGAGCTGGGGAGCTGGGCAGAGGAACAACACTGACTGAGGACATTGCATTTGGGAATCAGAAAAAAAGAGCAGGCCAGGGTCATCTGATCTGAATCATTTTCAAAAAAAAAACCAAGTAGTACACAAAATTCTGGATATCTCTTCCCAGACTTTTGTGTTTATTGCTTCACTGAAGTCTTTACAATGGCTGAACTCCAGCCCAGCAAATCTCAGGTGGCAGGCTCGCCAGGGTCCTGCTGCCTCCTCAGCACACTGCAGCCAAGAAAGGACAGAGACCCCTCTGCACCCTCACTTCTGGGGAATACAATGTGCTGAGGGCCCCATGCGTGACGAAGCAAGAGACATCATGCTGGGGGTACAGTCTATGTTTCACAGTAACAGAAGCCAATCAGCTTGTCATTCCATCTAGTGGCCCAGGGCTGCCTGTAACTGCATGGCTAGGTTAACTGCACAGACAGGCTGATCTCAGACTCAGAAAAATCCTTCTTGTCTTTCATTTGGGGAGGTCTTGGGGAGATGTGCAGATGGTAGAGAGGTACAGCAGGGTGAATCAGCTGGGCAGATCTACAGTAATACCTCTGCTTTCAAAGAGGCAGTTGTGGTGAGATGCAAGAACACTGGACAAGGAGCCAGAAGGCCCAAGTTCAAATCCTAATCCTACCTAAACTTACCAGCTCTGTGGTCTTGAGCAAGCCCCTGCGCCTGCCTGCTTTCTCATTTCCTTGTCTATGCAATGAGTCATTTCAATTAGATTAGCTCTGAGATTCCTTTACATGCTGAAATCTGACTGTCCTGAGCCAGGCTCTTCTGGATCTGTTTCATTTCAGATATCGCCATCAGCATCCATTTAATACTAAGGTACTCTTAAGAGGAACACTGCTCTCCAGGGCAGCTTAGATGCTGTTGTATGGGTCTTATGGCTTTCTCTGGGGGGTCATCCTCCTTCTCCTCAGCCCCTCCCCTGAAGGTGTCTCAGGAAGGTCCCTTTCTAGAAGAGGACCAAAAGAAATGGAACTTCCGTGGGCTTGGGCTCTGTGGCCAAGACAGCCACCAGATCTGGTTTGAGCTCACGCAGCGTGATCTTATCTAGTTTAAGGGAGGGGCCTGGCTAGGAGTTGGCTTTGGCCAACTTGCCTATGTCTCCCAGGGCACAGAGTCTCCTGATACTTCAAGCTCTTTGCTTTATTGCTTTGAATCTTCTTTTTGGATCAAGGACCTCCCACATGCTACTCATAAGCCATCACGCAAAGCTCAGGCAGAGTTCTTCACTCTACTAGAAGGAAATCACTCCGTGGACCTAACTGGGTAGACCCAACCACAGCCATGGGCTTAGGTTTGGCTGAGGTTGTTTGCACTGGTGCCTTGGGACCCCACCCAAAGTCACAAGTGGGGAGCAGGCTCTGGGATGGCCTCTCACGGAGAAGTGTCCTTGGCCCCAGCCTCAGCCCATGGAAGCCTGAGAAACTTCTCCCCTTCAGAGTGTCAGAGGATCAGCCTTACAAAAGCTGAGACAAGAATGCCCTGAATCCCTGCTCCCTCCATCGAAGGCTAAGGGCGATGCCCTAAGACTTGGCTGGCCTCCAGGACGTGCCATGAAGGCTGCAGCTCCTGGGCAATGTTTTCCTCTCCTTTGGATCACTCAGTCTCTAGGCTCTGCCCACAGCAGTCACCCAAATAGGGCCTCTCCTCTCCCCCAGGCTGTGTACCATGCCCACACGCGACCCTTCGCAGTTCATCTCACAGGAACCCAGGCGTGGACTGACCCTCTCTGGGACATCGTCATAATTTGCATTGTTCCCTGCTGGAAGCCCTGCTGTGCAGCAGGGCCGTGTTCTCCTGTATGTGTGTGCACGTGTGGGTGCTCATTAATAGGGGAGCTGTCCCTTAGCTAGAAACCCCACAAACCCTCACAGATCTGCTTGCACTCCCTTCCCAAAGCTAAGTGTGGTCAGGGAAACCAGGAACACACCATCTGGGCCCACGGTGCAGACGCACCTTGTAGGATGAGCGATGTTGGCACCGGCTCACTCTCATCACTCCTAGACCTCAGGACTTGCCAGCAAGCAGGTAGACCAGATGTCTCTGACCTCACAGGGTGAAGGGGGGGACCAGAGAGGGGCGAGTCGGGCTTTCCTCTTAGCTTCAATTCAGCCATCTCCTCAAAAGCAAGACTGGGAAATATGCGTCCTATTCACCATAACCAGGCAGGACGGGAGGCAGCTACATTAACCTGTGACAGTGCACCTCTCAAACGCTGCCTTCCTGCTCCATCAGGTGGATCCCTGTCGTCTTTTCAGAGAGGTATTAAAAGGAGGGACTAAATGGGGGGACAGGCACCGAAGTAGACAGGTTAGACAACTTGCCCCAAGGGGCAGAGCAAAGATGCTCCAGAAACAGGACTGTTTCTCTGCCCCACTCAGCAGATCTTGACTGCCCTGTCTTGTACAGTCTTGCTGACCAGGTGGAAAGTTCTGGAAACTTCTCCCTTCCACTTTGGAGCCATTAGTGGCTTGAGCAATGGAAGGCAGAATGCTCCCAACTCAGTGGCTCCTGTCTCAAGACTTGGTTCCAGTCACATCAGTCCTGTGAGGGCTGCACCATTCCCGCCCTCCCTCATCTGGTATTTGGGGCTCAGGTATTGGTCCAGACTGGATCTTCAAAGAATATTTGATGAATATTTGATGACACGAGGGCAGATGAGCGCTCAGGCAGCCACGGCACTGTGGCTGAGCACATTGGCGGATAGCAGTTCTAGTCAATGGAACCTTTAGAGCCACTGCAGGACGCCCACCACCCACCCAGATAGGCTGAAGCAGTGGTGGAAGGGCCCGCTCCTGGTGGTGTTGCTGGGATGTTTTGGGCAGTTGCTTGAGAGGCCCAGCTGGCAGAGTGCTGGGCAATACTGCTTTCCTGTTGAGCTGGGTGGACTGGCGTGGGTGCTGTGGAAAGCGCTCAACCTGGAAGGGACACCACCTTAGCCCTGCCACCCACACACCTCCAGTCTGAGCTCTCTGAGCGCCTGCCATCTTTGCTTGGGGAAAATGGGGAAAATGGTTCTTCAGCCCCAAATACTCCTGCTGTGGTCTTGTGGTGGTGGTGGTGGCAGCTGTCAGCACTCACAAAACAACAGCCTGAGAGAGGTGCCAACAGCAAAGGACGATCGTACAGAGCACGGCGGGACACGGAGCAAGGTGCAGGAACGACCTGAGCTGACGTCTCCTCAAGACCTTTCAGATAGAGGGAGCCCTTCCCAGCCATTGGTTTGTACAACAGACTATCCAGAGGAGGGGAGGTGGCTCTGTGTACCGAACAGTCCCTTCCTGCCCTAACAGCCGTCTTTCAGTGCAGTGGGCTCACTAGCATGGACAAAGCAGGGTGAGGTAAGTGCCTGAGAAACTGACCATTCTGCTCAGGTCCAAAGCATATTCTGGAAAGGCTGGTCATTTGATTCAGCTCACAGGTGCATGTCCCTGAATTTCCCTTCAGGGACAGTGGGCCTTAACTGCAGGAATGCCCACTTACATCCAAGCAGGAGTTGGAGGAGGGCCAGGGGAGAGGACCCTGAGCCCACTCCCCAGTCCTCTTCTCTTTACCCTGTCCCCTTTCACCGTGAGAGAGCTGCCTCTCAGGCCTCCGGGCAGCAGATCTGGAGGCAGCTTGGGCCAAAGGGCATTTATTCTCAAGTTCAAACAACATTATTGGCTCAGCTCTGGGCTATGGTTTCTTACTTGCAGACAGAGTGCGTGTGTGTCTGTGGGCTTGACCTTCAACTGAAGGATAACTGAGTGATGCAAGCATTGCTAATACCTCTGCGGCTTAAACATGTGGCAAATGATGCTTTAATAAAGTCTCTGAAGGACATGGCCCTGGTCCTTTCCAGGCTCCCTGGATGGCAGCTGGAGGCTCAAACTGGAGGCTGTGCCAGTGGCAGGTGATCCAATCCTGGGGGTCAGCCTCACCCTCCTGAAACCGACTTGAGCTACAGAAACAGTGACAGGGGCACACTCGGGCTCCAGATCTCCCTCACTCTGCATCACTGAGGCTAGGTACCTTTGGTTTCAAAAATGGATTAGGTGGGGAGGGTGAAGGCAGCACCTTCGGTCTGAGAACTGCAGGTCTGAGAGTCTCCACTGGGGCAACGGGGTGAGGACTTGTACGGAGTGGCTGCTTGTGGTCCTGCAGGGACACTTGCATAGGCTGCCCTGATTTCGAGTCAGACTTCACTGGAGGCTTCAAGGCTGGCGGGGAGGGCCTGGGAACCTGGGAACTCCAGGGACAGATCAGAACTGCATAAGGCAAATGAGGAGCATTGAGTCCTCTCCGGGCAGGGGCATCACAGCACTGTTAGCACAGAGCCACCACAGGGTCCCCTGATATGTATATACCCTACTGAAAGGACAGACAGGCTCAGTCTCAGGGCAGCAGGTCTTCATCCACACATCATGTCAAACACGAGTCTCAACGTCATACAGAATTGACCAAGGAGAGGACATCTGCTAGAGAAAGAAGGAGGGGTGCTTTACACCCCAAACATGAGCAAGGCTTCTGCATTGCAAGGTTCCATCTCCTTGAGGGTAGCAGCGTAGACCCTGGCCAGGTGGGCAGATGCCCTCTGCTCTGAACATGGTGGGTGTGGTCCTTTCTCTTACATCCTGGTATTCACTGATGGGAAAGAAAGATTCCAAACCCAGCCCTTTGCTTTTCTTCAGAGGTGCACACAGTTCCCAAGAGACCAGACCCCTGACTTTCTCCCGCTGAGGTCCAGTCATTACAATTGACGTTCTTACAATCAGCGCCCACTCCTGTGCCTCCAACTTCTCCTTCAAAGTCAGTGCAGCTCATTCTTGGACACTCCGGAGGCAAGGGCAGGGTAAGAACGAGGAGACAGAGGTAAATTCACCTCCCAACTGAACCAGAGATGAACGAGGCGACTGCCCACCCTCTCCCTGCCAAAAATACTGTCTTTTTCCAGGAAGGAGCCAAGCCCAGCTCAGCAACTGACAAGACGGACGGAGGCAGATGGGTTGGGAGCAAGGGGAGGTGGGTACAATATGGCAAAGAAAGGCATCCTCTGGAAACGTGCTGGCCCAGCGGCAGTTTGAATACTACAGCTCCTCTCTACATTCTGTTAGGGATCTGTCCTGTCCGTCTATCTTTGTGGTTTCCTGAGGGGAGAATCCACCTATTCTTTCTTTTCCAGGGACACATCTTCAAAAGAAAATGGAGACATTGGGTCTGGAGGTTTGGAAGATGCACAAAGCAAAAATAAAGTCAATGAAAAGTACAGTAATTGACAGAAACAGGCAAGGGTGTGCGCCAAGGCCAAGGCAGGGGTGGGATGGTTGCTCAGGGTGGCTGCGAGATGGGGCAAGGGACCAGGGTTCCCTCAGGTGAGCTTAGTCACGGCTCTAGCTCTCCCACACTGGTGGCACCCAGGGGTGTGGGGGGTCATTGGGAGGGGGCTTGCGGGTGGCTGGGTGGCCACTGGTCCTCACAGCTTGGCAGACCCTCATTTTGTACCCTTGTCCCTGAAGGTGGTGGAGGCTTTGTGGTCGATCTGCAGTGGCTTCGTCTCCCCCTCTCCCCTCCTCCCACTTATAAAGCAGTGGCTGTGCCCGAGTGGGCTCCATTAGGCCAGAGAATAAATGGCATTGACGGGTGACGTGGCCTCTGAGCTCTCGTTGCCCTCTGTTTCCTCCTTGTCCTTTTTGACTGTGTACTGGCCAATGAAGGAGCCATCTTCATTGAACTGCCCCTCGCCGCCTTCACCATAGTCCACCAGGCTGTCGTCACTTTCTTGCTGCTTGATGGTCCCGTCCAGAGACGTCTGGCTGCCCTGCAGGGGCTTGTTGTCCTCATCACTGGCCAGAGAGAGACAGAGAATCAGGGCTTGGCTGGGTCCAGCGCAGCCCAAACCAGGTGGGGCGGGATAGGGCAGTGAACTTCTTGCCAAGCACAGGCCCTGGGGATCAGCCAAGCCTATCCTCCTTGTCCCACAGATGCTGCAAAAGGAAAGCTAAGAGGCCCAGGCAGGACAAATGTCTTCCTTAAGGGGAGATGGCATGGGTGCAGGGCAGGGACTGGGGAGCAAGCTTCTGGATTCCTGGTGTGGGATCCTTCCCAGGAGACAGGCAACTGTCACAGTGGGAGCAGGCAGAGGATGGCCACCCCAACGAGAGGCAGAGCCATAGCTTGGGAGACCAAGTTGGATGGCAAGAGTCAGGACAAGGAGTTCCAGTCCTGAGTGTGTCACCCACCCTGTTGTCTTATGACCTGTCTATGGAAGGTGGACCTCCTATGACCTGTGACTGCAGGGCAAGGCTCTGCCCTTGACCAAAGCAAGGGTCTTAGGGAACAGAACTTCCCCCTACCTTGCTCCTGTCTCAGTGCTGCTCCCTTGGATATCTGGTTTACCCACAAACAGGTGCTACTGCTTTGGGCCTAGCACATGAGAGAGGTGGGGTCATGGGAAGGAGGGGCACACAGAGAAGCACATGAGCACAGCAACTTGAAACAACACCAGCAAAGCTTGGAGGGTCCTGCCAACCCCAGCTGGCCCTGTCATTCAGGCTCCTCTGGATGGGGAGAGCTGGAGGGTGGTAGGTAAAGTAGCACTGGCCCATGGGGCCCAGATGCCCACGCTGAATGGCTGCGTACTGCCTGAGCTACTTTTGCCCGTGGCTAGGAAACTCTCTGTGCCCTTTAGACTCAGAGTGGGGACCAGGTGCTGCTGGCTGCACTTCAGAGGTGAGCTGTGCTCCCAGGCAGACAGCAGCTGTGGACCAGCAGTAAGGAATGGGGTGACCAGCAGGTGGGACCACAGTGGTGCCAGGCAGTCTAAGCAGACATGCCACACCCTCCTCTGCTCCTAGCCCATTCTAAGTCCTTCCTGAACATGGGGAAAACAACCAGCTGAGCTGCCATTATAGCAGGCAGTGCGTTCTAATAACAGCATTGGGCAAAGACAGCTGTCAGAGGAAGGCCTCACGCTGGAGTCAGAGCTGAGCAGGAGTACATGAAAAGCCATTAGCCCACTCCCCCCGTGCACTGAGTGAAGGCAGCCCATTAACACAGCCTCACCGCATGCTCTGCTGGCTGGCAGTGCTGCGGGAGGGACAGTGGTGGAGGGAAGCAAGTGGGTCTCTAGGGTCACACTGAGTTTGTGCAGGAAACTCTTTGTAAACCAGCAGAATCTAATTGCCAGGCTCCTCATCCCACTTGCTAGTCTTTTCCCCATGCCTCTTCCCTGGGCCCTCTGCCCTACTTCAGGAGCAGGAAAATCATTATATAATTGGAGGGAATTCCTGTCCAGATTTTGGGTGCCTCCAGGCAACCACTGGACAGAGATGGCCCAAAGGGGAGAGTTCCGTGTAGAGGTTCTTGAGGGGAGAGGGGACCTAAGTCTGGAAGAGCAGATCTCGCCTAAAGGAAGCTTGAATGAAAGAGTGGCCCTGGTCCAGTCATCTCTTAGCCTGGCCTCCATGTCCAGGAGGATAGACTCAGGGGAGAGAGACAGAGAGCCCCATCAGAACTCAGCCACAGGATGGAGGAAGATGAGGAGGGAGAACACCTCTCCTGGCTCCCAGGCCTGTGCCCCGAGCAGCTTAGTTCCTCCTTTGACTTATCTGGAACTTTTCCTAGTCTGGGACTCTTGGACTCATGCACCTGGGGCTCTAGGATGGACACTGCAGAACCTGAGCAGAGTGAATGCATGTGCCTGTGTTGGCAGTGCGTGTGCCTGCGTGCACACAGTGGGCCTCAGGGGGACAGTGTGCAGCAGGTGCTTTTGTCCAACAGCTTTGTTTCTGGGGAGGAGATTGGCACACGGGGAAGCAGCTTCTCTTAGTGTAGGCTGCCCACCCTGTCTGTCCACCTCTTGCTGTGCTGAGGGTCTGGGGGAGAGAAAAAACTGCTTGGCCTTGGAAATCAAGGCCAGCCCATGGGGAAGCTGGACCCTGCCAGGGGAGCTGCGGAAAAAGGGGATACAGCTCTGTGCTTGCCCTCTAGAGAGGCCCATGGGGACATTGAGACTGTTTGACTGGTTGTGGCTCCTAAGCTGCCAGACAGGCTCCTATGTCTGTGGCTCCGCCACACATTGATCTGGTCAGGCTTGCCAGGCTGCTAATGCACAGAGTGGTAGAGGCCCAGAAAGGATAAAGAGAGGCCAAGGGAGAACAGAGAGGAACTGGACCTGGATAGTAACCAGCTGAGGGTGGGGAAGGAAGGCCCTGAACAGACTTCTCTCTACCCACTTGGTCTGAGAATAAGATTCCATGACCCACTCAGCATCATTCCCAAAGTGGTTTTTCGTTTGTTTATTTGTTTGTTTGTTTTGGTGGTGCTGGGATCCTCTGCATCATTCCTGAATTCAGAATATACCTGCCATTCAAATGGACAGTTGACAATTTTGTTAAGTTGAGATATAAAGGCCCATTCAGATCCGTAGGACAGCGGCACTCGCTGGCAATCTGGCCCCTGTCCTCTCCAGCTCTGCCACTAGCTCACTGGGAGGTGAATGTAGGGGGTTTGGTCTCTTCCCAGCATGGGCTTCAGCCCTCCCATTCGGGACCAGGTGCCTCTCCAAGGCCTATTCTATCCTACAGCCTGGAGATGTCACCAGGTTCAGGAGGAAAGAACCTAGACTCCCTTGCCCGACCCCTTCACTCCTTGAGGCTGTAAGACAGTAGAGCCTCCTGGTCATTATCTTCGGGTTTAGGGGTGGTTGTAAGCAGAGGAAAAGCCTGAGAACAGAGCTCATTTCACAGCAAAAGGGGCCCAGGGTTGATTTTCAGAGGTAAATGGTGGAAAGATACAAATAAGCAGCTCAGTAGCGTGAGTTGTGCAATTGCGTGAATGAAGTGTGTTGGGGGTGGGGAGAGCAGCCTTGTCCTGTTTAGTCAGGACGCACAACCTCTCTGACCACATCCTCTGCCAAGGCACGGCCAGAGAGGCAGAGGCAACAGTCCAGTGGATGAGGACATGGAGGCAGTGGCCTTGTGGCCCAGCTGCTTTGAGGGGAAGAGGGCTGCCTCAGGGCAGGAAGGACAGCTGCCAGATGGGAGGAAGGAGATCTCGCACCTGTAGTCAAAGGAGCCATCCTCTTCTTTGGGGTCTTCAGGGCCAAGGGGAACATCCTTCTTTTCTCGCACTTGGTCAATAAGAGAAGACAGACACAGGTTAAGAAGTCTGCGCCCTGCTCTCCAGGGCCCTACGCAGGTAGGGCCAGAAGACACCACCCTGGGCCTGATTACACCTCCCACCCCTTGACAACTTTTAATAAGATCCCATCAATTCCTCCTGAAGTCAATCAGTTGATTCTGCCTCCTCCTGCTCACCCCAGGACTCTCTTTACATCCCTGTTAACAACTGAATCTCCTCCCACCCAGCTCCACACCACCTCTCCATGGGCTCCTCCCCAAACCCAGAGATGTGATCCTTTCCTCCGCCAAAGGCACATCTCCATTGCTTACACCTGTCTGCTCTGTATTAGAATCCTTTGTGCACATTTCTTGTGCCCCTAACAGAATGCAGTTCTCTCCTCAGGGTGGGCACTGTGCATTTCTCCAAAGCTGCTGGCAGAGTGCCCGGTCAGGGAGGACGCTCCCCACACTAGGGATGGAGGTGCTCTCCTATCTGGGTCCTCCCTTGGGTGCTCCTTTCCTATGCCTCCCCTGGGATGTGTACACACCCAGCCCAGGCCTGTCTTGCTGTGCTGTGGCCATTCGCTAGGAGCTAGCTGGAATGTCAAGGACAGACATCTTTCCTTCAGTATCCTTGGCACCTAAAACAGGCTGGCATGCAGCAGGCACTTACATGAGGAGTTCCTTTTTTTTTTTTTTTGGTACTGGGGATTGAACTCAGGGGCACTCCACCACTGAGCCACATCCCCAGCCCTATTTTGTGTTTTATGTAGAGACAGGGTCTCACTGAGTTGCTTAGTGCCTCACCATTGCTGAGGCTGGCTTTGAACTCGTGATTCTCCTGTCTCAGCCTCGCTAAGTGCTGGGATTACAGGCTTGAGCCACTGCGCCCGGCTGAGGAGTTCCTTTTTAATATATTTATTTATTGTTTTGGCGGTATGGGGGATTGGGCCCAGGACCTCTCACATGCTTGGCAAGTGTTCTACCTCTGATCTATGCCCCCAGGCCCAAAAGGGATGCTTTATGTGTCCTTTTAAAGATACAAGTCAGGACAATCACTACTATTTCTAGTGAGGGAAACTGGGGCCTTGAGAGGTGAAGAACAGGTCACATAACTAATTAGTAGCCACCTGAAGCTGAGAGGGAGGACTGGAGCCCCCTCCCAGGGGCTCTGGAGCTGGAGTAGAAGGGCCATTTTTGGAGAGCTTCCTGGGACGGGGCACTTTCTGAATAGGCAGAGGCAGGCTCAAAGTACATCTGGTGAGTTCCCCAGGTGCCCAGCTCCACCTAGGTTAGGGAAGACTCAGGGAGTCCCCCCAAGCCTTGACATTACGTGGAAAGCTGGACCTCTTCCTAACTCTGGCTTTCTCTCTTTTGAAAGGAAAAAAGTCACAAGGCAGCAAAACAAAGTGAAAAAACATCCCTCACTAGTGAGGAATTGCAACTTCCTGAGCTCCCTCACTGCAATGGAAGCAGATCCCCAGGGCCTTAGGGTCTGAGGGTGACAGGGCAGGAAAGGAAACAGAACAGAATCTCCTCTCCCTTCTAGATCCTTTGTGTGGAGCTTTGGAGAGGAGAAGGAAGTATCTGGGGAGCACAGGGTGGGTCTGGCCACCACGGGGCTCTGGGGCGGAGCAATTTCATCCTGGAGCCCAGCAGGAGTTCTGCTCTCAGAGTCATCCATTACCCTGTCTCCTGTCACCCTACCCACCCCATCACAGACAGATGGCTTGCTTACCCCTGTTTGAAAAACAATCAATATTTTCAGAAACAAGAATGCCAGAGGTCTTTGTCCTTGACCTTGGTTTGTCTGGGCTGGAGGATCTTGGCCATAGAAGAGAAATGCCTTTGTGGGAATTTCGAGAAGCCCAAAGCCCTTTAAGTGCTGCGGGGCCCTATCAGTGCTATCCACCCCTCAGCCTCTCCCTGCCCTGCCGCCATGGGGCCGCTGACACTCCATCCAGGTATCTGTGATTCCCTCTTGTCCAGCTGAGAGCCCGGCTCTGCCACCTCTCTTGTGGGTGTGTCCATCTGCCCAGGCCCCCTCTCTTCCCATTTTCTCTAAAATGCCTCTCTTCCTTCCTCCTTCCCTGGGACACAGGAGCCTAATGAGATTCAGGCTGGAAAAAAGCCAATTTACAGAGCAGATGGGTGGTGAGTCAAGGCCAGGGAAGGTCAACCTCAGCAGGAGCCAGGGTTCCTTCCATGCCCTCTCTGGAGCGGCCTGGCCCTCATCATCCTCCCACCTCGGTGGACATAATTAACTCAAGTGCTTGCCGGCAGCACCAGTGCACAGAGCAGGCAAGAGGACCCTGGTTCCAAGCCCCGGATCGGGTGGGTGACCTGGTGACTGGTGGGAAGGCTCATTCACCGGCTCCCCTCACTCGTCTCACCTGGGTACTTGCCACCACGACTCCTCTTGATGAAGCAGACGATGAGCAGGATCAGCACCAGGAGGGCGATGGCGCACATGAGCCCGATGAACCACCCCTGGGTGGCGATGTCCGCCTGGTTGTTGGTGTAAGCTGGCAGGGAGGGCCGGAAGCAAATTCATAAGTGATTGCATGGGAGCGGGGAGGGGAGCCCGAGGCTCAGCTATTGCACGTGGATGGTTCTCCTGGAGCCTAACACTACTACCTAGCCACTCTTCGGCCCAAACTACCCCACTAAAGGGACAAAAAGAACATAGTTAAAAAGAGCCAAATTCAAAAGATCAGAAAAAAAGGCAAAGGAAAGATGAGCAGGGAGCAGAGAAGCGGCAGGAGGCTGAACAGGTGCTTTAGGAAGGGCACTTCCTCAGGACGAGGCTGGGCATTCTTGCAAACCAAAGGGACGGCCACAGCTTAGTGGGGACTGAGAGGAGGCCAGGGATAGTCCGTGGAAGCACGATTCCTGTGAATGGTCCTGCATGCCACCCATGGGAGCAGGAGCCGAGGTCACGCTGTGTGCACCAGCTGCCAGAGACCTGGCTGGTCTGCACAGGTGCACAACTGAATCCCTCCTGCCCACAGCGGGGTGCCAAGGCAGCCAGCTGTCTTCCTGGCAGTGGGTCCTGGGCCAGGTGGAGGAACAGGTCATCCTGTGCCTTTTCATGTCTGCCCAGCTGGACTGTGCCTGACAGCAGACGGTCCAGGCCCGGGTTCCCCCAGACAGGATGGTACTGATGCTGGGGCTGTGCCTTCCCACTTGAAAAACAATCAATATCCAGACCCCAGACCAGAGGCCCCTAGTGGCCTATGACACACTGACTCACGCTCTCCCTGCCCCTGTGACAGTGCCCTCTTTCTGTGCCGGGAGACCTAAGACCCCTTTGTATTTTGAAGGGCATGCAGGCAGGCCTAAAGAACAGGAGCCCAGGGGGCATTGGGTGGTGTCCACAATGGCTGGGGCTGGGGCTTGGGAACATGTGCTCAGGACCCTCTCTCTCTTTTCCTGTCTGTGGACTAAAGAAGAAAAGCACACCTCCACAAACAGCCTGTGACGGAAACTGAGGTACAAGGTAGGGAAAGATCGAAGGAACGGACACACTCAAGCAGCCCTGGAGCCAGCCCCATCTGGAGAGGTCCTGGGAGAGCCTCACAGCAGCAGGAGCCATGGGATCACAGCATCAAGCCTTCCCAGAAGGCATATGGGAACAGCATGGGGCCCCCAGGGCTGCTGTGCCTCCTGATTCCCACAACGTGCCACCGGCCCTGGCTCTTAGTAAATGCTAAAGACTGATGGACAAGTGTTGTTTCCAGGCTCTGGTGGTCCAGAGTAGCCCTGTTGCAAAGCCGTTGACTGAAACAACTCGACTTGTGATTACCCTGATCTGTGTGCGCTGTGGAGAAAAGCTCCATCCCCGGCCCCGCAGACCATTCCCCACACAGTGTCAGAGAAATCTTTCCCAAACCCCTCGTGAAATCAGATCTCTTCCTTGTTTAACCCTCCAAAGCGTCTCATTGCTCTTGGACAAAACCCTACATTCCTCATCCTGACCTGCCAGGCTCTGTCACAGCTGAACCTGGCCACCTCTCTGTTTTATGTCCCACTCTCTGCTGGCTCTGTCATTTCTGCCCTAGGGCCTTTGCACCTGCTGCTCATTCCTTTGTATTTGCTGCCATGGAGGATTCCTCAGAATGGCCTTCTGGGATCTTTCCAGTTTAGGCAAAGGCCCTCTCTCTCACCCCCACATAGTCAGTCTCTATCAGAAAGCTCTACTCTAATTTATCTTTTTCATAGCACTTATGACCATTTGATAAATTGCTACTATTAATTTATACTAATAGGCACTTCCAAGGGCAGGCCCTGCCCTGAGCACTTTCCCACACATTATCTAATCCAACCTCACCACAACCCCATAAAGGCAGGTTTTAATTTTTATCTTATTTTACAGAGGCAGAAACGCAGGCACAGCTTAATGACTGACTAAGGTCGTGGGGCTGGTAAGTGGCAGGGTTAGGATGTGGCTCCCAGCTGTCTGGCCCAAGAGTATGTGCTCTGCCACTCTGCCCTGTCCCTCTACTCAGAAAGGAAGCTCGGGGTGGGGCTTAGTCTTGTCACCCCAGGGCTGGAGGCAGAATGTGGGGGGAGCTCAATTGGCATTTGCTTAGAGGACAACCCTTGACTTCCTTCCCTGTGTTCTGCCCCCTCCCTCTCTTGGCCTGAGGGGCCACTGTCTACCTTAAACTCCACCCTGTCCTCAGTTCCCAGCTGGGCGTCTCTGACCTGGACCTCAGAGCACAGCTGCAGGGAGATGCAGGCCGAGGCCTGATGGAGGTTCACTTGTCATTCTTCAGCTGGACTTCGCTGCCACCTGGCAGTGCTTCTGTGTGTCCAGAACCTGTCCTCCCTCGTGCTGCTCTGATTGCTCTCTGCCCACATCCATGCTGACCTCCCCTACTCCATGGATACTCTGGCGACCCCTAGAAGCTCGAAGCCTCTGCAGCTGTCCCCTCCTCCTGCATCAAGCCTCCGTTGCCAAGCCCGCCTCTCCCCCGCCGCCCTCCACGCCCTGCCTCTTACCTATGGCTGGACTGGTTCCGACTTTCCAGCTCGCTGCGCTCTTACTCATCTCTCTATCATCCCTGCTGCCAAGTCCACAGCTGTGAGCCAGAGGCTCCCTCCGGTGGCACTGATGGCATGTACCTCACTGCCCCCCAGCCAGTGACTGGCCACTTTTGTCCCCTCTAATGGCTGCTGGTGCCCTCTTGCATTCACCTCATGGTCCATTTTAGAGGGGTCCCGTCACATCACACCTATCAGTGCCGGAGGAAACAGTGAGACATTATGTCATGTTCTAGGATGTGTCACAGTGATGCCACCTGCCTTCTTCATCCCAGTCTGGCCTTTAGGGTGCTGCACAGTCTTGCCCTCTGTGCTTCTGCCCACCCTAGCCAAGAGCCTAGGCATTCCTCCTTCCAGCTCACCACCTGTCCATGTTCTCGCCCTCCTTCCTGAACCTTCCATTGCTCTGACTCACACCATCTCTGGACTCTGACTTGGCTCCCAACTATTCCACACAATTGTAACATTTAATTGTCCTGTTTCCTGGATCCCAATTGTACTATTAAAGTCTTGAGAACAGGGGATCTTCTTGAGGCCCCTAGTACTTAGCATGACACTGGTCAAATAAAAGTGATCAGTGACTACTTATTGATTAATAGATTGATGTAATCCTAATGTAATATACTTGACCTAAGTTAACTATGCTCTAGATTTTACCCCTGATGCCACCTAGGGGTCACATGTATGTTGGCTTGTCCACACACCTGGCATGGGTGGACCAATCACTTTACTTGTGTTTGGACAGCAGCACCTACATTTTGCAGAGAAGTTGGTTTCGCGATCTTCTTAGTGCCTGTTCTGATCCTCTGGCCACCATCTCCATGATATTCCCCAACTCTTGGGAAAGAAAGCCACAATTCCAGGGCCAAGTGGCCACCTGGGCAATTTAGAAAGCAAATGTACCTTTCCACTCCTGACAGTACTAGGTGAGTTCAAGCATACCTTCAGTCCTTACTGAAGGGCCAAAGAATTTCCTGTGAAGCTGGGATGCAGAAGGCTGTTCAATCCAAATTGGGTAGCCGGCTCAACCACACCCCATCAAAATGAGTTAATTTCTCAAGAACCAAAAGAAATGTAAGAGATAGCGATCTCACTTGGAAAGTGATCCCATGGCTTGGGCTCTGAGAGGAAGGATTATAGCAAGTCTCCCAGGCAGTTACACTTGACTGCCAACGCTATGCTCAATCTGCTAAACTGGTTTGGGAAGCCAATGCTATCAACATTCAAAGAGCTGCCACATGGACACCACCACCTTCAGCGGGAAGCGATGGGAGCTGGAACACCCAGGCAGTGCAGGTCCAGATGCCTCTCGCTCTGGACCAGAAGCCTCAGTGTCAAGCCTCCCCACCTCTTCTCCAACCTTGTGAGACACAGCCACTTCCCCTGCCAGAGGCACTTCCACCGACTTCTGTGTCTAGCTGGGAGGAATTTGGTTAGGCCACAGAAGATAGGCCAGTCAGTCAAAGTCAGCAGAATTCTAGAACAGGGGTAGAGTAATGAATACAACAGATGGCCTTTCCTCACATACCCCGGAGCTTGGCTGCCCTCGTGTGAGCACCACTTTTTGCCTCTCCGTGCCCACCTGTAGTCCCTCCTGCCTTCCTGGGGTCTGAGCAGGCCCGACTGCTGGCCCATCACCACAAACCACCACAGGACGACTGCCTGACCCCAGCCCACACACCCAGCTGCAAAGAGTTGATGGGCCTTTGGAGGGCCGAGGTTATGCGTCTGCAGCCCCTCAGGTCTCTTTGGCTTCAAAAGCTCCAAGGAGGTGATTAACTTCCAATGGGCTCTTTCTGGTGAGGGCTGGAGAGCCCGCTAGCGCTCCCAGCGGTCTCCTTCCACTTCCTTCCACAGCTACTGCACCATGTTGCGTTTGTTGACTGAAGCGACAGCCTGCGGTTGCCCAAATGACCAGTGGTTGGGACGCGGAGATGCTTACAAATTCTTGCTTTGATGAAACACGGGGGTCTGAGGGATTGTGTGGACTTGGCTCTGGAGTCCACCCCCAGGAAACAGAGTGTGTATCTGTGAAGGATCTACACACAAACAGGCACACACAGACTTTGGAAAGTAAAAATGTTTTCTCTCCCCATGGGGTTTGCACAGAGTAATTTTCAGCAAGTGAGCAATACCAACTCAGAGCGAGGGTCATGAGCCTGCCTGCTCCAGCTTGCATGGGGAAGAGTCTAGAAGGCATGTCAGTTGCTCTGAAAGCGGGCGATGAGATCCACCCTCTCCAGACCCGGCACAGGCAAAGAGAAATGAGTCTGTAAGTCAACATTCAGAAATAGGGGCTTCGGCTGTGGAAGGAGTGGTTGCAGTTTCTGTCTGTACTGCCTGTTTACTACCTGGAGACAGAGCAGGACATCCCGGAGGACGGGGACATGTCCGGTGCTTTACTCTCCGGTTTTCTCTACCTAACCCCACCCACAGAGGCAGAGCTGAGCATCCGGAGAGGCTGAACTCTGAAAGAGCAGGCTGCGCTGGCTTTTGCAGCATTCCCTAGGATGGACCTCTGTTCTCAAGCATCATCTTTGCTTCCCACCCCTGTGCTGGACTCAGATTTATAATAAAGCAAGATCAGATGCATGCATGGATGAGCAAGAGCACAGGACCCCAACTGGGTCAAAGTCCAGCCACCTGCTCTGCTTGGTCAACTGTCCAGTAGCCTGGCTCCCTGTGACAGGACCGCCTGGCTGTTTCAGACATCCTGCCAGGGTTGGCCCCACTAGCCCCAAGTGGGGAGCCAGACTCCCTGAGTCTCAATGGCATGGAAATGTGCATAACAGGCGGAGGCACTGGGAGGAGGACAGATTGGGAGGGACCAGGCTAGAATGGGTGGGGGGAGACAGATGCACAGATGGGCAGTGACTCCCAAGATGCAAGTGTGCAGGATGAGCCTCACCAGGCCAGGCACGGTGAGGGTAATGAATATTCAAGTCAATGTTCAGAAATTCATATAAATCACTGTGATTCCCACCCCCCCATGCATCTAATAACCTGCATCTGATTAGAACATCCCCAGAGTCAGGGGCTGATTCTTTTCTCTCTTAATCTCTCCCCCCACCCCGCCCCACTCTTCGCCCCAGGGCTTAGCATACAGGCCACTTGGCTGCCCCTGGCTAATTTTAAAGCTATACACGAACCAACCGCTCAGATAAGCAAGTGTCCGCAAGGCCTCCAGGCCCCAGCATACAGACTTCTGAGACTTGTACCCTCTCCCAAGCCTCCACCAGCCTGTTCATTGGACACAGCCAAAGCCTCTACAGAGTGAGAGCTCCCTCCCCTCCCCTAGCAAAAAGTCACCTATTTTTAGGTAAGACAAAAGTGGGACAAAAATGAAATCAAAACAAAGTCTTAAACAAGTTGTGTCACCCACTGGAATTTTTCATGACAGATAATGGTGGCAAGGCAGTAAACATACACGCTGATCCCTGGTTGGGTTCCTGGAGAGATTTCTGGATGAGACCCTGTGCTGGCTCTATGCTGTGATCTCCCATGGAGGAAGCAGCCCCTGAACACCTGGGGCAGGCTGCCGACTCCCAGCAGCCCCCAGACCAGCACAATGAGTATGCATAGACACCAAGCCCTTTTGTTTCAGGCTTAGCAGGGGGGACCAAGCAGTGAGGTCCTCATTATACAGTCCTTTGTTTCTTTCAGATCCCCGCTCAGCCCCAGAGGCTCAGAATCAGTTTGCTTCCTACTGTGCATGCACATCTGGCTCCTCTGGTTTCCTGGGGAACTTAGACATGCCATGCAAGGTGGGGAATGGAGCAGAGATGGGTCTTCTTTCCAGGGAGAAAAGGCAAGCCGGAAGCAGAGAATGAGGATGAAATGCCTCATGCTTGCAGGGGATGGCCAGGCCAGCTCTCCTCTCACCTGTACTGGTCATAAAGGTGATGACGGTACTGCTGATGCCCTCGTTGTCCCGGGAATAAACCCGCAATGTGTACGTCATCCCAGGATAGAGGTCTGTCAGCTGTATAGGCTGGGCCTGGGCCTTAACAGGGACAGTTTTTTTCGTATGGTTGCCTGGGGAACAGAAATCTTGGTCAGCCTAAAGCCAGGCACCAGGAGCTGGAGAGATAGTCCTTAGTTTTGGTCACCTGTCAAAGGTAGAAAAGGTAGGGAATGGGGCGAGGGGACCGCGGGTCCAGTCCACTGTACAGACCAGGAGGGTACCAGGCAGCTCCCCAGTGCCTGTCCATGCAATGCTAGCCCTCTCTCTCTTCCATGATGCCCCTTCCACTAAAGGACACTGTTTCCTCTTAAAGTTCTCCTTCCCCACAACACTCTTAGCACTAAACATATCATGACCTGCTTAAATCCTCAGCATGTCAGCAGACACTCCACTGCCCTGGAAGTGATTCACTTCCCAAGTGGATCTTCCAGGTGAGGGCCAGAGAGCCAGTCAGCATCTCTCATGGTTATTGGAGATGAGATAGGACTCTGCTCCTTGGCTCTCACTCCTGGCTTCACTTCTCATTTCTCACCAGGTGGCAAATTCTCACACCAGGTAAAGCACCTGTGTCTGGGCTGCAGCTGAATAGGGGAAGTGGGGGTGGGGAAGATGCGGGGTGGGCGGAGCTGAAAAATATGGACCAAACTAGGGGATTCCTGATTCTGTGGACTCCAATGCCTCCTCCAGCCACAGAGAGTGAAGGTTGGCTTGGCGTTCCTGAGAGCTTCAGGTGGGCCATCCCAGGTGGGTCTTAAGGCTGGGCCTGTGACTTCACTGCTTAGAGCACATGCTCAAAAAGCCAAGGTGGAATGTTTGACTCCATAGGACCAGGGGCCTCCACTCAGACATCGTGGATGTCCTGACCATGCTCTGTAGACTAACCAATCTGTACCTTGGTCCCAAGATCTGGGAAAAAGAGCAAACAGCTTGTCACCAGCTCTTGGGGACACAGGGCTCTGGCTTGTATCTCTGATTGTGTCCCTCTGGCATTCTTCCATGAGCAAAACATAGCTGGAGCCCAAGTCTGTGAGGCCATCAGGATGCACATTAGGATATCAACATAGGGTGAGCTTTGGCTCATTTAGGGGTGACTGAGAACCCTCATCCTGGGTAGGAAATGGATGGGGGGGCCCGGCTGCCCCACTCTTCCACAGCACTTGCAACTTGAGGCCGTCACTAATGGCTTCAGAAGCCCCTTCCTTCTCTTTGAATCTGCTCCTCCCACCTCTCTGCTGCCTAAGCGCATATCGATTTCATTAAGCTATAATTAAGCCAGGCTAAAAGGCCTCTCTGAGCCTGGGGGACTTCACAGGATCTCTTTAATGGCATCTACCACTAAGCGCCACTGCTGCCGCCACCGCCGCCACCATCACCTCCCCACACATCAATGCTTACTGTCAATGTACTCAACCACAAAATCAGTTCCGGGCCCGAAATTGTGCTTCCAGGTGATGTTGGCCCATTTACTGTTGGGGAGCACCGTGACGTTCCATATGGACTGCTCATCGGGGGCTGGGGGGCAGGTTAGAAGAGGCATTAGTGACAAGGAGGCGGCCAGCACAGGAGACACCGAGACACACATGCACACCAGTATGTACACACACACACACAGGCACACACGCAGCTGGAAAAGGGAAGAGTCAAACATGGCTGTGCACAGGGCCCAAAGGAGCTCCAAGCTGCAGCCTTGGTGGCCAGGCCCGAGGCAGCCATCCAGGAATGAGCAGGAGCAGTTAGGAGGACCTGAATGGGAAGGAGAGCTGTCTATGTGTCCACACTGGCGGGTTAGGCATGAAGAGTGGGTTTCAATCCACACCGTTGGAAATTGTAACTTGGGCTTATTTCCTTTTTTGATTCCTTGTCACAGACTGGAGCAGTGCTGGGAATGAGGCCCTTGGTCAGGATGCCAACAGAGGGGGAGAGGTGCTGGTTTTTTCTCCTACAACCATGGAAGTTCTACAGGAAGGTGAAGAGTTGTCTTTGAAGGTCCAGCAAGAAATGATGTGGGTGCAGCTCTGTGGCAGAGCACTTGCCTAGCATGTGGGTTTGATCTCTCCCTGGGTTCAATCCCTAGCACCACCCCCTGCCCCCAAATCAAGAAAGAGTCGCAATGAAATGTGTAGGAAGGCCAAGATCAAATACGGGAAAACTCTACTGGGCTCCTGAAGCTAGGGTAGGACAAGGGTCATCCAAATGACCTGGAGTTGTTCTCCATCAGTGAGACCCTGGATACCACACACAACCACCCTTGATTGCCTTGGGATTTAGAACCTTGGGTCCCGACCACAAACAGTACGAACCCTTTCTCTCTGTGTCATGGGCTAGATGGGACCAAGAGAAGAGAACTCCTTGACACCCAACCCTCCAACCTTCGGTGATCCAGACACCAGAAGAACACTGCTAGGTTGGCTTTTTAGCCTGACACAGTCTTTGAGGGTTGATCTCCCTGAAACAGAGGACATTAATTATCTGCTACTATGAGCTGGGAGCTACTTTATCAAAGCCATGGCACTGCCTGAAACCATAGCCTACGAACAGAAGAATAGCACTAATCTTCAAATGCAATCACTTTTCAAGGGTCCCAGCAGTCTGATTACCCCATTTTCCAGCAAAGATTTAATAGTGGAGGACTAGCATGAAGCCTTGTATTTCAAAGACTTTACAAGGGTGGCTTCTGTATATTTTATTAGCATGCAAGGAGGCACCATCACCAACTCACTTGTCAAAAATAAATGAATAGAGTACATCAGGGATGTATTTATTCATTATCTATTTGACATGTGACTGAGTCTGCAGGGCTGGGGAAATGATAAAAGACTTCCTGGTTTTTCACTTCAAAGAAGTATCTTTTCTACTACAACCCCGTCAGGTGCTGGCTTGCCCCAGGTGGACATGATGCATGTTCGGTGAGGACCGAGAAAGAGGTGTCACTGAAGGCACCGGAGGGTGTTCTCCATGGGGAGGGCAGAGGAAGGTTTCTTCACTTGTCAGCAAAATATTTCAATTGCATTGGTGGCTTTAAGCCCCCTCAAATCCCAGCTCTTTGGAATTTTATGGTTCTTATTAGTGGCAATGAATTCTTAATTAGCCATGATTTGAGGAATTGAGTTTTTTCCTCCTTAGCTTGGGACTCTGTAAAACAGCTAGAGTATTTGTGTTTGGCCTCAATATAATGTTGACCAAAATCTGGCTATATTTGAAAGGGGATGAAGATTGAGGTGCTTTTAGAAAAGATCCAGCAATGGGAAACCAAAATGATTCCGAGATGGGAATGGCAGGAAGGCATTACCACACAGAAAGGTCAAGATGCTGACCACTAAAAGACTGGAAAGTTCAAAGAGAAGGACCAAGAAGGCAAGCCCTCCATAACCAAAACCTAAAAGGGCAATAGATCAGTGAAACTCCACATCACATACAACCTCAAGAATGGGATCCTGATTAGAATAAATTATACTCCATGTATGTATAATATGTCAAATACATTCTACTGACATGTCTATCTAAAAAGAACAAATTAGAAAAAAAGAGAGGGCAAGAGAGGGAACACCCAAATCCTTCCACTGACTCCTGGCCTGTGTTAGGGAATGTCCCTGAAATCTAAAAAAGACATGTTAAGGACAAATACATAGGCCTGTTTCACTTTGAAAAAGGTAAACTTATGAGACATTTTGTCCTAGGATGTAAGAAGATAAAGATGAGAACGGATTTTAATCATCCCAGGTGGCAGAGCTGTTCTGCCATGTTAAGGGAAGTGAGGGTGCTTGAGGAGTGGCCTCAAGCTTGCAATACAATCAGGACCATGGCCAGGCCCTCTGCAGCATCTCAGACCACGGTTAAAACCTTGGGTGTGAGTGGTGGGGCCAGGCCTGGGAGGCAGGTTGATCTTTCCAGAAGGCAAGTACCTACCAGGGAGCCAGACTCACTGTTCCCTGCTTCTTGGCGCACGTCTTCTGTGAATTCGAAGCACTCAGTGACAAAGTTGCTTCCTATAGTCCCAGAGAACGATCACCAAATTGCTGATCACAACCTCTAATAGCCTAGCAGGTTTCTCCTCAGTCAACTTTCCCCTCAAGTGAGTGTTGCTTAAATTCTAGATTTTGCGCCGATAAAGTGAATCAGTGGTTTCAAGGTTAACTGTCTCTCCTCACTGCTCACTTAACACCATGCAATTGAACTAAAACAAACACATGCACATCAAGCCTCCATCCTCCTTCAGAGAACTGAGAGAAGAGGGTCAGGTGGGAAGCTGTAGGCTTGGGGTGGAGGGACATGCCCAGTCTGAACTACTGGAGGAGAGATCTGGGGGTGTCTGGCCAGCCTTGCTGGCTGCCTCATGCTGATTTTACAGCTTGCCTATGGGCTCAGGAGGCTAGAGACTCTCCCCTGGGTGCTAAGGAAATACTGATGCTCATGTTCAGAAGCACTGCTGCATCCCCTGGGGTCTCCTATGCTGGAAGAGCAGGGCCTCCTGGCTAGTGGAGAGCAGAGTAGTATGTTCTCCTGGCTCCACAGTCCAGCCCTGGGATCCATCCTGACCAGGGGCCCCCAGAATGGCTGCAGTTTTCCTTCTAGGCACGCATTTGGGAAACACGGATAAGAAGAGAGATGGAGCCCGCTTTGGGCATGATGAGACAACCTGGCAATACCATTTCCTGGAAGCGCTGACTTTTTAAAAGAAATGTCTGTAAGAGTTCCTCGGGGGAGGAGAGGTGAGGAGGGAAGTGGGGTTCTAGGAACGGAGCTGTCTGGCATGGCCAGTCACTTTCTGCTCTGTGGCCTCATTCTGCAAGGCTGGACACAGACGTGGCTGGAGCCAGAAGCTCTCAGGCCAGCTCTTACGTCCTTCCCTTCCACCTCTCCCTTCTGGAGAGCTCAACCTGGGGTCCTGTACCAGGAGCTGGGCCTCTCTTGAAGGGCAGGGACCTGGGGTAGGATGAGGAGTGCCCAAGGTGCAGGACCACCCAAGGAAGTCTGTGTGTGGGGGCTCTGGGCCCCTAGGCTACAGAATTGAGTCCAGTCATGTGTGAGTTTGCAAAGTAAAACAAGGGGAGAGGCTGGCAGACACTGCCCCAGACCCCACCTCCCAGCTGGAGGAGCCTGTTATTGGTCTCTTGAGACAACTGGGGAGGTGGGCCCGGAGGGGACGAGCGCAGGGGCAGTGCGCAGCAGTACCGGATTCCTGTATCTTAGTCCCGGTCGTGGTGGTGGTGAGAGGACTCTCCATGGTGGTGGCAGCAGTGGTTGTAGTAGTTGTGGCGACGGTGGTGGTGGCGATGGTGGTAGGTGCCACAGTTGGGATGATAGGGACTGTTGTGGCTTCGGTGGTGGCGGCAAGGGCAGTAGCATCAGTACCGCTCACAGCGCCTGTGGCGCCCTCTGTAGTTGGGGGCAACGTGGGAGGAGCTGAGAGGGAAATGTAGAACAGCCGCGTCCGGTTGGTTTGGCTGCGCCTCCTGCACACACGGCCCCCCACGTGCACGTGAGGCAGGCAGCGCGAGGGGAGGAGCTTAGAGAGCCCAGCCTCCCCAAGCGAGGGGCGGAGCTTAGAGAGCCGAGCTGCCCCAAGCAAAACCGACCAGCCTCCACCGATCAGCCAGCGAAAACACAACCATGGCAAGGGAAGAGAATGAAGCCCGTGTGCGTTTCATTTTCTTCTCATGGTCTGTGTGGTCGAAGCACCCGGCATGCACCCAGCCGAGACCCAGGGGCAGCACCGAGTCCCCGGCCAAACGCCACCCAGACACAGGACCAAGCAGCACCAGTTGGGTCCAGCCCTGGAGCTCCGGCCTCCGAGGTGTGCAGGAGGCTGGGCCCTGTCCTGCAGGGGCCCAGGGCAGCCTGCCATTCCCAGTCCTTTACTCCCAAATCACCCTTTGTCACTCCTGCTTTAGTTCAAATAACCACCCAGAGCCAACGGCACAGAGAACAGTCCCCACTCTGGGAGGAAACCTTGCAAGCCCCATCTGCAGCTCCCTGAGCGTGCCTACTGCTGGCAGCCTCCCAGGCTTAGCTCTTCCTGTTATCCCTGGCCTCCCCTCTCTCTCTCCCTCCTCTGCATAATGGTGCCCCCTCATGACCCCAGATCACCCTGACTTCAGCTAATTGCTTTTCTCTCTAGGGAATCTGAGGTACAGGTACCCCACGTTTCTCCTGCTCATTTCAGAACCTGGGAAAAGGGCACTGATGGGATTTCAGTGTAGCCTGTGCTGGGCAGCACCATCTTCCCAGCCTGCAGGAGACACAAATTCCAGTCACCAGTGAGACTCATGCTGGGTGTCCTTTCTGCATAAGTCTCCCTGTGGGGCACAGAGTGGTTCAGACCTGGGCTCACTTTCTGGTACCCCCCAGATCCCATCCAAAGCAATCCTTGGATATCAGTCAGCCCTGGGGGCCTACATCTATATATTATATACATGTGACTACTTCAAAGATTCTACTTCCTTCTCTAGAAGGGCCATGGAAGATAACAAAGGGTTGACCAGTCCTTACTCTCGAGTTTCAATATTTGCAAAAACTGAGAGTGTCAGAATGATGGGGGCAAATCCGAGAGACACAGCTACCTCTCCTCCTTGCACTCCATCTCCTGTGATCTGACCATGGCCCATTTTCTAGTGTCAATGTTAATGGGGCAGTAGATACAGAACTTACGCATAAATAGGCAACTCTCTCAAGGAATAGTGACTTCCCTCCCTCCCTCCCTCAAATCTCTAGAAGTTCAGGAAAATAATAACCCCTGTCTCTTCCACTCCCACAGAAGTGGGGGTAACTTGGGGGGAAGCCAGAGCAAGAATTGCCAGAGGGCTTTTCTCAAGCAAGAATCAAGGGACCCTAAACTCTTCACCCAGAGCCTAGCCAACAAAAGCCCTTTTATTTCCTTGGGTCTTCAATATTACAAGTTCCTGGCAGAGAAGGAGGGAATGCTCCTCGGGTCCCACTGCTTTCCTTCTTCTAAGATCAGAGGTATCACTGGGCCCTGAGGGTGCTGGCCACAGGAATCACACTGAGGAGCAGACTATGCCTCACACATTCCAGGGATTCCTGGGCAAGTTCAAAGTCAACAACACTATGGTCCCCAAGCCCCAGTCAACTCAGACATCAGGAAGGCATGGAGAGGGGGGACATGGGGATACACACACAGAAAAGCCAGAAGGAGCCCTGAGGCAAAGGCCACCTCTCCCAGGGCTGCTCCCACAGCCACACAGGGCTCTTCTTGCTGCTTGGTGCTTCTGGAAGGAACCCTGAGAGGCTATTTTGTTCAAGAGGGCAGGACTGCCCTGATTCAGACCCTTATCAGGACTGCATTTTCTAATAATTTCTGGCAAATGAAATGGAAAACAGCCTCCCCTTTCTCATTAGAAAACATTCCCTTTTAACTTGAATCTCATGCGGGACAGTTCAGGGACATGTACATTGGTTGTACCTTCCCCAGGCCCCTGAATCTAAGTCCCTCGCGCAAAGCTACACACACACACACACACAAACACACACACACACACACACACACACACAGACACATGGTCCTCACACAGACACACGGTCCTTGGCTCTTGTACAAACAGACACGTTCACGCCCCCACAGTTCCCACAGGGACCGCACACTTCTTTTTTTTGGTACCTGGGATTGAACTCAGGGGCACTCGACCACTGAGTCACATCCCCAGCCCTATTTTGTGTTTTATGTAGAGACAGGGTCTCAATGAGTTGCTTAGTGCTTCGCCGTTGCTGAGGCTGGCTTTGAACTCGCGATTCTCCTGTCTCAGCCTCGCTAAGTGCTGGGATTACAGGCTTGAGCCACCACGCCCGGCTCAGGACCGCACACTTCTTAGGGCATTCTAACAAGAGCCCTAGGGACAGAGACGTTGAGAGAGACTAGAGCGTGTTCCTCACTTGGCGCCACTGACCAGAGACAGGGGTAAGCCATGGCTCTCGGGATGCCTCCACACCATCCTGTCCCCACCCTCTAATGGCCACTTCTGCCACCACTTTCTCTCTGCTGATGGTCACCTAGCGGCTTTTCCTCTGCTCAGTGGCAAAAGTCTCAGGGTATTAGTGAGATGGGAGCATGAGGGGAGAGGTGACAGAAGCCACGCCCAGGCAGCCTCCCTAGGTGCCTGCCTTCTATGTTACTGTGAGGACACACCCTCAGGGGGCTGAGTCACAGCTGGCCAATCTAGGTGACCTCTGACCCATCCATTCCTCTGTCTACTGTCCCCAGGCTGGAGAGGGCCACGCGGGACAGGGAGGGCACAGGCAAGAAAGAGAGGCTGAGGGGGGCAGAGCAGAGTTGGGAGCTTGGGCTGCCAGAGGGCTGGGCAGATGGGCAGGGGAGACGCGTCTCCCGTGGGGAGAAACGTCCACTGCTAAGGTCCAAGGGAATCCAGATCATTTCAACTGATGGGCTGAGCAGTGGGAGAGGATGAAGGGCAGAAGTGGGCCTGTCTTATAAACAGAGTGGACCAAGTGCTAGGAAGCATGTCCCTGATCTGGATGTCATTTTTAGCCACAACAGGAACTATGAGTTTGGAAGTAATCCTGAGCAGTGCTCAGTGGAGACCACCGCCCAGCACACAAGAAGAGGGAACAGAAACCCTCCATTCCCTAAGGGGACTCTAGGGCAACCACAGGGCTCCTACCAGAACGCAGGCAGTGTCAACCCCATGGGTGGCCTCCTGTACACTGGAAGTCACTTCAGCTCCTACTCAGGGTTTCCCCCCCAGTTTGGGGGAACACTGTGTAGGAGATGGAGAAAATTGAGGAAAGATACCATGACTCATTCATTTTTTTTGTGCCCACACTTGCCATGGAGCTAGGCATTCATCAGGAGCCCAACCAACATTTGTAGATCTGAGCAGAGTCAAAGACGAGGACAGCAGTTTCCAGACATTCCAAGGTGGCATGTTCAGTCCAAAAACGTCCACATGGTGTGCAAACTACCCTGGCCAAATCACAGACTGTCAGACAGATGGGCAGAAATCCTAACAGACTGCAGATACAGGTGGATGAGAGGGATTATCGTCACTGGGTGAGATAGAACAGATCAGTTTTGGGGAAAAGTGCCCAGGTTTGGAGAGGATGAGAAGGAAGAGGGTGGTGGGCTGGATGCCGGGCTCACATAAAAAGTTAGAACCTGAGCTCTATTGCTTGGCACCTACCGGTTGTGCAGAAGGCTCTTATGTATGTAAAGCTGAGAACATTTGATATCAGCATATCACATTTGCAAAGAAGTGCAATCTGCCTCCACCACCACTTCACGTGGAAACCAGAGCCTAGGAAACACACTTGATTGACAGACAGAGACCCTAAGCTCATTCTGCATAATGTGATGTGGTTGGGTCTTTTCTAAATAGAAGAAGTTGGGGTGTTGGGAAGGACACCTCTCAACCCCTTCACAATTGCCACATACAAGAGGGCAGCCTGGACTGGCACAGATGTCCACTGACCAAGGCAGACTCCCTGCTGCTGGACCCACCTGCCTTGAGTCTGCGTGCCAGAACTGGGGAGGTGGATGGGAGCAGCTTGACCAATGAGCTTCAAGCTGACTCACCCAGCCCTCCCTGCTGCCCTGAGCACCTGCTAGAATAGTCACAGAAGAGACTCATGTATAGATTTGAATCCGAAAGTCAGGGGCACCACCAGCATGGCTAGGGTGGCTCTGTCAGGCCCTGGACAACCTCTGTTTCACATGCTAGCAGAGGTGTCCAGACTCTGTGGGGAGGCACTGGGCCCCAGCTGGCCCAGGTTACTGGGGGCAGGGGTGGTGGAGAAGACTGGGGTAGGGGAGGGATGATGGATGGCTGGTCACCACCCACAGATCTGGCTGGCAAAACATATATAAACTGAAGGAAGCGGGGTATGCAACAGAAATAAAACCAACCTAGAAAGAGGGTGGGGTGATAAGTGAACGGAAGTAGGAAGGAAATCAAATCAGGCAAGGTGATATTCTCTTTATAAGCCAAGCCTCAGATTCCTCTCCTGGGTGTCTGTTCTCCCCGGCTGCCTGGCGCTCCACCTGATACAAATCAAGCTCAGAGGAGGGCCAGGAAAGGAACCCTCTTTTCCCCTACCACAGGACACGCCTCCTGTGGTGAAGAGCCCTATGACAGTCCCCAAACCCATGACATGAGGACCAAAGGAGGAGCTTGGTTAGCAGGTCAGCTCTTGGCTTCTGCTATAGTCTTACCTCCCAGACCCCAAGAGTGGAGGCTGTTCTTACTGCTAAGACTTTGAGAAGGTTGGTTTCTTAGGGGGCATTCAGCCCACAGTACCTAGTATATTCCAGGTCCTGGAGCACTGGTCCCTATCCAAGGACATGCTCATTTGTTCTCACTGACCAGAACCCGTGGTAGCTGTCAGAACTGGTGCTGGGGCCCCCATGCAGCATGCAAGACCGGCATGCACAGCGTGCTCACCCTTTCAGGGAATGGTGGCCTGACCAGAAGCCAGCAGCCAGCTGCCCCTGCTCCTGCTGCCTTCTAGAGCCATCTCTGTGCCCTGAGATGCCAAACCCAGGCAAAGGCTCAGGGGATTCATGGGAGGTAATCACTCAGCTTCAGAGAAAACTGCAGCTCAGAGGGCAGGCTGGGAGGGGGCAAACAGGAAGTGAAGGGGAAACATGGCGCTCTCCCCTGGCCTGTGCTCCTTTCAGTCTGGCTTCCCCACCACTGAAAGGGTGAGTCTGCAGCGCGCTTTTAGCCTCTCCCTCCTGCTCTGCCCTGGCTGCTTGCGCTGGGCTCTGCCTGCACTGCCCCATGCCATGCCCGTTACCTCTGCTGCTGGTACGGTACCTGCGGTTGGAGTAGCTTCAGACACAGCACCCAAGATGGCCAGAGAGAGGGATAGAGGATGAGAGAGGGAAGAGAAAACAGAGCACAGGTGAAACCACAGGCCAAGCGAGCAGAGAAGTCCGACCTAGAAAGTGTGGCCAGCCACTGGCTGCTGCCCAGAGGATGCCAACAGGCATGTGGGTGTCATGGTCAACCCCATTTGAGTCAGGCCTCTTCCTACCTTCCCATCTTGGTCTTGGAGACTGTTTCTACACCTGTTCTAGGACTAGTCATCCAAGAGGTGGCAGCAGGGACAGTCTGTCCAGAATACTGTGTCCTCAACTCTTTCTCTAAGGGTGTGTCCTCCCCTGCCTGGGACACTAGAGAGGGCATAAGGTTGTAGGTTTTGCAGGCAGGCACCGATCCCAGTCAAAAGGATGGTTCCCATATCTTCTCAGGAAGATGTTGTTTAGTGTTGGGGTAGACAGGAGTCGGGGCGCGTATTTGACCGTTCCCACCACTCCATCTCAATCTTGCAAAGCACAGGGACTTTGAAGGACAGGAGTCATGGAGCCCCTGTTCTGGAATTCTGCTGCCCTAATTCTTTCTCACCAGTTGTACTTTATGAAATGAGAAACCCAAGCATGGACTGAGAGTCCTAAAACAAATCCTTGAATTTTCTGCAGATCTCCAAGTTGAGAAAGAAAGTCTCTCTTTGTTCTCTTATCCCCCGGGGGTTGCAGAACTTTCCCTGAAGCTGGACAATGGGGCTTTGTTTGCTGCCCTGTGTAGAGATGGGGATGTGGGTTGGAGAGCCGCTCTCTCTGTATAGCTCCAAATGCAACTGTGGAGAAAGTGCATTATGGTCTGGCCTTTGGAAATAGGCTACAACAGTCACTTACCTTTAATTCCTCAGCCTAGAAAACTTCCTGAGTGCCCTGGGCTCAGAAAAGTACCTGGGGGTGGGGTGTTATTCTGTGACTCACTCCTGACGTAAAGATCAGAGAGACTGCCAGTTCTCCTCCAGTTTCCACCCAGTCCCTCTCCCCCTGCCTTAGCACAGGCCTGCTGGCCAGGGAGGGACAGAGGGCTGTTGGCGCAGCTACTGAGGAAGCCTGGGTGGGGCAGCAGAGGCATCAGGGCCTGGCAACCCCAGCAGGAAGTGTGATGTTCGCCTGGGTCAGGGGAGGGGAGGGACTCAGCAGACCCTGTCCAGGCCAGGGTCAGGCCATGGGACCTGAGCCTTCTGGGGACAGCACTAGACATGATAGCTTGTCAGCTCCAGGGTGCCTACTCATGTCACCTCTTCTTTGGAGTCTCCCTTTGCAGAATGAACCCCCTTTTTTTGCCTGGCTACTGCTCTCCTTTTGTTTAGATACACAATCAGATATTATTGTGGATGTCTCTAGATGGTATAGATTTCCCCTTGTGCAATCTTTTTTTTTTTTTTTTTTTTGGTACTAGGGACTGAACTCAGGGGTACTCGACCACTGAGCCACATCCCCAGCCCTATTTTGTGTTTTATGTAGAGACAAGGTCTCACTGAGTTGCTTAGCGCCCCGCCATTGCTGAGGCTGGCTTTGAACTCACGATTCTCCTGTCTCAGCCTCCCTAAGTGCTGGGATTACAGGCTTGTGCCACCGCGCCCGGCTCCCTTGTGCAATCTTGCAGGGCACATTATGGGTGTTCAAGAAATGATGGTTGCATAGACAGCTGTATGTACCTCTGGAGAGGTACCTTTTAACAGGGGCCTGCCAACACCAAGGCTTTACGCGCTCTGGCATTCCTGGGCGGTTCCCACTCTAGCCAGTACGTGTGTGGGTGGGCCTGGAGCCCCCTCTAGTGGATTCCTGAAGCAGGTGCAGCTCGGGTGGGGATGCTTTGCACCAGGACCCAGGAGCTGCATTCATTTGTTCTTTGTGAAGCTGGCGTGGGACAGGGTGCTTGCCATCTCCCCCTCCTCTCTGCAGTCAGACAACTTATCCAGCTCAGGCTGCAAGGAGGGGCCACATTCCCTGCTCTGCACAGGACGGGGCAACCAGCTTCAATCCTGGTGCTTCCCTACCTCTTTGGCCCCACAGGTTCTTGGAAAGGAAGGTCTGTCCCAGAGTTTTCCTGGGGCACTTTTCATAATAGTCCTTCCTCTCTCAGTAGCTGATCAGTTTCATTATTCTTTGGAGTTCATTAGCATATTTATTTCCGACAGGCTTCCCCTCCTCTCCTTCTCTCAACTCTCTCCTCCTTATTTCTCTACAAGGAGGAAAGATGGTGGATGTTAAATAGCTGAGCAAGTCAAGGCAAAGTGGGGCCCAAGTCTGACTGCAAGTCTAAGGAGATCAGAGTTTTCCAGATACAGCGCCAGGCCTCTCTCTCAGCACGTAAGACAGGCTGTCTCCTACTGGGAGTTTGGGAACTTATAGCCTCGCTTCCTCTTGGTCCCTGAAGGCCAGGCTCAGCTCCCAGTGTGTTTCTCTAGGCATCTGATTTAACTGGGGCCTTTCACCCCAAGGACCACCACCACAGACCTACCTTCATTCGGGGGTGCTGGAGACTCTTCTGTAACTGCTTCCCCGGAGCCCACCTGCGTCCTGGCGCTGAGGGTAAAGCGGTAGCGTGACACAGGGTCTGCTCGCTGCATGGAGAACTTGGTCTGATTGGGAGAGAAGTTTTCCACCATCTGCTTTCCTACTTTAGTTCCATTAACTGAGGAGAGAGAGGTAGTGGAATGGAAGTTTAGCAGTGTGTGTGTAATCTGTACCTGTAAAAACCCAGTCCTAATTTTCTGGAAAGGGAACTGGTGGCCCCCGCCTGGTGACCTTCAAAGCATGGTTTGGAGGCACAGAGGTAGGCAGAACTCCCTCCCAGCTCCTGGACTACCCCTCCGCCCCCCAGTGCTGCTTCACCCACCCCACTGTCTCTGGCTTGCTACGAAGGCATGTGGCTGATTCTGGAAGATTCAGTTTATAATTCCCAAGAGACAGCACAAACCTCTTGAGTGCCTTGCTTCTGTTTAAACTGGGCTGGGGCCAGTTTGCCAGGGCTTCTGACTATTCCCACCTCCTTTATGAAAGGCATGTTCCATCTGCCTCAAGGGCAAAGGGTCAGGTCTGGAGATGGATTCAGCACAGCACCCAAGCACGCAGCTGGCTATTGCAATTGTTAACAACACAACACGCACCCCTTTGTGTGCTTCCCGGGGAGGAACAGCATGGCTTATACCAAAAGACTTCATGATTTTCAAGTATAATGTCCCTGCTGTCCCTGCATGGTGACACTGCTGTCTTGAGGTGAGGTCTTCCTGACCAGGTCCTGATTTGAGTTACTTCAGTCACTTGGTTGCTCACATATCTAAATGACACTCTCTTACCATGTCTCTAGGGGGTCTGTAGACTCCTATGCACACGCTGTCTACCCCATTGCATGGTGGCTTTTTGGGTAAGGAACTCTCTCTCCTACACCTGTAGGTGTTTGGGACAAGTTCCTAAGGGCTAGGGTTGTCTCCCTCATTAAACCAGAGTTCCCTTCACCTCACCTGTCAGGTGAGAAGTTCCCTGCAGCAGATCTGTGCGAGAAGAGCAGGATAGGGTCTCACTTGCCTCCTATAATCCCTTTGGGAACTTTCTCCTTGGACTCTCCATCTCCCTAAAAGTCCTCTGCACTCACAGCCTTCCTATCTCAATTCCTTAGGAAAAGTGGTAAGAATGCATTTTGACTCCCAGATTATCACAGAGAAAGAGGGGGGCAGTACATACAGGCCACATATTTGAGGGTGTATCCGGTCAGGATCCCATTGGGGTGTTCCGGATGATCCCACTCCAGGTTGATTGTCTCCAGGTTGGGCTGCCGGACTCGGAAACGCCTGGGGGCGCTGGGTACTTGGGGAAGGAGGAGAGAGCAGGGGAGATAAGGGGAGGGGGAAGGGAGGATGTGGGAGATAAAAAACAAAGCACAAGTATGAAGGCATTGACCTTGGGCAGCCCAGGTGCTGGGAGGAACCATAGGGGACAGAGCCCACTGCCCCATCCAGGATATTGTTTTGCCCAGGGGTGAGGACAAGCACGGCCTCAACTCTGTTGTTTAAATGGGGAAGATGTTTTTGTTTAGCAATAACCCTGGATTTCAGCACACATTAGGCTC
Organism: Xerus rutilus; assembly: GCA_028644305.1. Taxonomy (NCBI): domain Eukaryota; kingdom Metazoa; phylum Chordata; class Mammalia; order Rodentia; family Sciuridae; genus Xerus; species Xerus rutilus. The sequence goes on from CM053410.1 coordinate 60,232,774, forward strand.
CAATCCTGCAAAGATACCAAAGCAGGCAGAGCCATTCCCAGGCAGGGAGCCCAAGGCAGTTGTTTTGTAGGAAGAGTGCAATTCCGGATCCTCAGCATAGGTCCAGGCTTCTGACCTGAGAACGCTGGGTTCATGGGTGAGGAGAAAAAAACCCAGGATGCAGCACCTGGGAAGGGTGGGAATGACTGGCAGAGGTGGGTGATGGAAATCAAACCGAGGCAGAGGGAAAGACAGGAACACAGAAAACAAGAGGGAAGAAGAAAGGAGAAGAGAAAGGAGGAACAGAAGAAGAAAAACAGGGAGTAAGAAAAAGATGGAACAAATGCAAAGTGGCAAAGAGGCCTGGCGGGAACAGAGAGATGAGCTTGAACATCTGCAGGCCACCTGCAGCCCCAGGACTGGGTCAAGAAGTAGGCTGCAGGAGGGAGGGGCTGCCCCTGGGCCTCCACCTGCAGAGCCTCCACACACAGGCCAGCTCTCAGCAAGCACTGTGAACGTCTTAGGTGCTGGTGAGCAAGTGGTCCAGGTGCCAGGATGCTCATGCTCCTTCTGCTTGGGGAGATGTTGGGAAAGCCCAGGCCCCTGCAGTGCCCTTAGGTCCATCTGCAGAGCCCATCTGCAGTCGCGTCAGTTGACCACACTGGGCTTCTCTGGAGACACAACCTCCCGTCGGGGCAGGTCGCCTCTGTGATGCAGTTGTGCAAGTGGTGAAGCTGCTCGGCCAGCAGGTCATCAGCTCCTTGGGGCCACGCAGAGGTCACCTTGTGCCGTCCTGGGTGAAGCCATGCTGGGGCTGCTCTGGGCCCTCTAGTGTGTGCTGACCCTGTTCTGCCCACCCTGAAGAGCGATAGGTCAGACCTACCTCCTTCTGGGGTAGTAAACTCCTTGGTTTCGCTGCGGGGCCCATCACCTCTCCCATTGACCACAACCATCTCCAGCTTGTAGTTACTGTAGGGAAAGAGGCGGGACACCACACCCCGGGGGCGGTCTCCAGGGAAGCTGGCTTGCTGTCTCTTCTGAGACACCCACAGGTTCTTCAGCAGGCTGCTCTCCCTCCAGTAGTAAGCCTTCGGGACAGAGGCAGGCAGGTGAGGGCTCTGGTCTCAGAGCCGGGTTAGTGGTTAGTGCGGTGGTAATGACCGGTCTTCCCTTTGCTTGCTACTGGCTCCAAGTCCCAAATGGCCTCATCAGTTCCACACAGCCTAGGGAACCAACCTTAGAGTCCCCACTTATTGGCCACCAGTGAATATGAATTTATGTTGAGCAAGAAGTAGCATTTCACTCAATCTCTGAGCCATGCCACCACACTGAGGGATGGGTGAACTGGCCAAAACATACATCTGGGCTGCCCCACTATGAGATTTATTTCCAACTTGGGTAACATGTTGGTCAAGGAATCCATGCCAGAACCACAATAGGAGTTGGGGGTCCAGGCATGGGAAGTTCTGCTCTGTGCTTGAAGACCGCATCACCTTGAGTTAGATTAGTATAGTTTAGATCGCAGTAGACAGGAACCGACCAAGAGCAGGTTATCCCTGGAAATCTGAATGTGAGCAGAGGGCGATTTAATCCTTTGAAGTCAAATGGTTTCTTTTCATATTGTTTGAAGGCTTTAGAGATGAGACAGACACGTGTGTCTGAGAGACAGCTGCAGGTCCAAGTCAGTGGGGTGCGGGGCGGCAGAGCTTGGATGGGACAGGATGGCTATGGAAGGTGGTAGTGTTGGAAGGTGCAGCGGAGGTCTGATTAGCAGCAGGTAAGAAGGCACAGGTCAGGCTGTCATAGCAGTGTCACCCAGGCTGCCCACAGCAAAGTAAAGAGGAAGTCCAGATTTAGGGGGCCCCGATGGGAGCTTTACCCGGATGAATATCCAGCCAGAACGTGAAGGGTGCAAGTCAATGGGCAGGGAGAGCTCATTCTCCTGTTAACTGTCATCTTGTCTTCCTACCCAACCTGCCAAATTCATTTTCCAAGAAGAGACTGACCCCTTCTGCCTGTCCCCAATTGTCTACCAGCCAACTCTTGAGGACCTCTGTGGTCACAGATCCAGTGTTAACCTGTGATTACAGCCTCCCTCATCTCCTGGACAGCTTTGAAATAGAGCCATCCTCCTGGGGGAGAGGCTTGCACACCTGGGTTCTCTCTCCCTTCTCCCCATCTCAGCCCACTCTGTCTGTCGGAGACAAGATGCGGGGGAGCCTGCTCACAGCTGGAGCACCAGGAGAGGCCAAGAGCTCCGGTCATCCACATGCTGGGTAAATCCAGAGTTGGCTGTGACAATAGGGAGGGCACTTGCACCCTTTCAGCGGTTTTGCCTGTTAGCGGTGGCTTTCCAAATCCAGGCTGGGCAAGGCAAGGAGCCACCAGGAGGGTAGGGGTGTAGCTCAGCGGTGCCTCAACACTGCACACGGAGACACCTGTGTCCACTCACACTCGTGACAAATACAGGTGCCGTACCGTGTCTACCCAGACGCACTGTCCTTCCCGGGATTTTCTGCTGAGCAGAATTTCTCAGCGTACCTTTTGCAAGATATACGTATGCAGTATACAGTCATGAGCTGCCTGACGGTGTTTCAGGCAGCGAAGGACCTCATGTGTAACGATGGCCCCGTGAGATTATGAGGGAGCCCAGACGGTACCACCACCCAGTGATGTGGTAGCCATTGTAGCTCTGTCTCTTGACACGGCACTCATGTGTCTGTGGGGATGCTGGTGTAAACGAGTCTACCGCCAGCCAGGCGCGTGCAAGTACAGTGTGTACTACTCCATGAGGGGAATACACAACTGTTACTGGTTTATATGTTTACTATGCTAGCCTTTTTATTGTTATTTTATACTTTTTATCTTTCTATTTATTAAAAGAAAGCTGATTATAAGACAGCAGGCTGCATTACACTGGCAACAGCCATTTCATACAGTTCCCATTTTCTGAGCTTCTTTGTTACATTAAGAGGCCATACTGAGTGGCTGACCTGTACCATCTGGGTTTGTGCAAGTACTCTACAATGCTGGCACAATGACAAGATAACCTAATGACACATGTCTTAGAACAAATCTTGTTGTCAAGTGACATATGACTGTATATATATATATATATATTTTTTTTTTCTGGATATATTTTTGAGCAGCTAATCTTGAATCAACTTTAGATCCAATAGACATCCCCAGGACCCCTTCCAAAGAGTCTACGCCCCGCCTCTGCTATGCCCTTGCCCTGGTTATCGCGCGAGAGTTAGGTGGAGTCGGGAGCCGGCTTCCTCACTCTGTACTCCCTGAGCTGGCCCTGGACCGTGTCGGAGTAGACGCGGTTCCACTGAAGGCTGATGGCCGTGCTGTTCAGGACTCGGATTTTAACTTCAGTAGGTGCAGCCCTGGGATCTGCAATGTGTTGGGACAGAGAGCGGGTTATACAGGCAGGACTGGCCTTGGACTCTAGGTCTGGACACTGGGTCCTCCAGGAGGGCAAGGGCTACACTTGGAGGAGCAGGAGAAGGCTCAGGACAAAAGGGTGGAAGACCAGCTGGGAGGGACTCTATCTTTGTGTCTAGAGGGCAACTATTTGTGAGGCTCCTGTGCTGGGCTCATCTGCCCCTCTGTTCTATTCTCCACCTTCCCCCACCTGCTCTGGGGCCTGGGAGGCCATGTTTCTGGAACTTATCAGCTAAGCTCCCTTGTTCTTGGGCTTCTGGATGAGTCTGGCCAACAGGAGGTGCCATCACGAGGTCCCAGGGCAGGAAGAAAGGGAGGGTGGCTTCCTCTCTACTGGGCTGCAGATCTCCAGCAATCTACCCTTCTACCCAAGGCCACAGCTCCTGAGGGTGGGGTCCTTGAGGGTCATGGTGACTCATTTGTCCCCTGTCCCATCAAGGTTCAGAGTGGCAAATGGCTTCCTGATGTTGCTAGTCTTCAAAGGAGGGTCATGTACCTTGCTAACTGCCCCCTAACCCTGGCCCCATGATCAGTAGTCCCTTTGGGGTATGCATCTGTTTTCTGCCAGCAGGAAATGTTGCCACAGACTGGAGGTCAGGAAGGGAGTCTGATCCTGCAACCCCTTGGAAAGGCAGGGCCACTCCTTTGCCTGGCCCATAATGGTTCTCATCCCTCTGTTCTCTGCTCTACTACACAAGGAAGTCTGCTCTGCCCTCTCTAATCCTCCAGAGCACAGGCCCTACTGTAGACAATGCAGTGGAAACTGTGTGGTGGTCTATGAAGTCCATGACCAGAAGTTGCCCCGCTCACACTTACCAACCAGCAGGTCCCACTGGACTCCTGTCTGGAAGTGCCTGCCACCCTCTGCTCATCTCCAGTACGTCTGATTCATGATGACCCCTAGGGCTCAGCCCTCACTTCTCTCCACTCTACTGTTGGAGGACCACTGGCCCTCCTCTGGGCCCAGCTCCGCCCCTTCTGGGTCTACTCATCCTCAGGACTCTCCTTCCTCCCTTCCTCTGCTCACCCCATTCCACTCCATGCTCTCAGATCAGACACCGACCACACTGTACGGCGTGAGCCCGGAGGGGACTGATGTGCTGGCTACACAGAGGCACCAACTTCTGGGCAGCCAGCTACACACTTCTACATACATGTATAGAATCTGGATTTATCCAGCACCACCTCCAAAGAACTCTCTTTTATACTCAATTCCAAGGACTGGAAGCAACACTGGGAATGCTGGCAGCTGGCTAGTCTGAAACATTCTGGTCTGGGGCTCTGTAGACTTCCCCATCCCTCAAGGCCTGCCCTGCCTGTGGGGAGACTCTGGCCTGTGGCCTGCCTCCTTGGAGGTGTTCACTCCAGTTCTTTGGGACAGTCCTCAAGTCTTTCCTGGTGCTAGCATGTCCCTACAGCAGCCTGGCTGGCGATCTGGAGACCTGGGTTCTATTTTCAAGACTGACATTTGCTATCATGTCCTGCTGCCTCTCTCTTTAGGGCCTCAGCTTTCCCAACTGCAAAATGTGAGAACTGGAATAAGTGAGAACATGCGGTAATTCCAACTCACATTCGATGATAATATTTCCACTCCCGATATCACCAGGCTCTAGGCCACTGCAGGGTTTTTCTCCTTCCTGGGAACCATCTGCCCTCCCACTACCCACCTCAAGGTTCCTGGCCTCAAGTGGGCCTGGCCAGGAAGGTCCTTCTGGGGAGGGGAGAGGGAGCCAGGTACTCACAATCTTCTCCAGAGTACCCGATGACGGTGTCGGGCTCCGGGGCCTTCCCAAAGTCATTTTCGGCCTGGACCCTGATCTCATAGGGCACATAGACGGGGGTCTGCCCCACCACATAGCGAGAGCCCCACACTGTGACGTTGTTCCAGGTCTCTCGAGTCTCTCTCCGCCGCCACTTGACAATGTAGCGCAGGTTGGGGCCAAAGGCAGAGGTGGCATTCATGGGCTGTGCGGGGAGAGAAAGACGGACAGGCAGGGTGGAGAGGGTGCAGGCGAGGAGCCAGGTCCCTTCCTGTGCCAAGCATCCTTCCTGGGCCTGGCTGACCTGAGTCAGGAGAGAGCACACCCCGCCCCTCCAGAGTTCCCCTAAAGACGGGAGTCCTTGAAATTCTGCAGCATGTAGATTTTCTATGACAAAATCCTTCCCTGAGACTCAGTCACCCTAACTCTGAGAGTCACTACATTTCAGTAGTCATTCTGGGACAGAAGCAGCACGAATACAAAAGACAGACAGTAAAAGGTTCTCCAAAGTGAGAGAGGGACGCATGTAGGTTTAACTATGCATGTCCCCTGCCAACAAACTTGAAATTACAAAACTGACTTTATTTCCACCAAATCCATGTGTCCATCCTGCCCTTCCCAACAGCTAAGTGTTCTTTAAAAATGGGTGGCATCCTTTCTTTATTCTCAATGGAGCCTGTCATGCAGAGCTGGAGCCCAGGAGTCCTGAACCTGAACCTAGCTAGAGCTGCTGCTGCTGGAGACAAGCCCTCAGGGAGACAGGGATGACAATTCCCAGCGCAGGAGGGTTACCCTATTTACATTACATGGGGCAGCAGCCCAGAGATGCTAGTATTTCAGTGGTTGCATCTTTATCTCCCAGACTGGGAAGTGTTTGTTTTTTTTAAAGTCATTTTGAGATCACACATCCTGATTTTGAATTTGGAAAATGAGTCAGTGAGCCAAGATGAAGATGGAACTTGACCATCCTGACCCTGGGGTGGGGGGTCTCTCTGAGTTATCTAGCCCACTCTGTGGCTAGAGGAGGGTTTAACACACTGCACCTCAGATGCTGGTCTCTTCTGCACCTCCAGCCCACTGCCAGGATTCGGAACACATCAGAACTTGGTGCTGGGGTTTCATCTAGATCTTTCCTAAAGTCTAACTTGAGTCCTTCCTTCTTCAAAAGAAACCCCTTTCATCTTGCTGGCATTCCCTGTGATTTTTCCTGGACTGGTGGTCTACAGAGGTGGTCACCTCTGCTCTTGACTCTGCTCTGAAATCTTGCTCCCAGACACTTGTCCTGTTTGGTTTCTGGACTCAACTCAGTTTGGAACTTGTTTACTCAGAGAAGAGTGGCCGCCAACACCAGCTCTATCATCTGAACCACATTCTGGTCTCAGGGGATAGAGAGGGGGCTACCAAGTACACATGGCCAGGTGAGCAGGACAATCAAGGACGGGGGCTGGGAGGGCTCTTACTGTCCACGTGATTTCCATGTTGTTCTTTCTGGTTCCTTCTCCTTTTACATCGCTGGGGTTGGACTCAGGAGCTGGAACCAAACAGACACAAAGTTCAAGTCTAATTTGTGGCCTCACCAGGGCTCGGTAAACTAGCCACCTCCCTCCCACCTGACTGGCCCCTTCTTTGTTCTGGCTTTCTCAGCATCTGTGTTCCCTGAACTTACTTTTTCTAGTGTATGATATGCTTTCCTAGCCAAGATTTAAACTCCTAAAGCAGAGCTATTTCTTTTAAATTTAATCCCTTATCAGACTGCAATTAGCATAAGGCTTTCCATACTGCGGGTGGTCAATAAGCCAATTCAATGCGGATTATCCTGTTCATGGATTATCCACTAAATATGTTTCACACCAGACTGGTTTATCCCTGGCATTTAACATTTTGCGGGGAGCATCTCCAACCTCTGAGCCAGTGAGATTTCAGAAATCTAAACATTACCCAAGTGCATTAGAAAAGAAATTGGATCCACCAAGTGGGTTATATATTATGCAGTACGTCTTTGCCATAGCTCTTCCATTGTGAGTAGATGATCAAGAATCATTAATATTAATAATAATAAAAAAGAGCAGTTAATATTCACTGTGTGCTTACAACACGCCAGGTATCACAGTAAGCACCTGATATGTGTTTTCTTTTCTGTAGGGTACTGGGGATTGAACCCAGGGGTGCTTAACCACTAAGCCACATCCACAACCCTTTTTTGTATTTTATTTAGAGATAGGGTCTTAACGAGCTGCTTAGTGCCTCGCTAAGTTGCTGAGGCTGGCTTTGAACTCGCAATCCTCCTGCCTCAGCCTCCTGAGTGGCTGGGGTTGCAAGCGTGTGTCACCACACCAGGCCTGACATACATGTTCTAATGGAGGCCTCACAATAGCCCCAGGAAGCAGGTGTTATCATTATTATTCTGTTTCACAGATAAGGAAGCTGAGTCTTGGAGAGGTTAAGTAACTGACCCAAGTTCATGGGGGCTGGGAACTGGAGGAACTCAGTTTGAATTTAGAGCACCTGGTCCTGGGCCTTTTTGCGGAGCCCTCAAGTACTCACGTGCTCCACTGGTTCGGTAGCGCTCGGATGGGAGGCTGGGGTGGCTGCTCCCGACTTCGTTCACGGCAATGACCCGGAACTGGTAGTTGACATATGGGGATAGCTGGAGGATAGCTGAGTTGACACTGCCTGGGAACTTGGAATGGTCATGCCAGACCCCTGGTTGGAACTGGTCCTCTTCAAACTGTACGACATAGTCTGAGTGAGCAAGGAGGACAGAGCCGTTTCAGGAGCTGAGTTAGCAATATCCTGCTCTAAAAACACCTCTGCCCTGCCTTCCATTAATCATTATAATCTCCCGAGTGGACAGTGGTACTTGGAGAATCCTTCCCAAGTCATGGAAGGGCAGGGTGCATGTCAGGTGGGCAGAGGTAGGACCAGACACCAGGGAAGACTCTTGCTTCAAGGCTGTTACCAGCTCTCTTTTCTTTCTTTTTTTTTGGTACCGGAGATTGAACTCAGGTACTCGACCACTGAGCCACATCCCCAGCCCTATTTTGTGTTTTATGTAGAGACAGGGTCTCACTGAGTTGCTTAGCGCCTCACTGTTGCTGAGGTTGGCTTTGAACTCACGATTCTCCTGTCTCAGCCTCCCAAAGTGCTGGGATTACAGGTGTGCACCACCACTGCACCTGGCTCCTCTTTTCTTTTCTTTTCTTTCTTTCTCTCTCTTTTTTGGTGAGGTACTAGTGTTTGAACCCACATGCTAGGCAAGCACTCTACTACTGAGGTACACTCTCAGCCCTTTATCTTATGTTGAGACATGGTCTTGCTAAGTTGCCCAATCCGGCCTCAAATTTGGGATCCTCCTGCCCTGGTCTCCCATGCAGCTGGAACAACAGGCGTGTACCACCACACCTGGCATCGGTTCTCTTTTCTGGCTTTGGAGCGCGGGGCCCTGGGCTGACCTGTGATGGGGCTGTTGTTATCATCCCCTGGGATCCAAGTCAGCCTCACACTCCTCTCAGCCAGGTCGGTAAGCTCCAGGTCCCGGGGTCGGTCTGGCCGTCCTGGCAGTAGAGGGAGAAGACACCACACAGGACTCCTGAGTCAGAACCAGCCCCTCCTATGGGGGTCCCAGCCCTGGATAGGTCCCACATGGACTTAGGGTCTCCAAAAACCAATGGATCCAATTCCTCAGCCCTGGAGGGCCAGCATGGGGACCATCCCATTTCCTCCAGGGGCCAAAGAAGAACAAAGAGGATATTTCAAGTTCTAACGCCCCCCCCCCCCCCAAATATCAAAGGATGTAGAGTAAGGAAATAAAGAGGATCATGCAGGGTACAGAGAAAGCCAGGACCAACCCAACCCGTTTCTGCGGACATTCTTGGAGAAGGTTGTCCTCACCTAGCTGTGGCCACATTTAGGAAAGCAGATGAGGAAGGGCAGGGTTCTGTCTCTTTTTCTCACAATAATTACCTTCTGCTCTGTGTGCGAGGGCCAGAGGGGACCAGAGCCCAGGAGGGGTGAGCTGGGCAGGGCAGACAGGTTAAGGAAGTGGAGAGGACACAAAGAAAGAGGACCAGGCCAGGGAGGACATGGAGACTTAGTTTAGAAGTTTCAGGGATGTGTGTGGGACAGAGGAGCCCAGAAGGCTTCCAGATTGGATGTGGGCAGCACCTTTCTGGGGCTCCACTCTCCTGGGATTGCTTTAGTGGGATGAGCACCATCTTATCTGGGGATAAAGCCATCCAGCCACTGACTGGTGGGAGCAGGCGCGATCTCCTCCCCCACCCCGCCATCTTGGCTTCCTGAGCCAGCTATTGCTATATTTTGGCTGGTTACAGGAAGAACCTGGAAAGTGTGTCATGTGAGCCCACATTAGTGTGTGTGTGCATGTGTGTGTACACACTCGTGTGCAGATTGTGGGTGGATATACAGTAGCAGGTGTGGGGAGCTTGCAAAATGACGGCCCAGGCAGGAGCAGGCTTTCCAACTTTAAACACTTCTGAGACCAAGTTGGGGGAGGATGAGCCACCCTGAGGGAGAGGCGAGTGTGGCTAGCAGTAAGAGAAGGGGGCAAACTGGTAGCCAAGGGCTTCTGAGCTCAGCTTGCAAAGGAGCCCAGAGCTGAGCTGGGACCACCGCTCATGGAGACAGGGGAACGTGGGCACAGAAAGGAGGCCATGTGTGGAGGGGCATGTGGAGGATTGCCTAGGACCCCAGCAGCCATCCTTTCCTGAGGCACCCTCTGCTTCCCAGACTCCACTCCGGGGGGCCTAGAAAGGGCACTGGTGAGGGCCCGTGATTAGTAAGAATTACCTTTGGGCAGGGCAGCCAAACGGTTAGTTGGAGTGGCCTGATCAGCTGCAAAGGTAAGACGGGTTATCCAGGTTAGCAGGTTATCAGGGTTAAAGGTGTTTTGGAAGGATGGGAATAGATAGCGGAGGCTTGACCAGCTGCCCCGGCTGAGGTGCTCCAGACATGGTTTCCCTCTCCCTACATGGAGGGGCCCCCACCCTCACGGAGGCCAACTGCATTTCCTCCATGGCTGGGGGTGGAACCTTCCCACCCCATCCCATCTATGTGCCAGCGCCCACCATCACCAGCACTGTGCTCCTCCACTGTGGGACAGGAGTGCACCCTGGTTACAGCACCAGGATGTCCAAAAAAGAGGACAGAGGTGATGAGGACCAGCAGAGATCTACTTCCCTGGAAGGGAGAGGGTACTTGCCCTCGGTTTACGATGGTTTAGCGTTTATAGTCCAGTCTAGACACAAGGACAGGAAGAGATGGCATCATCTTGCTGAGTGTGTAGCATGCTTTGAAATGTCACCCCAAACCAGGAACAGCACGGGGGTGGGGGAGGCTAGCAGAGGTTACTGAAGGGCAAACACAAAACCCAGCCTGGCTTTAGTGCTGGGTCATTTCAATGCACTTAGTGGTATGGAGTTAGCTGCAAGAGGTGACCAGGATCATGATGAGAAGCCCCCTCTGCACTTTTCTCTGTCACTCCAGCACCCTGCCATTGGGGTTCAGGGGAGTTAGCATCCCACTCAGGAGAGCGGAGCTCCAAACTGTCCAGCACAGCTGTTCTCAAGGCAGCAGCTTCCTAACCCCGAGACCAGAAGGCAAGACGTCACCACACCGACCACCCACGGAGCTGCTGGGGCCCACTGCTTCTCTGCCTATTGGGGAGTGGGGAGGAGGGGACATCAGTGCCAGTGCAGGTGGCAGCATTTACCCAACACAGTGAGGTAGGCCTTGGCCAGGTCTTGGTCTAGCTCGGTGCTGGCGACGCACGTGTAACTGCCCTGGTCCCGCTCTGCCACGCCAAAGATGGTCAGGGAGTCATCTTCCTTCTTCATCCTGCAAAGGTACCATACAGGGGTTGGAGGAGAGCAGGGCTAGGGTGTCGGGCGCTGTCACTGCCTTCTCCCCGCTGGAGGGATATGTGAAAGAGGAGGGAAGTGGCGAGGCCAGGCTGGGCGGGCCACGGCTGCTCCTAGGGATGCGGGGCTCCTCCTTAGTGCGCAGAGGCAAGGTTTCCAGGGTCAGCGGGATCACTCATGGCATTCCGTAGAGGGGTAGAGAAAGTGGGTGGAGCCCAAGTGGCCCTGAGCTCTGTCCACTGCCCTCCAAGTCCACACCCAGCCTGTCTCTGTGTGTCCCTGTGCTGCACGGCCCTCCTGCATCAGGGTGGCATTGGGCCCCTGAAGACCCATCGGCGTCCTCCTCTTGGAGCTCTGTCTTCAGCACAGATATATTTCCTTTGCATCCAGGAGGTCTCTTCCCACCACCCTGCTCCTCTGAACTGTCTCCCACAAAGGGAGGAGGTGCTCAGAGCAGGACAGGATTGTAAAGCTGTCGGCACCCACTGAGTGGAGAACACAAGTGCCTGGTTGCAGGGTGTACCCCTGAAAAGTCAGACAAGGCTGGAAACCTGAGGCACCTATGTCTTACCTCAGGGCCCGGCACAGCCCGCATTCCAGATGCAAGAGGGACAGCAAAGTGAGCCCTGGGGAGTGAGGTTTGTACCAGCAGTCCTCAATGCTGGCTGCACATTAGGAACCCGGCTGGGGACCTTTGAACACTATCAGTGCTGATGCATATCCCTGCACCCATGAAATCAGAATCTGGAGTAAGGGTTGGGTGGGGGAAGGTGAGGATATCGCAAAAACATCCAGGAAGAAAAAGAGCTCAAAACTGCCACTTATGGCAGGGCACAGTGGTGCACACCTGTAATCCCAGCAGGTTGGGAAGCTGAGGCAGGAGGATCGTGAGATCGAAGCCAGCCTCAGCAACAGCAAGGCACTAAGCAACTCAATGAGATCCTGTCTCTAAATAAAATACAAAATAGGGCTGGGGATGTGGCTCAGTGGTCGAGGGCTCCTGAGTTCAATCCCTGGCAACCCCCCCAAACCACCAAAACAAGCAAACAAACAAACAAAAAACTGCCACTTATTGCAATGGACATGGTGGGTTGGGGCCAGTGCTGCCCTCTACTGGAGAACGGGAGCACTGCAAACAGGGCTGAAAGGTTGGAGGCTGGGATTCAGCGGAAGAGACGAAAAAGGAGAAGGAAAACGAGTTAGAGGAAGAAGAAATGAAGAAAGGGGAAGGGAGAGAAAAGAGAGAGAGCAGCAGGGAGCCAATGGGAGAGGAAGAAGAGGGAAGAGGAAGAGGGGTCTCCCCCAAGGACAGGGAATCAGCAAGGCCATCTCCCCCTCCTCAGTAGCTCCTTGGTGACAAGACTGACATTAAGCAAGGAAAGACAAAACGCCCCTCTAACTAGCAGCAGCGGGAGAGAAGAGAGGAGCAGAAACCTGTTTCCAATATAGAGCGGCTCATCGTCCTTCAGCCAGGAGACCGTGAGCTTCAGGGAGGGGTCGTGCTTCACGCGACACTCCAGCTGCACCGTGGTGCCCCTCTTGGCCACCTGATCCTCAGGCATCCGGAAGATCCTGGTGGGATCTGTGGAGAAGTCCAGGGAGCTCACGGTTGGCCAGTCCTCGGCCCACCACCTCCATGTGGACACAGTGTGGCAGTCTGACCTCGAGGCCTTGGATCAGCCACTGAAGGTGGTGGGAATGGTATGCACTTGCTGAATGAAGGGGAGGTCCGGTGTGGGCAATCGCACAGAGGAAATAATCCCCCTAATCCTTTCCTTCTGGCTCAGATGTAATTTCTGGTGGTTTCAGGGAGCTGGTGTGAACAAGCAGGCTTCCTGTCCCCATTCCCTTTGGACTAGGCGGAAATGAGCCGACTCAGTTGTCAGTGCTCCAGGCCAGGGAAGGATGTGCAGAGGTGCTCTGAGAGGCACTCGGGATAAAACACCACATGTGGGTAACCCTGAGCACAGCCTTCCTGCCTCATCCCACTCCTTCCTACTAACTCTTTACCTTTGACCTCCAGGCGCACTTGGTTTTCCGCTTTGCCCAGGATGTTGGTGGCCACACAGGTGTAGATACCTTGGTCCTCTTTGCGGATCATCTTAATTTCCAGACTGCCGTTCTCATAGACATGGTAATTGCCACCATCCAGGTTGCTTCCTTGCCCATTCTTAAACCTCACAACAGAGCAGCGAAACAGAGCATACTGAGAAAGGACCGGCTCGGGGGATCAGGGCAGCCACCAACTGAGAGAGATGGTAGTGGCAGCAGAGGGAGCCCCAGGCTAGGAGCCTGGATCCAAAGCCTTGCAGGGTCTGCCTCCTGCTTCCTGGCAGCCCTGGAAACTCTCAGCCCCTCTCTGGGCCTTGGGCTCCTTCTCTATAAAAGAAGTGGGGTTGACCCAGACCAGACCACCTGCCACGTTCCTCCCAGCTTTGTTTTTAAGTTTCCCAGGTCTTGCTAAATACCTAGCATGGGCTGGAGGGAACTCAGAAAGGTGAGACAGATGACCTCTGCTGAGGACCTGGTCTCCGGGACTTACCATCGCAGTGTGGGAATAGGAGACCCAAAGAATGGGCAGTCCAGCCGTGTCCGGTTGTAAAGGATGACCCTGATGAATTGGTTCCGGGGTGATAGCATCCGAGGTGGGACATCTGAAATTCCCAGAGAGCCAATCTTGGGTACGGAGTCTCACTCTTCCACTCCTTCCTTGTCTTATCTCTACGTGCCTTCTCCTTACAGCAGCTTTTGAGGGACCCAGACACCCTTCCCTATCAACATCCCCTCCTTGCAGAGGCTCCTAGAAGCCTCTAAGGATTAGGTGAGGAGGGAGTAAGCTAATACATCTGCAACCCTACATCTACCCTACAGCTAGGCCAATTCTGCAAAGTTTCCCTGAGTTATTCAGTAGCTACCCCTCTGCAACCCTGAGGCATCTGGTCACTCCCTGTTTTCACTGCCCTTTTCCGGCTGAGGGTGCAGTAAATTCAGAACTATTTCCCAGATGAGACCCAAGGAGAACTCACAGACCTGCCCTCCCTCATCCGGGGAGTGAGGGGGTCAACACTGACTTCTCTGATGAATTAACTGTGCCCATCAAGCTCTAAGGAGCACACGCTTCCCCCACCCCATCATCCTCTTACCCTGCCCAGCCTGGCCCATCTCCAGAGAACAAAGTGTACCCTGTGACATGACCAAGCCCCAGGGAGCCACCACTGCCGGTGAGCAGAGGTGGAGACAGCTCACCCAGCACACTGACAAAGGCGTTGGCCAGCAGGTAGCCATGTTCGTTGGAGGTGTTGCACTGGTACACGGCCCGGCTGCTGATCTGGGTGTCTCGGAAGATGATGGTATCGCCTGCCACCTCGCGGTTTGGGTTGGGTGGTGCCGCTAAAGGTAAGAGATGCTCCTCATCAGACTTGGGGATGGGTGGAGCAAGGGGCACTGGGGCTCTGACTAGGCTCTTTTTTTTTTTTGGTACTGGGGATTGAACTCAGGGACACTCGACCACTGAGCCACATCCTCAGCCCTATTTTGTGTTTTATGTAGAGACAGGGTCTCACTGAGCTGCTTAGCACCTCACCCTTGCTGAGGCTGGCTTTGAACTGGCGATTCTCCTGTCTCAGCCTCCCAAAGTGCTGGGATTACAGGCTTGAGCCACCGCGCCCGGCTCTGACTAGGTTCTTGAGCATCACTGGGGTGCCATGGAAGAGGAAGCCCTGGGTGGGACTCAGATGATACGGCTGCTGGCCTCATCATGGCTGAGCCATGTGACCTCAGCCCTCCTACAGATGCTTCTCAACCGTCCAGTGGGAATACTCAGCCTGGCTCAACCCAAATAACTGCTGGGCAAGTGTGCTTCAGAATATAAGCTTTGGAAACAGAAATCTCACTCCGTCACCTACCAGCACACTCCAACTCTTTCATGTTCAGTTTTCTGGTCTGTAGTATGGAATAACACATTGCCTCCCGGGGTTTTTGTGAAGGTAGCCTGAGACTTTTACGTGTATAGAGTTAGTAGCAGGGCTCTAGCAGCACTATTATTATTGTTATTATCATTTAAATTCAACACACATGTACTCAGTTATGTTTTGAAAAGGAGAAAGCAATTCACAAACGGATGGGAACTACCACCTTCCCATCCCCTGAGCAGAGGCATCTCCAAACATGCACAAAGTTAAACCCATCAGCAAACTGAAAGTCTTTATGTGTGCCAGAGCTCCCAGGTCTTTCCAGACGCAGCACATTCCTTCCCACAGTTCTCCAGGTTCTGCTGCCTTGCGGGGCAGAGAGCAGAGGCTGAGGAGTAGCTGTGGTCTTGATCCTGTTGACAATGGCTCTGGGGCCTGGGAAAATCAACAAATCTTTCGGGGCCTCATGTCCCTCACTTCTAAAATGAATAAGCATTACTCTCATCATTGCCCTACTTTAAAGAAGAATAATGAGGGGCTGGGGTTGTGGCTCAGCGGTAGAGCGCTTGCCTTTCATCTGTGAGGCACTGGGTTCGATCCTTAGCACCACATAAAATAAATAAATAAAGGTATTGTGTTCATTTACAACTAAAAAATAATAATAATAAACTATATTATTAAAAAAAGAATGATAATGAGCTGTAAAAATAAAAGTTTTCTAGAAATGTAAATAATGGCCATTTCTCTCTCTCTCTAGTGCTGGGGAAACCCAGAGCCTTACCCATGCTAGGTAAGCATTGAGCTATATCTCCAGCCCTAATTCCTAAATTCCATATTGAGACAGGGCCTTGCTAAATTGCCCACGCTGGCTTTGAATTTCGACCCTCCTGCCTCAGCCTCCCGAGTAGCTGGGATCACAGGCTGCATCACTGTGCCCAGACATTTTTCTCATCTTTAACCACTAGAGCTTTCTAGACTAGGGAGCAACGACTTGGCTTGCAGAGTTCATGAGCTCATTCAGGACCACTGAAACCTACACTGGGAAGCAGACAGGAAAGGCTGCAGGAGTCTGGCCCCAGGGGCGCCACTCTACAGACAGAGAGTCTGGGCCCAGAACTGGGGAATCAGTAGAAGGTAAATAAAGACAATGTCAGCATCCTTATCAGCCAGCCCCAGCCCCACTCAGCAAACAGGCACCAGAGGAGGCCATGCCAGAACCCGAATGCCTCCTTGCACGCCATTCTCAGGAAACCAACTCTCTTGCTGTCACTCCTCCTGGGTGCTCCCTGGAGAGGGTGCCAGGTGATCTTTCCAGGGCAGTCTCGGGCTGCATTTATTAACAGTCCTGTGAAACTTAGTGTCACTCCCTATCTTGCCCCCCAAAGCTTTAAGGACAGAGAAAGCCACAGGGGGCAGGCTGTGTCCATCTTTGCTTGTGGCCAGGGCAGTGAGACTTCTTGGGGATGACCACCGCTGGCTGGTGCAGGGCTGGCAACCTCACAGCAACCCACAGTTTCCTGGCTTACTAGCCTAGTGGATCTCGGATCATTCCCTGCACTGAACAGAGCCTAGATTCCTCATCTTTAATATGTGAAATTCAAGAGAGAACAGGGTAGAGCATCTAGCACAGTTCCTGGCACACAATGAATGTCTACAGAGGTGCAGCTCACCTGTCCACCTGTCCCCTCTGCCTCACCACCTACTTCTATCAGGTGTTGCTCCTGAGTCAGAGTCGGAGTTCTTGGCCCCACCTGGTTGCTGTCACTGCTTACATTTCCTCTGACTCCTTATAGGAAGCAGTGACTAGATATTTTTAAAAAGTAAAAGCAACTGAAGAGAATGTGATGTGCAAATTTCACCAAGACAACCACCTGGAAGGGGCTCTGGAGTTCCCTCTTGCACTGATCTCAGTAGGACTAAAATTTCCCAAAGTCCATGCCGACTCAATAACTGCAACCGCGTACCTCTCCCGTCATGGGGTAAGTTCTTCCTCATACCCAACATAACCTTTCACATTTTCATATATCTTGCCTCTTATTTTGCCCTTATCAGAGAGTGGAACTTGATTAACCAATGACAAGGGGCTCCTAGGCTCTCTTCTATGTTCCAATCCCTGGATGTCACTCACACCCAAACCTTCAGAGATGAAGCTGCAGTTCCAAACCCTAAATGGGGCCCTGTAGTGGAAATGGGGCAGAAAGCAAGGATTTAAGAAAAACCCATGAAATCCCCTAAACATGAGGAATAACCATGGAGCTCCTGTTCTCTCTCGTAAATAGATGAGGCAGGTTTCCTGCCTCTCCAGATGTCCAAACAGACAGGCTGCAGGGATAGCCAATGGGCTACTCTTTCCCTTCACTTCTACTTCATCCAGGCTGGCCTGCAGGGAGGGGACTCTGGGACCTCTGAAAGAACAGACAGGCATGCTGGGCAGGCAGCAACTTGTTACTTACATTGCAAAGGTTCCCCGTTCACCATCCACTGGACAGTGGGTTTAGGGTTCCCATTGGCTCGACACACCAGCCTGCCATCCTCACCAGGAGCCAGGATCAGGTTCTTGGGTTCATCCAGCCAGTAGGGAGCAGCTGAAAGACAAGGCAGGCACAGGCAGGGGAGTTAGATGGCACAGGGCTGCAGGAAATACCAGGCGGGCTCCCTGAAGGAAGGCAGGAGCCAGAGGCCCAGCTCCAGGGCTGCACCGCCTGCCCTAGGGCACACTGTCACTGCAATGACTTGCCCCAGCCTGCATGCAGCGGGCTTGGCTGCACCAATGCCAATTTATCTATTGGAGTTCATAGAATAGTAGTTCTAAACTGAGGCCGCTCATTAGAATCCCTGAAGGACTTTAAAAAACCCATCAGGGTATTTTAATGCTGCTGGGGTTCATCTTAGGCTACTAGATCAGATTCTTTAGGGGAGGCTCGAGTGGCCAATGCTTTTAGAGGTCACCAGTATTTATGATGTGCACCCACAGGTTGGATCCACTGTCCTGGATTTGTCCCTCTGTGTTTCTATTGTTGCAAGATCAGACCATTTGGGAAAGGCCTTGTGTTCTTTTAGGCATGGAATTTAGAGCAGTTCTTAGTAGCTGGCCATCCCTTTCAATTATTTGGACAATTTTGAGACTGAATGCATGTGTGGATTTTTGTAAGAAAAGGGGATCTTTGGATTAGCTTCTCAAAGATTTTTTTTTTGGGTACTGGGGATTGAACTCAGGGGTACTCGAACCCTGAGCCACATCCCCAGTCTTATTTTGTGTTTTATGTAGAGACAGCGTCTCACTGAGTTGCTTAGTGCCTTGCCCTTGCTGAGGCTGGCTTTGAACTCATGATTCTCAGGTCTTAGCCTCCCAAAGTGCTGGGATTACAGGCTTGCACCACCGCACCCAGCTTCAAAGATCTTTTATCCTCCCCCAAACGCTAACAACCTCCTAGTCTGTTTGTTGGGCTGAAGCCAAGCCAGAGTCATGAGATCCACTAACTGTGTACTAAGAAAGTTCTTGTTCTCTGGCCTCCGATCTCATCATTTCAATCATCCATGCAGCCTTGGGCTGAGAACTGACTTCAGAACTGACTCCTGCAGCCCACCGCACGTGGCTGCGCTCCAAGAAGACAGGTGTTCTACTGCCTGCAATAGCTCAGGTGGGCCATCTCTGTTTTTAGGAGAGGGAAGCGATTTAAAAAAATAATAATAATTTTGACTACAATGACTCTCCATTCTTAAAAAGAAGCACAGCATTATGCACACATACACAGACAAGCACAGGGCTACAACACGTCACGAACGGGAATGCAAAACGAAAGAAAGAAAAGGCTCTGGGAATGATCCAAATGGGCCATGGGAGGAAAGTCACCTGCTGAGGGAGCCCCGGCGCCAGGGAGAGTTGGGTGATGGTCCAGGTGGATTCCTTTCCCTCAACCCCCACTGCACATGCGTGCACGCACACACGCACATGCACACACACAAGCATTGTGCATGCAGATGGACCCACAGCCAGGGAATGACAACTCCTGTGGCAGGTCACAATTGCCACTAACCAGTGCATCAATGGTTCCCCACTCACTCTGCCCCCCCCCCGTAACCACCCTCAGAGGGAAGGGTGGTCATGGTGTTCAGGGTTGGCAAAATAATCATAATGAGAAATACACACAACGTACCCTTCACTCTCACCGAGATCGTGTGCCGAATGCTGCCCATCTTGTTGGAGGCCAGGCAGAAATACTCCCCAGAGTCTTCCTCGGACACATTGGTGATACGCAGAGCCTTGTTAAAGTTCTCAAACTTGGCCTTGTCAGATGGGAGGTCCCCACCTTTCTTGTACCATGCGATGTCTGGTGTTGGGCTAGTAAAGGGACCAAGCAGGAAATAAAGAAATCATCACTAAACATGACCCTTGCCTTCTAGAGAGCCTGGGACACCTGGTGTCCTAAAAGTGTACCTGGGCCCAGGAGGGTACATGTCCTCTAAGAGCTGATCCTACCCATTCAGAGGAGGAGGCAAAGTCCCTGAGAGCTCAAGGGACTTAGCTGAAATCTTAAAGCACATGTAGGATGCCTGATCATCTCCTTTTTTCCTTCTCTGAAACAGAGATGGCAGAATGGATGGAGATGACTAGGATTTGCCACGTCCTGCTCACGGTTTGTCCCCACTTTCACTGTATCACTGGTATCTCCCCCAAAGAGGCATGAAGAGAACATGGACAGACTCCCATCCCATCCTCCTGAAGGGTGGCTGGAAGTGGGGTGCCAAGTGTACGTACACCCCAGAAGCGATGCACTCTAGCAGGAGGTCCATGCCGCGGAGCACCATCTGACTGCTTGAGGTACCCTGGGGATACATGAAGCTGGGTGTTCTCTCTGCAACTCCTCGAGCTGAAACAGGACAGAACAAGCTCCCATGAGCCTTCTGCCCAAAGGGCTGACCCAGGTAGGCCAAAGCTGTAGGGCTAAAGAGAAATGTCACCATGCCCCTCGCTGGACCCTCTCCACCAAAACCTCCCCTAGGACCAGGGCATCACTGAGAGGTTAGGAAGTTCCGGCTCCTCAGCCCCACCAGCACATTGGTGTGACCAGCTCTAAGTTCTGAAAGGATCTGCCAAGAACAGCCAAGCTTCTCTGAGTCCAGGAAACCTCTCCTTCCCTGGAATGGGAGGGGGCTGACTGAGCAGCGAGTGGTCCGTTCCTGGAGCACCTTGTGTTGAAATCCCAGAGGCCACTGTGTAGCCCCCAGGGCAGGCCATCTCAGGAGTAGTCCTTCCTCCCCAGACCGGAATGTGGGAGAAAGAGGAGGCATGAATTGGGGCCACAGGACAGACAAACTGCTCTTTGGGACCCTGAAGACAAGCCACAAAACCCCAGATAAACAGTCAGACATGCTGGGAGAGTTATTAATGGCTTAGCAAGGACATGGAGAGAATTAATGAGCAGAGATGACAGGAGATCACTCTGAGGCCAAGACCATTCTGCCTCCCCACTAATGACTTTGGAAGGGGGCTGGGAGGTGGAGGGTGTTAATTGCATGTGAGATACTGGGGGGAGGGGGAGAGGCAGCCCAAATGGACAGCTAGGCTGGGGCAGCCAAGGGTCTAAAATCGATGAAATTCATGCACATTTTAAAGGCCACATGGCTCACAGATTGACATTGTCAGGAAGGTGGTTTCCCTGTGGAAGGGGTCAGGCCAGTCTGGGTGCACCCACACAGAGTGGACTCCATCTGACCCGTGCCTTGCCCCTCCCCCACAGCTCTTTGTACAGCTCTATGGAGATGGGTAAGATGGAGAGCAAGGATTTCCCGATCAGCAGCCCCAAGGCAAAAGGGAAACCAGAGAAGGTATCCTCTGCCCAAAGGTGTGTGATTATAAAGAAGCTATAAGCTGAGCCTGCACCTGGGTTGAATGGGTCTTAGGCTCAGTTGGGAAGTGGGAGGCGGGGGAAGGCAGAGCTGCCCAGAGCTGGGAGCCCCTAGAGATGCCTGGACTGAGAACAAAGGTATCCATCCTGGGGCTTAATTGGCATTGGCAGAGTGAGGATAGATGGCGGGGGGTCTCTGTCTCGGTATAATTGGTGGTTCCTAATGGAGCTTTCCAGGTTAGCCAGTGCCTGGCTGACCTGAACCCTGGCTTCCTGTCCTAGAGGTGCTCAGCTTCTCTCCATTAGCCACTGGGGAGGGTGTCTTGTAGAGTTTGCTTCTAATTTATCTTCCCATTGAGGGAAAAAAGGATGAAACATATACTGAGGTATTGAGGCTGCTGGCACAAATACAGAACATAACAAATGCTCAATAAATGTTTCAGAATGAGTGAATTAAAGGGGGTGAAGAGAACAACAACAAAAAAGGCAGTGATGTGCCCTGTACATTTCTCTTTCCATAGATGCCTTCCTCTGTCCCACCAGCACACACATATACAACAGTGGCTACTGAAGGGTTAATCCATTATGTGGTTAATGGGTTAACATCTACATCTACAGCTCTGGTAGCATCCAGCTCTCAGCACCAAGGAAGCTGACCCCCAAACAGCAGCTTCCTCCCGCCTATCATTACGAAGTCACCAACACAGTCAGGTCAACACAAGGTCAAGGGCACCCTGTGGAGGACATTCCAGGGCAGGAGGCTCTCAGGTCAGGTGGGAGCTGGAAGCCCTGTGAAGATGTGGAAGATGCCCAGCTCAGTTGTTATGCTCATCGCACGCAAGGACAGTGTGCAGAAACCAATCTGTGACTCTGTGGACACTTCATCACACTATAGCAGGCAGCATCACAAACACACAGGACCAGTGAAGCAGTGAGAGACAGGGAGGAGGGAGGCAGCACAGAGTCCCACTTTGGGTGCCATGACACAATAACTGTGACTATAAAAAGGCTATAACAATACCGCATTGTAGGATGTGGGCTACAGAATTATCTCAAGGATGGAGAAACTACTGGGAAATAAGCCAAAGTTCAAAGAAAAAGAAAGAATATCCTAAAAAACCAGAGGTAAAAATCAGGGCCACCATTTGGTAAGCATTTATTAAGGGCCAAACACTGTGCTGAATCTCACTATAAACGTGGGGGTATTACCCCCATCTTTTAGCAGAGGAAACGGATGTCTGCAACAGACTTGCCTGAGGTCATAAGCTCATTATCTTTTGGAAATTGAGCACCAAAACTCAGGCTCCTATTCTAAATTGCCACTCTGTCTAAAGCTGGAGACCCCACTTGTCCCTACTTCTGACAGGTAATTTTTGGAATATCTTCCTGACCTAAACCAAAGAAAACCAAAATTTGAAGGCAAAAGAGGCGAGGAAGAGAGATTTTTTGTCTTTTTTTGTTTGTTTTGGTGCCGGGGATTGAACTCAGGGTACTCGACCACTGAGCCACATCCCCAGCCCTATTTTGTGTTTTATGTAGAGACAGGGTCTCACTGAGTTGCTTAGCACCTCGCCGTTGCTGAGGCTGGCTTTGAACTCGCGATTCTCCTGTCTCAGCCTCCCAAAGTGCTGGGATTACAGGTGTGTGCCACCGTGCCCGGCAAGATCTTTTTGTCTTAGTGAGGTGCTCTGGTGAAATTCTTCCAGTCTGCTTTACTCTCCTCATAGTCTCAGCTAAGCTCCCATTGCTCCTCGGGGGCTATTAGGTAATCTCAGACCCACACTGGAGAAAAAGAAGCTAGGGGAGAAATTAAGAGGCTCCAAAGGCATCTGAGCTGGGTTCTGAAGGGCATGGATAGCTTTCCAAAAAGCCAGGGTGACGCACAGGATCATTAGGATGAAGAAGGCTGGCGCTCAAGGGGAGGTTACAAAGAAACCCTTCCCTTTAAAGCCAGCATTGCATTGCAGTGGGAGGAATCGACATGAAAAAATTAGGAAGGATGATCCAGCTGGTGGCTTTGGGAGCCACTGTTCCCAAGCAGTGGTACCTATTTTTTTCCCCCAGAGTAGACACAGGAGCCAGTAATCACCAAGACAAAGGTAAATTACTGTATGACACTCTGAGTTGTGGAAGGTGAGGGTCTCTCCATGGAGACATAGATCCTTCGAGAGCATGTCTGTCCTCATAATGCTCCTATTACTCTTCCTGATCTTGGGAGTGGGGTCTCACCTAAAACCTGACCAACCACAGAATCTTCTAGATGCTAAAGCTCACGTCTGCATGGATTCAGGAAGAGCCTTCCACATGGGCCCATCTAACCTCTATCCAAGGACAGCCGGTCCCCTCCTGCTCTTTCACAAGCTGTGGCTCAGAGAGGGCTCATGGGTCTCCTGGGGCACATGGTCAGCCTGGGGACATGGGGAGATGCTGCCTCAGCCATGTTGATGTTAAAGGTCCAGTGAAAAATGGTTCCTGATTGTTTCCTGAGGGACGAAAGGTCAAGAGTGCTGCCATTATTCCCCTCTGTCAGTGCTATACAGCAACAGGACAGCTCAATGAATCAGATACATCTGAGGACCTTGGCCAAAAACAGCTTTTAGGGGCAGCTGGATCCTACACCCACACTGCTTTGCTGCCTCTGATTCTCAGAACTGAGAACTAGAGACTCCTGGGGCTGTGTTCCTGGCATCCCATCTACCTCCTTGGCTCTAGGAATGGCTGACCAGACAACTCCAGAAGATGAGAAAACTGTTTGTCTAGTAACATTTGATACCTCTCACTGCCAGGAAATTTCTTCCATAAATCTAACTCAACTCCCTCATGCAGCAGTTGGGGCTTTTTTTTTTTTTTTTCCTTCCTCAGTCTTGGACAGCTTTGGTTTCTCCAGTCTGCCCTAAAATTTCTCCCTGTGTATACTTTCTTCTTATACATGTGCCTGCCTTTCTTCCCCTGTCTTCTTTGCAAGTTCTCTGTGCCCCTCTTAACTTCAGAGACAGATGAGCTATACATGACTCAGTCACTGTGACTCCCTTCCCTTTAAAGCCAGCATTGCATTACATTTATGTAGCCTTGGTGATGTGTCCAACACCTGGCTAGGGATCACCATCTATTATCCTGGTTAATCTTCACAAACATCTTGGGCCTGGCATGGTGGCACACGCCTGTAATCCCAGCAGCTCCTGAGGCTAAAGCAGGAGGATTGCAAGTTCAAAGCCAGCTTCAGCAACTTAGTGAAGTCCTAAGCAATTTAGTGAGATCCTGTCTCTAAATAAAATACAAAAAGGGCTGAAGATGTGGCTCGGTGGTTAAGCACTCCTGGATTCACTCCCCAGTAACAAACAAAACAACAGAAAACAAAAACCACAACCATCCTGGAAGTTCATTTGGCAGGTGAGGAAATTAAAGTTCCGAGTCATTAAAGGACTTGCCCAGCATCACTCAATGACATGTCCTGGAGCCTGGGTTTAACTTGAGGTAGTCTCCTTCTAAGTGCACACTCCCAGCCACCTGCCCTCCCAAGTGGCCTTGCTACCACTCAACAGGTCAGGGGACATCTGGTCCATGGTCAGAGGCTGCCAACCCACTGGCTCATCAGAACAAAATAGAAGTATGGGGTCTCCCTATTGCTACAAGAGACATGTCCAACTTCAAAGCCATCTAGAAAGAGGCACGGGGCACTTGCCATTGATGTTGTCTCTGTCCAGCTCCTTGCACTCAGGGAGGAATATTTCTTCTCTTCCTTCCTTTTGTGCTTTCTACAATCATCAGCCTAGCTGTCCTGTGTTCAACGTGTGCCTCATTGGGACTTTATATCCTTTCCAGCAGCTTCATACTTGGGTTGCCCCGTCCTACCTTGGATTGAGGACAAGGGGTCAGTCTTCACATGAGCTCTTGTGAGCTTTGTAGATGTCATTGTCTTGTGTAGTTCTCACAACTTCCATTAATTTTTTGGTAATAATCTCAACTACTGGTTCCAAATTGGTTTAAGTGGCCGGAATCACTCAACCTTATTCCACTGATAAAATAACACGTTTCCTTGCATGGTCTATATAAAGCAAGGAGCTTGGATCAGATGGTCTCTAGTGACCCTTCTAACTTTGATATACTCCGGCGTTCAGAATACTTCCTCAAATAGATTATAATAGATTGGAATCCAATTTAGAAAAAGGCATATTCCATATTAGTACTCTGGGGCTTTTGACACAATAGTGGTTGGCCCTGTTAGCTTGAAAACAAACAATGCCCAGAATCCAACCAAGGTCCCCTGCTTCCTCAGGCAGTAAATTTCTTTGGCAGAATCTCAGTGTGGTTCTACTGCCTGGTGCCAAGTTGGAGCCTCTGCTTCCCTCCCTGGCTCTCCCTCCGTCATCCCATCCCCCGCTCCAGACACCCATTATTGTTTATATTAACACACCCCAGGATGGACACTTTTTATCTATCTGAGCCCTCAATGACCCCCTTGGGGACCTGGAGCCTCAGCTTCTGAGGTATAATTGATGATGAGGCACAGCCGTCTTGCCAGAGCCAGCAGATGATGATTCCTCTGGTTGCTCAAGGAAAAGAAGACATTCTTGGGCCCCAGTGATGTGAAACTCAGGTACAGAAATAGCCAATACCCCTACTAATCAGACTGAGCAACTCTTGAGATGAGTTAGACACATGTTTCAGGCAATTGCTCTATGACTTGCGAGTGTGGGCTGATAGACATGGGATTTGCCTGCACTGCCAGTGGAAAGAAGAGACATAAGTCAAAGAAGACCGCAGACGGGGCCAGCTTTATTCATACTCACCTGCAATGCTGAGCTGGACTCTTACTCCCACTTCCCAGGTAGATTTAAAAGAAACCTGGTGCCTAGCTGTGAAGTAGTGCTCCCGGAAACTAAGGCTACACCGAAAAGCCAACACTTCCCATGCAGACGCTAAAAGCTGTCTGTGGTCTTTTAACTGCCTGTAGGAACCAGACTTCCTGTTTCTTCCTCACCATGGGCATGCACCTATTCTCAGGTTCTCTCCACTCATCCATTACTGATGCTTAAGCTGCTGCTGGAACCTCCAAGGAGCTCTTCTGAAACTCTATCCTGGGCTGAGCCACCTGCTGGGACAGCCACTGGAGGCCACTGTAGGCTTGCCTATTTGGGGAGATCACACCACTTCCACATGAGCTGCCTCACACTCCTGCACTGACCTGGCTGGCAGCATCCTAAGGTGTCACCCTGGCCTGGCCAGCTGTCACACCTGCCACCCAGCAGGAGTTAATGACATGGTATCAGTCAAGTTAGGCAAACTGGTGTTAGGACAGGCAAGGTTACTCCCAAGGTTACCGCCACGACTCACCACTGTACATGTCAGGGTGGTTTCTTAAGGACGAGTCATTATAGGGGTGGTCTGCAATAAACAAAAGAGGATGAGCAAACAGAAGGCCACGGAGAAGTCATGGAGGCATACACGGGGAGAGAGAAACGGAAAAGCGAAGCTACGCAACAACTGAGGAGAGCGCCTGCGGTGTGTGCTGGGGAAGGGAATGTGCCAGTGACAGACAAGCAACACAAAACAGCTCACCAAAAAAAATAAAAAACAAAAACCAAAACCAGAAAGGTTAAATCCTGCAAAAGAAGGCAAGAATAAATTAAGTTGTCATTTTTATAATTAAAGAAATTACACTTGAACTTTGCTTGGTCCTATAATGTTTGGAACAGATGAGAAGGATTAGTGGCATTCTGCAGCAGTGTCAGGACCAACTTCTTGTCAGAGTCCTCACTTCCCAGGACTCCCGATCAGGGATCAGGCCAGCTCTTGGGGTAGCTGAAGAAAAAGTAGTGTTAGTGAGCTCTGGGGGGACGAGCAAAGTCCTGCTGGTGCAGAAGCTAAGCTGCAGGGGGAGGGAGGAGGTAGATGGGGGAAGAAGATAATAGCTGTCAACAGAGAGGGGGACAGAGGGACCCATGGCAATGTCTCGCAACAAGCACTCCCCTAATCTGGCCAGGTGGGCACACTGCAGCCTCTGGGATTCCTCTGCTGGTAGTGCTGCAGCGTGGCGAGACAGCACGGCTGAGGTCCCAACTCTTGGATTAGAAGGGGAGCTTGGGACAGGGCAAGACAGTGAAGTTGGGAGTTCCAAGTTCTACACCTCGGGCTACACTGCAGATCCGAGCTCTGTCAAGTGTGTTGGGAAGGAAGACATTCCTTAAAGAACAAGATCAGTGGCTTCGGATTCAACGGGAGGTCATTAAAACCCTGGGGCCTTTAATCCGCAGCGAGGAGACATTTTGGAATAGGACCCACAAACATGCCAATGTCCTTAAGGAGCTTTTCACTTGCCATCATCCTCTGTCCCCTTCCAGGGTTCAAGTTTTGACAGTACCAGCAGGGGGTGGGGGTGTGCCGCTGACTGGAAGCTAAGCAGACAGCCCTGAGCAGCCCAGGACCCAGTCCAACTGCCTGGGGGAGGCCAGGCGCTGTGCCAAAACATTTGCATATTTGAAGACAGATCAAATCCTGTTACAACTAATTATAAGAGGGTCTGCGAGTTCTTTTCTGGGACTGGCATTGCATCTCCAATCTGCCTAACACCCGGTAGGAAGATTTCCATTATTTGAAACTATCTCTTAATATGGGCTTGGTGGCAAAAGATCTAGCCTGCTTGAGAGGTGGGCTTGGGTCTATCTGGAGCGGAAGGTGGGGATGGGTCTGCAATGGATGGGGATGCAGGGGGTACCAGGATAAGTAGGGGCTGTGGTTGGTCTTGGGAGGGAACACTCCCTTCTTCTCTGGGGGGAGGATGGTGGCACACACCGATGAAAGGGCCCCCCCTTCTTTCATGATCCCATGCCACTGGGTGAAACTAGCCGTTCTTTTTCCAGGCAGTGACCCACATTCACAAATGGCCTCATCGTTTTATGGCTTCTGGAGCACGGATGAGAGATTTAGAGAGACTTTCTGACTCCCCTAAGTCTTTCACTTAGACGTTAAGAGGGAGCTTGAAGGCACTCCGTTGTCTGCCTCCGGGGAACCCTTCCCCCTCCTCACATGGCCTCTTACATGCCTGACACACGGAGGGCAAAGAGGGACAGGTGCATCTTTGTTAGCCTGACTCCACTGGCTATTTTTGACTGCATCCAAAAATAGATTTTCAAAATGTTATTTTATTTTACTTTTGCAATGCTGGAGGGCCTCCCGCATGCTGGGCAAGTGCTCGACTGCTAAGCTACGTCCTCAGATCTGGAGTTTTAGATTGCCTAGCATTTTGTATTATATATCTTTCTTTCTTTCTTTTAATGAAGTTAATACCAAAAAATGAGTGTGATGAGATTTATTTCTTCCCAAATGGGCAAACTGTGGGCAGACTGTTTTGCCTCCCACCCCCAGACCTGGTTCTGAAGGTACAAAAAAAAGCCTGTGTCCTTCCCAGACAGAAAAGTCGAGAGAGCCCAACTGTGCTATTCTAAGCAACTGTGCCAAATTCTGGGCTGGCTCCGATGCCTGGAACTTGTTTCTAGCCAAAGCTGCCCCAGGAGAACTCCAGGAAGCTGACATGGTTCTGTTCCAGTCACCTCAAGGGCTTCCCATCATTTGGAGGAAACGAGTTTTCAATGGAATGGGGGGAACACAGAGATGAAGCAGAAACAAACATCCTTTACATCCTTGGGCAGAGAAAAGGCTATTTCTAGAAAGTTCCCCTTCTAATTGTGCTCAAACCTCTAAGTGCTTAATTTTATGGAGTGGAGTTCCTCATCATTTTTATCTCCTGGCCTCTGCTCAGGATGGCAGAAGGCTCCTAACTTTGGCCCAGGAGCAGCGGGCTGATCTTCTGCCTTGTTGGGGCAAAGAGAAAAAGGCCTCAGAGGATGTGCAGGGTCAACCCAGAAAACGATGTGCTCTTGA
Source organism: Xerus rutilus (assembly GCA_028644305.1). Lineage (NCBI taxonomy): Eukaryota > Metazoa > Chordata > Mammalia > Rodentia > Sciuridae > Xerus > Xerus rutilus. Next base: position 60,261,480 of record CM053410.1, read on the forward strand.
TGGCCCTGCTCCTCCCCTGGCTCCTTTCATGAACAGCCCTGTTCTTGCTACGGAGGTCACTCTGAGGTCCTGGGCAGACCATACTGTGCTCCTCAGATCAGCCAGCTGGCAAGCAGTTACCCAAGGTGCATTGAGAAGATGCTGCAGACAAACTAACTTTCTTCTCCAGAGGGTGCCCCGGGCCTGCATTCAGAATGAGAAAACCGGGGTGGGGGAGCAAGCAGAGAGAAGCTGGGTCACCCCGCCAGGACCACGCGGGGCTCATTGCTGGGTCTCAGGCAGTCCCAAGGGCTGGCACAGCACAGGCAGTGAACACCCACTGAGAACAAAGTGTGGGGACCCTGCAGAGGCAGGAGGCGATCCGAGGAAAGGAAATAGAATTCAAAGAAAAGAAAGAACAGAGAGAGAGGGAAAGAAAGGCAGAAAGAGAGAGGAAGAGCAGAGAGGAGCAACGTAAAAAAGAAAAAGGAAGAAAATGAGGAAAGAAAGGAGGGAGGAGGAAAAAACAATTATGAGAAGCTGAAAAATCAACTGGCTTGCTGACAGATCCCACACGCTGTCGCGATGGACGTGGCCATGGTGATCAGTGTACCTGTCCCATCCCCAGCAGGAGTGATGAGGAAGGAAGAGACCTCAGGGGTCAAGATCCCATTTGCGCTGATGAGCTCACACAAACCTTTCCCCAGGGACACCGACCAGGGCCTTGTCAGCCTCCCTCAGTGGGCTGCGGGAAGCCAGGGTTCACCCTCTTTCCTCTGCCCTGTGGAACATGCCAGCCCTCGCAGGGTGCTGGTGAACTGGCCTCCCTATGAGCCTTTGCCATCCACAGCATGAGTCCAACAGATTAAGCTCTCTTTTGGGAGTGGGGGCTATTCTGGGAAAGGCATGTGGCACAGCTATGGTGTAAACCAACTGAGTCGACTTCCAACGTCCTGAGCAAGCTGAGGACTTTTGTAGCAACAACTCCAGGCTGACTTGTCCTTGTCATTCTGACTAAGCTTCTTGTGTCCCTGTGTGGAGGGCCACCAGCACTATAATGGGTCAGGAAACGCTGGCTTGTTTTGAATCAGCCAAGTAGAATCAGGGAATAAAAATGAAAACAAAGAAAGCTAAGACATAAACCTGTAACTTAAAAACACAGAGAGTCCATGTGGTTCAGCAAACATATATTACAGAATCAAACAATTTATACTGGTGTGTTCACTTATTTTAACATGTATGCTCTGGCTTTCTTCTAGAAATAAAGATAACCAAGCAATGAATAGAATAAAAGAAACAAGCCAAGTGCATGGCGGGAATGCCTGATAATCACTCAAGCAGTGGTTCTCAAACTCTGGGGGCATCTGAAAAACCTGGAGAGCTAAAAACTCAGAGTCCTGGGGCTGTCAAGGTAGGACAAGGCTATGCCTGGGTGTGTGATTCTGTTTCGCAGCAAAGTTTGAGAAGCACTAGCTTGGAGTAGGACCAAGTTTGACTCAAGGCTTCAGAATCAAGAGACACTGTCTAAGGGCAGCTGCAGTGGTTCAGGCCCAAGAAGCAGCAGGATTTCTAAA
>CM053410.1:60263532-60317860 GCA_028644305.1 Xerus rutilus
AAGCCCCTTCCCCAATTTTAATTGAAAATGTGGGAAAAACAGGTCCAGTGACGTTAAATGAGCCTCTGTCCAAAACTGAGCCAGAATAATCTCTGAATGCTGTCAACCAGATCACTTATCCAAACACCCTATCTCTCCATCACCCTTTTATCAAAAGCTTCATTCCTCCATCTTTCCTGCTCCTAGAGGTGTGAATTAAAGTAAGTTCAGATTGACTAGATTGAAAGAGAAGACTTAGTATCAACTGCCTATTGAAGTAACATGGGCTGGGCATTGTGGTGCATGCCTGTAATCCCAAGGACTCAGGAGGCTGAGGCAGGAGGATTGCAAGTTTGAAGCTAGCCCCAGCAATTTGGCCAGGCCCTAAGTAACTTAGTGAGATGAAAAATAAAAAGGTCTGGGGATGTGGCTCAGTGGTTGTAATGGTTAATTTGCATTGTCAATTGGATTGGATTAAGAGATGCCGAGGTTTTTTTTTGGTGTTAAGTTTTTAGGAGCTGAACAGAAACTTGCAGAAGAAGATATATAATCAATCAACAAATATATGAAAAAATGTTCAACATCTCTAGCCATTAGAGAAATGCAAATCAAAACTACTCTAAGATTTCATCTCACACCAGTCAGAATGGCAGTTATCAAGAAAACAAACAACAAGTGCTGGTGAGGATGTGGGGGAAAAGGCACACTCATACATTGCTAGTGGGACTGCAAATTGGTGCAACCAATCTGGAAAGCAGTATGGTGAGTCCTTAGAAAACCTGGAATGGAACCACCATTTGATCCAGCCATCCTACTCCTTGGTCTATACCCAAAGGATTTAAAAACAGCATTTTAATGTTTATAGCAATTTCAATGTTTATAACAGCTCAATTCACAATAGTTAAACTGTGGAACCAACCTAAATGCCCTTCAATACATGAATGGATAAAGAAACTGTGGTATATATACATAATGGGATATTACTCAGCATTAAAAGAGAATAAAATTATGGCATTTGCAGGTAAATGGATGAGCTGGAGAACATCATGCTAAGCAAAGTAAGCCAATCCCAAAAAACCAAAGGCCGAATGTTCTCTTTGATAAGTGGATGCTGATCCATAATGTGGGAGAGAGCATGGGAAAAATGGAGAAACTTTGGTCAAAGGGGAGAGGAGGGAAGGGATGGAACATAGAGGCAGGAAAGATGGTGGAATGCAATGGACAACAAGGTTCATGTATGACTGCACATATGGTGTAAGTCTATATTGTGTACAACCAGAGAAATGAAAAGTTGTGCTCCATTTGTGTACAATGAATCAAAATGCATTCTGCTGTCATGTAAACCTAATTAGAATAAATAAATAAATATATAAAGAGATGTATAAAGAAAAAAATATATGTATATAAAGAGATGCCGAGGATGGAGGCTTATGGGTGTGTCAGTGAGGGTGTGTCTGGGAATGATTGGCATGTGGGATAGCCAACTGAAATGGAGACCCTCCCTAAGCATGGGCAGCACCATCCAATAGGATGATGGCTTGGATGGAATAAAAGTTGGAAGAACAAGGAAGCAGCAGCAGAAGCAAGCTCAATTCTTCTTGAGCAGGTTCTCAATTGCTGCTGCGATCATCTGAGGATATCAGACTCTCACTTCACTCTTCCAAAGCAGATTCTGCCAGTGATTATCCAGAAGCCTTTGGTCTTGGACTAGGGTGGCACTGTTGATCCCTCTTGCTCTGAAATTTCAGCCTCTTGGACTGCACAGCTCCTGGTTCTTCCAGCCTGTAGATGGCCATTGTGGACTATCCAGCTTCTGGTTGCATAAGCCAACCTAATAAGTCTCCTTTTATAATTATACTTCCTGTTGATTCTGTTCCTCTAGAGAACCCTAATACAGTGGTTAAGCATCCCTGGGTTCAATCCCTGGTACCATAAAATATTTTAAGAGCAGAGGAGAAGGAGAAGGAGGATCAGGAGGAGGAAGAGGAGGAGGAGTAGAAGGAGGAGGAGGAGGAGGAGAAACGTGTTCTCTTCCTTGTTTCTTTTTCTCCTGCTCTTCTTCACCTTCATCATCACCAATATTACCAAGAACTTCCTGTATGTTTGTCCTGGTTCTAGCATCAGATGTGTTTATCCTTACAATAAGCTCATTAGATAAGTATAATGTTAATCTTGTTTTTTCTAGAAGAGGAAACTGAGGCCCAGAGATGTTAAGCAGCTTGCTCAAGGTCACAGAGCTAAAGCAGCTTCTCTACAGAGCTGTGTTCTCAGCCATGTGTAGCTCTGCGTTTGCCTCTCTCAAGTCTCAAGTCTCCAGTTGGGGCAAACTCTCCCATCTAATACCCTTGCCGTGCTCCCTGAGACCAGGCTCTTGATAAAACAGCAGGCTCCCAAGACTCACAGCTGCTCATCCAGAAGATGACTGGGGACGGCAGGCCGGGTGGAGGGTTGCACTGAAGTGTCAGTGGGGCACCTTCTTGGACTACAACAGGGTCCAGGTTTTCCTTGGGCCACAGGGGAGATTCTGGGGAGAAAGAGACAGGAGGGTAAGTGAGGGGGATGGCTGGGGCTGGGACAGGCATGTGAGAAGGGGACACTGGAGAATGAGGGAGGCCAGAGAGAGGGATGGGCCCTTGAGAGGAGGAGGACCTTTGGTCAGAGTGGATGCACATCTTCAAATGTTTTCTCTTTCTTCTCCACATATACAGAGTGGCTGGTGAAGTTGTGGACTCTGGTTTGGAAGCTCCCATTCCAAGGAATCTTTCTGAGCTGGGGGAGACCCATGGAGGACCCCCAAAAGGCCAAGGGCAGGGAGACCCTCCTAGAATGACCTTCCATGTCCCTCCCCTTTTACCCAAGAGAAGGCATGTTGGCCCTGCCCCATGGCACTCACTGGACACCTGCAGGCGGATCCTGTTGGACAAGGCCGTGCCAAATTTGTTGCGGGCGAAGCACTGGTATTCCCCCTCATACTCCTCAGGCCGCCCACCACTGCGGAAGTCAATCACCAGGGTCCCAGACCTCCTCTTCATGGATACCCGGGGATCCTTGGCAATGTTGAAGAATCTGCTGTTTCGAGTCCAGTGGAAGCTGTGGACAATGGTGTGGGTGCGGGCAAGGTGGATGGGCTGGGCTGGGCTCCAGGTGAATCTCAGTCCCTGACTCAGGGCCAGACCTCCCATCCCAGCACCATTTGGGGTGCTCCAGGGAATGCAAAGTCTCGGGACCCACACAGGTCTCTCCAGGGCAAGGCCTGGCATTAATGCCGTCACCCAGCTGAGCCTGGAAATCATGGTGCATACTCAACTAGACTTTGGGGGATTCTACTCTTTAAATATATAATGGAGAAGTAGACAGCAATTTTGACTTTTTTAATATCTAGAGTCAGCTGTTCCTTCCACCCAGGATATTCCTAATCTCCGACCAGGATTGCAAACTCATATTCGTATTTTACCCAACCTCAACGCATCAGGGAGCTAGCGATGCTCCTCCTGCCCCAAAATGGTATAATCCACTTTAACAAAAAGGAAAATGGCTTAGGCCATCCGTGCCCAGCTCAGTGGGCACTGGCCACACCATGGAGCCCTGAAGGGGCAGCTTAATGACACTGAGCCCTAGTGAAGGGTATAGAAAGCCCCTCTGGGCCTAGGGGATGTGGCTCAGTGGTACAGTGCTTCTTACCCTGGTGGTGTGTGAGGCTGGGTTCATCCCTAGCCCGCCAAAAAAGGAAAAAGGAAAAAAAAAAAAAAAGGAAGGAAGGAAGGAAGGGAAAAAGTCCCTGTGCTTCTCTAGGCAGGACACATGTGTCTGCTGTAGCTAGGACCTCGTGTCCTCAGCTGCCCACGACAGAACCAGTAAAAGCAGGAGGAGAAGCAGGAGCAGTAATGGCTGATCATTGTCCTCGCAAAGGAACCAAGGGGCAAAAGACCACATCCCAGAGGCATGATTACCAGCGCCCTGACCGGCCACCCAGAAGAGGGAGTCCCTGCTGGTTCTGGGCTCAACATTCTGGATTAGATTGTCTCATGAAAACCTGAGGGCTCCAACAAGGCAGCCTGCCTGTCCTGCTGACAGACAGCCCAAATGGGCACTGTCACACTGGGTCTGAGTCCTGCAGGAGCCTCCTGCCAGGTCCGGTCTGAGGGTGCTAGTTTGATGAGGGGGACAGATAACTTAACAGCTGCTACGTCTCCAAGGCTGATTGTTTGGCAGGAACAAATTTGGCCTTGGGGGTCGGAGGTATGGGTTTAAAACTGGGTTCTGCCCCTTTCAAGCAGGTAACTGTGGAAAAGGTACTTAAAACCCTCTGCCCCCCTATTCTGTCTCTTCTTCAGGAGATATCAGTCCAGCCCAAGAAAAAGTCAGGAGGGTGAAAGAGACAACAGAAGTCATGACACTCAACAGAGCCTGGACAGAGCAGGCTTTTGGGTTGTGTCTGCTGATTTCTCATTTGGTCCTGATGAGCACACTAGAAACAAGCTCTGCAGGAAAGTCTCCAGTTAGCTAGGAAGAGGAACTTCCTCTAAGCTGAACATGGAGTGGATGACAGTAACACAGGCAGTGTGTTGTTATCTGAAAGTCAGAAAACTTAATATCTAGTTCCAGCTTTTACAGTGTGAATGGAGACAAGCCACTCAAATTTTCTATTCCTTTCCTCATCAAATAAATTTCCTAGTTACCTAAGTTGTACTTTCCACCTAGTAGGCACCAGTAGATATTTTTTCAATGGATGGATGTAATTTTTCAGCTGCCTCATTTGCCTTACCTATCAGCAGGCCCAGAGGCCAGGCACAGTGTAAGCACAGTCTTTATAGTCCCCTTTCCGTCCACTCACCTGGGGGCAGGGTTCCCCTTTGCTTCACACTCAATCAGGATGTTATCACGGGGATCCACGATATGGTCCTTCACTGACTGCTTGGTGATGGTTGGGGGCTGGGTCACTGCAAAAGGGCACACAGCGGGTGGTCAGAGCTGCAGGAATCTGCCTGGGTCCTGGCTTGGGGAATGGCTTCAGGAGCCACAGGGCAAGCAGGAAAGTGGATGTGGAAAGGACCCTATTCTAGAAACCCAGGTTCTATAGGAAAGGAGATGGTGTCAAAGGCTAAATATAGGAATCCTTTCAAGAAGATTCCACAGTCTCCCATGAGAAGCTGAAAGCCAGGTTTTGGTTATACCCAGGCTTATATCCCAATGACTAGCACAGTGCACAGCATTTATTGATAAATATGTGTTGAATGAATATAGGAACAAAAGCAGCTCTTTTTCTAGAACTCAGAGGCCATGGTGGTTCTGTGCCCTAAAGCTTAACCAATGGCCAAAACATGGTGAGAAGAGAATTTAGTCTAGAGAGCTTCCCAGGGAATCATCTCGGTGGCCATGAGCCAGATCCTCCACTCTCGGTCAGTCTTCCACCCCAGGTCCCATGTCAGCCACTGAAGTCTGCAGGAGCAGCTCAGCTTCCATCCAGGGACCTTCTTCTCACCTTTTCTTCTGCCTTACCCAGCAAAGGACACTCCAGGTAAGTTCTTCCTTGCTGTATGGTAAGGCATCTCCTTACCGGACTCTGGTGTCAAGAAGCCTCTGCAGAAGTCCTGGCAGGCCCAGTGGAGAGGCTTCTGATCCCAGGTGTCTCCTGACCTGGCCTTTTCCCACCCCTCCTTCCCCCTCTCACCTCCCAGAGGCACAAGGGCAGAGAGACACACGGGGACTTACGCTCATTCTGAATGCTTGCTGTTAGTTCCGGTGGGTTAGCATTGTGAGGGGGAGAAAAGAAGAACATTGTTATCACACATGACAAACTGCAAGGTGTCCTCATGCCCAGCATTCAGGGACAGGGGTGAGGTGAACTTGGGGACTGTGCCACAGGGCTCTCTCCTCCCAGCTGCAGAGCTTGCCTGGAAGAGCCAAGCAGAGTGGAGAACAGACCCAGGGAGGCTTTGTAGAGAAGGTGGTGCCTTCCCTGGGAGACCAGAACCACAGAGTGGAGCAGAAAGACCTGCTCTTGACCAAAGGAGAGGTCGCAGAAGTCCCAGCATCCAGAAGTGACAATGCTGCTTGAAAGAGGCTCTGAAGATGCTTCCTGGCATCTGATGCCACTGAGAGAAGTGGATTCCTTGGTCAACCATGCCAAGGGGAGGCTGAAGGCAAGACAGAGGCACCAGAAAAGGAATGAATCGGAACCACCGCTACAGGGCAAAGCCCCAGATGTGGAAGCCCCAGGGGGCCAGCAAGGCCCAAGGCCTCACTGCTCCCTCTGTACCTTCTTCTCTTCTACACACGAAAGCACATTCTCTCTGCTCACTGTCTTCTCCTTTCTCATCCTTAGAAAAACTCTAGTGACAGGTGGATTATTGTTACCCTATTCCTGGCAGGTATACATTGCCTGATGGAAATCCTGCTCCTGAATGAGAGGTTCCAGGTGTGTGGCAGAGCCTGCTGCTTCTTTCTGTTTTTCATAGGATAAAGGGGCGGGTGGCACAAGTACTCCTCAGCCCTTACCTGGAATGTCCTGTACAGGTGTCTCCTACACAGGTGTATGCATGTGTTTGAGGTCCAGCTTCTCAAACTTTAACAAGCATGAGATTCTGCTGGGAGCTGGTTAAAATGCATGTTGGTCTGGGGTGGGACCTGGATGGATCCTTCATTTCTTTCTCTTTCTTCTTCTTCTTCTTCTTTTTTGTGGTTCTGGAGATGGAACCCAGGGCCTTGTGCATGCTAGGTAAGTGCTCTACCACTAAGCTGCACCTGCAGTGCAGATTCTGCATTTCTGACCCATGCCTAGGTGACACTGAGGCTGGTGGTGTGTGGACCATGCTTGGATAGCAAAGCTTTAGATGGTGTGTTCTTTGTGAGGAGACACTCTGAGTTAAAATGTGTCTGCAGATAAGAGAACATGCACTGCTCTCACTTTTCAAAATGTCTTTCCTTGCGATGACATCAGAAAGCAGCGTGGCATTGTCATCTCATGGTGGGACGTGTCACATACTGTACATGTGTTGCAGGCTGACTTTCAGAGCGGGTGCCTCTTGGGACAGCAGGAAGCTGCAGGCATCAGGGCACATGTGGCCTTCATGCCTTCCCACCTTGGTAGAGTGTGACATGGACAAGAACCCCAAGGGCCCAGAGAGGACACCGTGCAGAAGCCAGAGTTAAGCTAGGACTGAGAGATGCAGGAAGAGTCACAGAAGCAGAGATGACAGGAAGAGAAGAGGGGTCAAGTATGGCAGGAATGGGCGTCCTGCTCTGCATGTTACTATGTCAGCAAATGACAGTCTGCACAGTAAGAGCTATGAGAAGGTTGAAGTGGGCAGGCGTGGTGTGGCCCCTGTAGATTTACCATTTGCCTAGGACTTCCTGGGCAAGAAACAAAAAGGAAAGAAAAGGCTGGGTCGGGGTTCCAGTTCCTGAGCCCATACTCTAGAGAGCCCCCTATTGCAGCCTCTTAACTGATACATAACTTTCTTGTCCTGGACACAAGAAAGATTGTTCTGGAAAGAATGAAAACCAGTGGGTTGGCATAGGAAGGGAAGAGGAAGGGGAGGGGCCAGGACAGGCAGGGCTGACACTGGAGTCCACCCTTTGGATGACCAGCCTGGGCTCTGGTTTCTTCCTTTCAAGACACAGTTGGAGTCTCTTGGGTTCTCATAGGCCACGGTGGGCTCGGGCCTCACCCCAGTGGAAAGCCTAAGGAAAGTCCTTCTTGCCCATATGGCGCCAAGCCTTTCTGTATAGAATTGAAGCTGGTTCAATGGAAATAGCCCTAGACATTGCCCAGGGATTCTCATGTCCAGGGAAGGGAAGTCACTTGCTTAAGATCACATGGGTTTGCTGCAGAGGAGGATGGCACGGCTCTCCCCATCCTGGCCAGAGCTCTCTGTACAAGTCCCTCCTTGGCTGGAAAAGTGTAGCCAGGTGGGGGCCTCAGCATTTTGGACAAGGGTAAGTGGAAAAGCCTTGGCGAGTAGAGACTCCCCAGGGCAGCTAGAGCTGGCTGGCTGCTGCCTATCTGGCCAGAGGCCTCTTGAGAATCTACTTGCCTAAAAGGACAATGACATTTGCAGTCACCACTGTGTTCCCAAGGAATTTATTAACAGGGACAGAATCAACCCAGAAGACAAGCTGCCACTGGGAGAAGACAGTGGGGACAGCCTGTCTAGGGACAAGGACGACCAAGCTCTTATCCAGGATCACCCCACCTGCCCTTCTCTCCTTCTGCGGAGTTTGCTGTCTGAGGATGTCAAGTGGAGAGTGAATTTGCTCTTTTGGCTTCAGTGAGGGGACAGAATCCTTCCAGCCCTGCCCCGCAGAGGAGGCAGACGCCGGCCTGGGCCGGGCTTCTCTCATGCTCCCCTTTTCCTTTCCTGGCTCTGCTAGCTAGACCTTTGGCACCTACCTCTCAGGGCACAGAACATGCTGCTGAGGTGGTCCCTCAGTGGGTTCCTAGGAGGAAATGTAGAGTCCCCTTGCTGTGGGGAGGAGGACAGTGGGGCGGGCTTCTAGCAGACTCACTTTTTTGGCCAACCCACCCTGACTGATGAGGCGACCCTTTGCTTTTTTCAAAGGTCACACTGTTCTTCTTGGAGCTGAGGGGAGGGAGGTGGCAGTAGGAGGGAGGTGCGTGTGACTTCATTGGCAAGGCAGTGGGCGCTGGAGGCTGGGTGCCTGAATGAGGGATTGTGCAGCAGGCCAAGGCTCGGCTCCAGGAAACCCGGAGCACCCAAACTCCCGGAGCGGAAGCGGTGCCCCTGGTCTCAGGGCACAGAGAATACTCCCCAAGGTGCAAATGAACACCATTCTTTCCCAGCCCTGGGGGGGATGGCAGATTGGCTCAGCTGATATGGGAGCATCTGTAGTACCAGCCCAGGGAGAAACCTGCTGAGACCCTCTTCCAGAGTACACAGGTCCTCTTGGAAGGACTTGCCTGGCTGCTGCCTTGTGTTCAGCTGCTGTGGACTTGTTGGAGATGTTGTGATGGCCACATATTATGCCTGCAGCAGCCCAGGGTGGAGCGGGCTCCCAGGACTGGCCACCCAAGGACTCACCTCTCCGTCAAGAGGCGCTGCCATCGTATCCTGGCTCTGCCCCTTACTTGTGTTCTAACCTGTAAGTTAAGGTTATACCTGCTTCCTAGATAAGCTGGAAGAATCACATGCAGTAAGATGTGTTAGCACTTAGCTCTCTGCCTGGCAAAGGACGGCTGGTTCCAGTGAGTTCCAAGAAGGGCTAAGCCAAGTCAGGATTATGAGGTAGGGGTGGGGCATATCAAAGGCCAAGCTGAGGGTCAAGAGAACAGGTGCTCTTTCCTGGTCTCACCACCAATTTGTCCTGTGACCCTCAGCAAGGAAGGGCCCGAGTTTCCGTGAACCCACCATGGTAGGGGTGCTTCCTCCTGGTCTCCTCAGGGATGCTGGGGTGGGGAGTGGCAGGGAGGTCAGGGCACTCTCCACTCTCTGCCAAAGGCAGGACTTTGGAGAGGCTGACTGGCTGCCATGTCTCTGTCTTTGGTAGAGTTTAGAAATCTAGATCCGGAGCCCAGACACCAAAGCCATCTATTTGTGGGTTTGCCTTGCAGGAACCCCTCCTCCTCTGGCCCCTGAAGCCTGGAGTAGCAGGCAAGTGAGTGAGGAAAAGTGGCAGGAGAGAGATGAGCCTTCACTGCCTTCTTGATAACCCAGTTTCTTCTGCGCCCCTCTCCTCTCCAGGGACATGGCCTTATCACGTTCCTTATTAGATGTCTGCCTGGGACCGTTAATGAGAAATGCACCTGGAGCCAGTTGCAGGCGGTCGCCATGGGAACAGGTCCTTTCCATCTCCTCTCCTCCCTCCCTATGTGTATGCACACACATGCACACACGCTAGGGGCTCTGGGAGGGCGGTGGGGGCCTTGCCCATCTTGCTTCTGGATCCAACTTAACAGTTCCTATTAGTCTTTGTCTTCCAAGGTGCCACTCCTGTGGGGCAGCTATTAGTGATGGTGTGGGGTTGGAGGAGGGTCTGCTTGGGGACATCTGAGAGGCTATGTTGCTCTCCTAACTGGTCCCCAGGCGTCTGTCAACTGGAGAGAAAGTCAGCATTGACATCATGTAGATCCCATGTATTCCCTGAGGCAGGGAACAGGGGTCTAAAGTGGTGTGCTCATATGTTAGCACTGTGATGTTACGAACTCCCAGCAGAAGTGTCAGAACTGTGACGAGCATGGCTGCCAATCATGGGCCATCTATGCACACAGCCATAGGCAGGTCATAACTGTTGGGTCAACATTTAAAGCCCCTTACTTTATGGTTTTGATGGGCAGAAAGCACCCCCACCATACAGAAGCAGAACCATACAGATTTTACTTTTCAAACATTACTTCGGCAAGGTTGGAAACAGAAGGAATCCCTGCCTGGTTCTCCCATGGTAGCAGTATAATGTGGCTTTATTTGAATGTCTTATTTAGCCAGGCCTTTTACAAAGATAATTCTCCTCTCAACTGGCCCCCAGGGCATCTGTCCTCCTGACCACTCCAGCCAAGAAGGCCTGAGGGCTCCACTGTGGATGTTCAGTGGTTAGAAAGGCAAGGAAGAGCAACCCACTACACTTGACCTTGGAAATGGCTTTTAAGGGCAAGTCACAACCACAGAGGGCCACGGAGGTGAGCAGAGGGAAGAACTCCATGTTGATCTTGGAATTCCAAACTCTACCACCTTGGGTTCTACTCAGGAGGCTCGGGGCTGCCCAAGCATCTGCCCAGCCACAGCCCTGAGACCAGCCTAGACTGCCAAACAACAGCCCCAGTCACTTCCTTGGAGAGGAAGTCTGCTTTGAATCTAGAATCCACAGCTACCTCTCCCCAACCTTCGGAAGGACTTAACTCTCCCTGACCTTCCCTTCCCTCCCTCTCTTCTTCCCAAAATCAAGAGGAAAAAATAAAAAGAGCTGGAGCAGAACTCACGGTCCATAGGAATCTCGATGGCTCCACCAAGACTGAGGAAGAAGAGGAGGAAGGCTGCATGGACCCAGGGTGGCGGCTGCTGCCTGGCCATCCTCAGCACCAGGCCCCACTCCCTGCTCCCCAGCCCTTGGGGTCTTGCTGCCTCGAGTGGCTCTAAGTGGGCCTCCCAGGCAGAGCTCAGCTGTGGAGAGAAAAAAAAGAGCAAGTAAGTTTTTTCTTGAACTTGTGGTTTTCTCCAGTGATCCTACAGACTCTTGAAGGACTTGAGGGTCCCCTTGGTCATAGAGCAGGGGAGTCCTAGAACAGGCATTTGGAATCCAACAGTTCTTGGTGCAGGGAAGTGTCCTGGGCACTGTAGGATGTTGAGCAGCATCCCTGGGCTCTGCTTGCCAGATGCCAGAAGAGCCCACCCCTGCCACCAGGCAAAACTTGTCTGCAGACACTGCGCCTGTCCCAGGAGGCAGAGATACCTGCAACTGAAAACCAGTGTTGTGGAAGGATCAGTGTGTGAGTGCAGAGATCAGCCATGGAAACAAACCTGGTCCATGGGTCCAGCATCCAGAAGGTGCCAGGCATTGGGCTGTGAGAAACATCCCAACCTCACAGCCTCCCCGTGCTATGTGCTCAGGGTGCCTGGGACTGTGGAGTAAGGAACAGAGACAGGATCACAGCGATGACCTTTGAACCCAGTGAGGAGGCAGGGTGACACTGGCAGCATGAGATATTGAAGGTTAGATAGTGAAAACCTGGTTGTGCAAAGGATGTGTTTCTGTCTTTTTTTTTTTGAGCACCTTCTGTTTTATTTTTAATTTTTTATTGGACATTATAATTATACATAATGGTGGGATTCATTATGCCATATTTGTACAGGGACTTTTTTTCTTTTTCTTTTTTTTTTTGCACCGGGGATTGAACCCAAGGATGCTTAACCACCAAGCCACATCCTCAAACCTTTTTTGTATTTTATTCAGGAGACAGAGTCTCACTGAGCTGCTTAGGGCCTTGCTAAGTTGTTGAGGATGGCTTTGAACTTGTGATCCTCCTGCCTCAGCCTCCCAAGCTGCTGGAATTCCAGGGTGCACCACTGTGCCCACTGTAGGCCCATAGTTTGGTGAGTCTCATTCCCCATTATTCTCCCATCCCCCTTTCCCAACTCACTGTCTCTACTCTATTGACCCCCCCTTCTATTATTATTTTAATTAGTGCACTATAATTACATATATACACAGGACTCATTGTGATTTCTTTGTACATGGACATAGCATATTTTGTAGATTTCACTCCCCAGTACTTCCCTATGTCCTCCCCTTCTCCTTCCCTTTTGATTCTCTTCCTCTACTCAAATGGTCTCCCTTCTATTTTTTTTTTTTTTTTGGTACTGGGGATTGAACTCAGGGGCACTTGGCCACTGAGCCACATCCCCAGCCCTATTTTGTGTTTTATGTAGAGACAGGGTCTCACTGAGTTGCTTAGCGCCTCGCTGTTGCTGAGGCTGGCTTTGAACTCGCGATTCTCCTGCCTCAGCCTCCCTAAGTGCTGAGGTTACAGGCGTGCCTGGCTCTCCTATTTTTTCAGAACCCTTTTTTTATTCCTTTTTGCCGCTGCTTCTCTCTCACTAGCTTTCACGTATGAGGGAAAACATTTGACCCTTGACTTTCTAAATCTGGCATATTTTACTTAACATGATGTTCTCTAGCTCCATCCATTTACCAGCAAATGACACAATTTCATTTTTCTTTATGGCTGAGTAAAACTCCATTGTATGTATATATCACATTTCCTTTATCCATCCTTCTGCTGACAGGCACCTAGGCTGGTTCCATAACCTGGTTATTGTGAACTGCACTGCTATAAACATTGGTCTATACCGCTATAGTATTCTGATTTTAGTTCTTTTGGATAAATACCAAGGAGTGGGACCGTTGGCTCATATGGTGGTTCCATTTCTAGTCTTTTGAGGCATCTCCATCCTGCCTTCTAAAGTGGTTCTTCCGATTTACAGTCCCACCAACGATCTATAAGTGTACCTTTCCCCCCACATCCTTGCTGGCGATTACTGTTATCCATATTCTTGATGAATGCCACTCTTACCAGAGTGAGATGAAGTCTCAGTGTAGTTTTGATTGGCAAACCAACCCTGATTGCTAAGGACGTTGAACATATTTTTCATATATTTGTTGGCCATTTCTATATCTTCTTTTGAGAAATGTCGGTTTAGAAAAATTTGCCCATATATTGATTAGGGTATATATATATATATATATATTGTGTGTGTGTGTGTGTGTTTGGGTGATAAGTTGTTTGAATACTTTATATATTCTGGATATGAATTTCCTGTCAGAACAGTAGTTGGCAAAGATCTCCGATTCTGAAATCTCTCTTTTCACACTCTTGTTTCCTTTGCTGTGCAAAAGCTTTTTAATTTGATGCCATTCCACTTATTGATTCTCAGCTTTATTTTTTGAGCTGCAGGAGTCTTATTAATGAGAATGTGTTTGTTTTAAATTTTTTTCCATATTTTATTGGTACATTAGAGTTGTACATAATGGTGGGATTTGTTGTTACACAGTCGTACATGCACACAATATAACAATATAATTTGGCTAGTATCATTTCCCAGTAGAGAATGTGTTGTTATTTTATTTTTTGGTACCAGAGATTGAACCCAGGGGTGCTTAGTCACTGAGCCACATTCCCCAGCCCTTTTTATACTTTATTCAGAGACAAGGTCTTGCTAAGTTGCTGAGGCTGGCCTTGAACTTGTGATCCTCCTGCTTCAGGCTCCTGAGCCCCTGGGATTACAGGTGTGCGCCACTATGCCTGGCTTGAGAATGTGTTTTCAATGAGTGATTTCTGTGGATATTTTGTACAGCTAAGGTGTGGTCCTTAACTATTGTACCTTTAAAGGTAATGAGATAGTGACCCAGAAGAAACAGGCTTCATGTGGTCAGTAGAATGAGCAACATTCACCAGAGCTCAGAGTTCACATTTTCAAACACAAGAAATCACCGCAGGGCTTACAGGTAAGGATTCAAAACCAGTGTTGAAGGAGCCTCCGAAGATCCTTAAGACACTAACCTCCCCTCCTCCTGAGTGGGAAGCACAAGGATGGTCTACTGCTGAGACTCCCGTGCTGCGCTGACACTGCCTGAGGCTCTGATAGGCAGTCTTAAAAATTGGTCCAGCTTGTTTTTCTTACATGGGGTCAAATTCAAGGGGAAGGCAGGAGGGGGTATCTCCAGAACTCCTTCAGCTTCCTTGTCCATCAAATGGACAGTTCGTTCTCCTGCTCCTTTTTTATTTGGAAGCAACCTGATGTGTACTGTCAACTACATACACCCTACTCAACCATCCTGATAGAGGAGGTAAAGGACAGGGGCAGGGAAGGAGCTCCTGGGAGACAAGGCCATCCTTCTGGAGACCTGGAACAGGACGTGGGTCACTGATCACTGAAACAGGATGAGATACACTCCTGTGCCTGGACGTGGGGCAGGCTGAAGGACTCTGATTCATGGTTCAGCAGTTTCTTTCCTGGGAGCTGAGCCCAACAACAACCCCCAACCTCGTGTGCATCTGTGGGCTCCATCCATTGCTACCTCCTGGGTTTGAGCACCTCATTTCATGCCAGCGTTTCTGTAACAGCTGCCTAAGTGGTCTTCTTTCTTCCGTCCTTGCCCTGCACTTCTCCGCCCATGACCAGAACCGTTTTTTCTAAAGTGCAAATTCAACATGCCACTTCCCTAGTCCAACTCTCAAGAGCTCACTGCTGCCTGAAAGTTAATGCCAACCTCCTTGACAGGCGCAGAGGTCCTGCATCACGTGCCCCCTCTGGCTCCTCTCCTCACCCTCCCCTGTGTTCTGGGTTCCCCGGCTTGGCTCTAGGGCAACACCGTGCTCTGTCTTGACCACTGATTTTCATACAGATTAACCTCATCCAGACACTTATTGAGCCTGTCCTTTTAAAGGATCTGTCAAGTGTAACATATATGTCCCTCCTCTGTGTTCTCACCCTTTACTCCCCGCATTAGGGCACTTTTCACTTTGTATTCATGCCAAAAATCACTTGTCTGTCTCCCCTATACAAGTGAAGCCTCTATAAGGGAAGGTGCTCTGTCTGGTTTATTGTTCTATTCCTAGGATCGATCACAGATCCAAAGATAGAGCAGGTTCTCAAAAATAGTGGATATAGCTGGGTGCCGTGGCTTGCGCCTGTTACCCCAATGGCTTGGGAGGCTGATGCAGGAGGATCACGAGTTTAAAGCCAGCCTCAGCAACAGCAAGGCGCTAAGCAACTCAGTGAGACCCTGTCTCTAAATAAAATACAAAATAGGGCTGGAGATAGGGCTCAGTAGTTGAGTGCCTCTGAGTTCAATCCTTGGTACTCCAAAAAAGAAAAAAAGTAGATATATAGAAGGATGAAAACTTGAACAAACGAATGATTGAATGAAATTAGGAATCACTTCAATGGCTTTTTTTTTTAAACCTCATATTTCCCTAGAAAACCACCAGGAGGCGCAAGAGAGCATATGTGGTGGCCCCAGGGGGCATCCTGTGAAAGCTACCAGGTGATGGAGGAAAAATTCCTTCCCTGCAGGTAGGATGCTGCATCTGGCCAGAAAAACCACCAGCTGGAAGAGGGATAGAAGAGTAGAACAGGGATCTTGGTTCTTCTTCTTAGCTATCTAAGATGGTCCTTACACTGTCCCCCTAAGGGCCCACTGATGCCTCTCCTTGGCCCACACATCTTCACCTAGAACCAGACTCCCAGCTGAGGGAGCCTGCACTAGGGGAAGGCTCAGTCTTCCTTCTGGGGGGTCTGTGGGGATGGCTCCAGGTTTGGCTTTGTGGCCACTCTGTTTTGCTCAAGGTGGATCAAGCAGTTAGGAAGTGATGGGAAAGGGGATAACATGTTATTTTGGGCATCTTGATGGAACTAGGAAGCCAGAAAGTATTCATTACCTGAAATACACTGGCAAATGTCCCAATTGTTCAGGACATTTTAAACTCACAATTTAACAACACAGTAGAAAAAAGATCATTGAAATAATCATTTTAAGCTGCCTAAAGATCCTCTTCTCCTTTCTCTGGAACTCAATTTCCCCAACCATATCTTAAAAGAGGAAGATAATTTAAAAATTCGTTAGTTTTACTCAATGGCCTTACTTTTCAGATGAGGAAGCAAGAGCCCAGAAAGGGGAGTGACTTACTGAAGATCATTTGACTGGTGAGGCTGGGAGGAGAACCCAGAGGTGTTTGACTCCTAACCCGACGTGGTTCCCCCCAGTTTCCTTATCTTTTTGGGGGGAGGGGGGAAGTCTAGAAGAGAGTTGCTATTTTAAAAAGAAATGTATAGGCAGTTCCTCAAAATGCCAAACATAATATTTCCATATGCCCCTGACACTGAATTCCTAAGTATATGTCCAAAAGGATTAAAAGCAGGCGCTTGACAAGTACGTGTGCACCGCACCTGTCCACAGCAGCGTCTTTCACAATAGCCAAAAATGGAAATGGCAAGATGTCCATCAATAGATGAATGGAGAAAAAGACTTCAGGATATACCTACATGGCATATTATTCAGCCATGGAAAGGAATGAAATACAGGCAACACTGGGGATGAACTCCAAAAACATGCTGGGTACAAGAATGCACACACAAAAGGTCATCTACTAAATGACCCCATGTCTGAATTTCATATAGAAATATCCAGAATTGGCTGGGAGTCATGGCACATGCCTGTAAACCCAGTGGCTCGGGCGGCTGAGGCAGGAGGATTGCAAGTTCAAAGCCAGGCTCAGCAACTTACAAGGCCCTAAGGGCCTCAGTGAGACCTTGTCTCTAAATAAAATGTAAAAAAGGACTGCGGATGTGGCTTGGTGGTTAAGCGCCCTGGGTTCTATCCCTAGTATGGAGAGAGAGAGACAGAGAGAGAGAGATCCAGAATAGGTAAAGACATAGAGACAGAACACAGACTGGTGGTGACCAGAGGCAGAGGGGAGGGGATTGGGGAGTGACTGCTTAAAGGAGACAGGTTTCCTTGGAGATGATGAAAATGTTTTGGAGCTAGACAGAGGTGGTAGCTGCACATATTATGAATGTGTTAAACGTCACTGAATCATACACTTTAATATGATTTATGTGAGTATCACCTCAACAAAAAAGGAAGGTATGGTGATGGTCTCTGCAGTGTGCTCATAAAGATAACAGGGCAGAGGATGAGGAGGGTGGGCTATTCCACAGTGCCCTCAGCACGGAGGACATGTGCATGGTTTGCAACCCTTCCCAGACAGGGAGAAGAGGTTGCATGCAATCAGAGAAAGGAGGCATGGGGGTGTTAGGGCCGAGGAACAGCAGAAGGCAGGCAGAGACGCGCGCTGGAGGGTACCCCCGCATCAGCAGGGCTTGCAGTTCTCCCATCTTGATAACCAGGAAGAAGGGCCATGAGGTGGGGATCCTAATCTACAGCAATGAAGTCCACATCCCAACTCAGCCCATCACTTCCCAGTGGAGTAGTCACATCACCTCCCAGGGTCCTCTCCTAGCCCTTCCAACAACAGAAGAGGTTAACGCCCAGGGGTGAAGCACCATTTCCAGATGGGGGCTGTGTCAGCTCTGGTGAGCAGCTGGGGAGGATGAGGAGGATCCCATATCCTAGGAGGAAGAGTGGAGGGGAAAAGGCAAGTCAAGGCTGATGAAGAGGGGCCATCACGACTGTCATAGAATGTCGCAAGAGGGGGAGGAATTTTTTTCTTTTCTTTTTAGCTTCACAGGGGCAAAACTAGGTCCAAGCAGGAGAAAGTTCCAGAGAGAAGATGCTTCTCTGAGGTGCATGGAAATGAGCTCATCCATGCCACGATACCATTCGTGAAAATTAAATGCACTACCCACGCATGCTACAAGTATGTGTTTGAAGGATCCTTTAATATCTAATCAAACAGAGAAGAGGTGGATTTTAAGGACATAAAATATATGGCAAGCCCATCTCATGGGCAGAGGAAGTTAAAGAACAAAAATGAATAAATCCTGAAGCAAAAATCTTTTGTGGACTGATGGGAGAATGTGACCTGGGGAATATGATGAATTCAGTTCCTGCCTGTGTCCCCTTGATCCACGCCCTCCACACACATAAAGAAAAGAAAAAGAACAGGGACACTCAGACACAAAATATCTTGCTGCATTAAGTAGTGAGCTCACTGTTTCATAAAGAATCCAAGTTAGGGCTGGGGTTGTGGCTCAGTGGTAGAGCACTTGCCCAGCATGAGGCACCGGGTTCGATCCTCAGCACCACATAAAGTAAATAAAATAAAGGTCCATTGACAACTAAAAAAAAGAAAAAAGAATCCAAGTAACACTCAGTAAGGTGTTACCAACAATGTCCCTCCATGCGGATGGTACTTTGCAGAAATCACCTGGGTGCTATTTAAACATGCAAATTCCTAGACTCTTGAGCTTCTAGACAGGGGCCACATCAGGCTGCAGATCTTTTTTCTTTTAACTTGGTGAATCTGCATGCCCACAGAACCTGTTATCTCACACAGGGAAGGCCCACACATTCCAGCAACACTCCTGAGCGCAAAGCTTTGACATTTGCAAGTCTTGTGAGAGAATTAGATTCAGAATGTCTGAGATGGGGCATATGGGAGTTGGGGTCATGATCTGCCACCAGAGAACAGAGAAGGCCGCTGGAGGAGACGGCCTCTTGGTTCAGTTTGAGGGCATTGGCCATGCAGCCAGACTGCCTGTTTGAAGCCACTCCCCACCTTCAAATACTGGGGATCCTGGGCAAATACTGACCCCTCAGAGCTTTGTATTTCTCATCTGAAAAGTGGAGATAACACCAGCACCTGTCCCAGAGGGCTGGGCCAGGATTCAATGCATAATTCCTACGTAAAGCAGGGAGCAGTCATGAGGCACGGAGCAAAAAAGCCTGATAAAAGCTAGTTGTAGCCGCGGAGCATGATTTAAGCTCACAAAAGATGAAAGTACATATTCAGTTACCTATGTGACATTAATATGAGTAGTAAGTAATTATATGAATTATTCATCTATGATCACAAAAATAGAAAATTCTTTTTCCTTCTTTCCGGGTCCTGATTTGCTTGCTTTTCCCAGATTGGGGCGGGGTTGAGGGTAGTGGTGTTGATTCCACAAGCTGTCCCTGGCAGACGGACGAGATGCCCACAGCTCCCTCCTGCAAGCTGTCGCCTTCGGGAGCTCCCCACATTCCCATAGCCCCATTCTGAGCAGGCTGTGCTGGTGGTCACAACAGATCTGGAGCGATGAGGAGAAAAGACTGGCAACCCTGAGACATGGCTCGTCTCTGGGAGCAGAAGCTGCCACAGGGTCTTGGACAGCTGTCTGTGGGCCGACCTGTCGGTAGGCACTGCTCTAGGAAATATGTGTGTGGGGGACAGACGGCTTTCTCA
The DNA here is from genome assembly GCA_028644305.1 of Xerus rutilus. NCBI lineage: Eukaryota > Metazoa > Chordata > Mammalia > Rodentia > Sciuridae > Xerus > Xerus rutilus. Next base: position 60,282,869 of record CM053410.1, read on the forward strand.
TGGAGCCTATGTCTCAGGAGGGAAGAAAGAAAATAAAATGTATGAAAAGAAAGAAAACAGGTGGCAATAAATACAAAGAAGAAAACATGATCTATCTGCATGGTTATAGGGCTTCATTGATAATTGCTGAAAACTTTAGCAACTGGGATGTCCTTCAGTAGGTGACTGAATAATTAATTATGGTGCATCCAGACAATAAAATATTACTCAGTGCTGAAAGGAAATGAGCTACCAAGCTGTGAAAAGACATGGAGGAAACTTACATGCATATTACCAAGGGAAAGAAGCCAGTCTGAAAAGGCTACTGATGGTGTGATTCTTATGCCATTCGGGAAAGGGTATAACGGTGAAGACAGTAAAAAGATCAGTGGCTGCAAGAAGCTGGGGGAGGGAGTGATAAAACTACCCTGTACGATGCATGAATTGTTGATTAATGTCGTTATAAAATTGTCCAAACCCATGGAATATTCAGCACCAAGAGTGAACCCTAATAGCTGGTGTGGTGGCACACACCTGTAATACCAGTGGCTCAGGAGGCTGAGGCAGAAGGATCACAAGTTCAAAGCCAGCCTCTGCAAAAGCAAGGCACTAAGCAACTCAGTGAGACCCTGTCTCTAAATAAAATACAAAATAGGGCTGGGGATGTGGCTCAGTGGCTGAGTTCAATCCCCAGTACCCAAACTTCCTAGTGTAACATATGAGGTTCTTGGAGATCAGCCTCCTGCCAGCCTCTCCAATCCCACTCAAACCTATTGCTCCCTAACTGAATGACACGCCATATCACTTGCCACTTCCTTCCTTCACAAGGGCCACCCTCCATGCCTGGGATGCTGGCCCTCCTTGCCGTGTGGTCAATTTTGGCTCAGTCTTCAAGATCCTGCTCAGACACCTGCAGGGCAAAGCATTCCCGAGGCACCCTGCATGCTTCGGTGCATTCCCCCCGCCCGGCAGAGCTGGGCACCCACCTCTGCTCTACTGCAGACCCGTCTCTCTGGGCACTTAGCACACCGTGGGAAAACTGTTTAAACTAAAGAGCCAGAAACCTTTTCTATAATAATCCAGATAGCAAGTAGTTTCTGTTTGCTGGAATGGAGACCCATTACTATGCTGGTGGTGGTGGAGGGACAGGGAATGCTGATTGCCTTAAACTAACCAGGGTGCAGTCTGTCACCACCACTGAACTTGACCGTAGGAGTATGACAGCCATAGACATTGAGTGAATGGGTGTGGCTGTGTTCCAATAAAACATTATTTACAAATATAGGCAATAGGCTGGAACTGGTCAAGGGCTGTAGCTGCTTAACGTTTCTCTCCTCTGTGAAATTCTTGAGGCCCTAATCATCCCCTGTTCAATGTATCCCAGCGCTGATAGGGACTACTTATGGAATGGAGGATCCAAGCAAAGGTCTAAATCCTGCCACTTATTATTATTATTATTATTGTTGTTATTTTAAATCTTCTATTCTTTAAGTCTTTCTTAAAATTTCAAAAATGGAAATACGTTTTCCTGTTTTGTCAGCTTCCAATTGTGGGGGTGAGATACTGGGGATTGAATCTAGGGGTGCTTTACCACTGTGTTACATCCCCAGCCCTTCTTATTTTTCAATTTTGAGACAGGGTCTTGCTAAGTTTGAGGCTGGCCTCAAACTTGCGATCCTCCTGTCCCGGCATCCAGAGTCTGGTGGTTGTCATGAGAACCAGATGAAGAGAGTGTGCTGGAATGTGTGGCACGGGCTAAGCATAAGCTGCTTTCCTTCTTCACTGTGTTCCTTCCTTGGTGCTCAAGTGACTCCACTAAAAGCAAGACCCATTCTGTTTTCTCTGAATATAGAGTAGATCTAATCCAAGACAGGCCTGTGATCACCCCTCCAGGTGGTGGGTCTGGGGCTTGGCTGCAGGCTGCTCTCCGCCCTGCAACATCCCCCAGGTCTAGGAGTGCAGCCCAGGGGTGAGGTGCTTAGACGGCTCTCCTCCTCCCTTTGCTTGCCATCTCCCAAATTCCTGATCCACAGGTGCCCCTGGGCTGAGCAGAGTGAGAGAGGGAACAGTGAAACAGAAGGACACTGTCTGATCTCCAAGGCCTCCCTGAGCTTAGAGGACTGTTTCTGAGTTACTGTCAGCAGGCCCTGATGATTGACTGGTAGTAGACTTGAGAAGACAGCACCAAGATTTTTTTGGTTGGGAAATAGGACTAAGATGCTGGTGACTGGCATCAAGAATACAGATGGAGGAGTAAGTCTGGTAGTTGGTGTGCAGGGGGATCGGGAGCCTGGCACAGAATATGCTCCGTTTGAAGTGCGTGAGAGCCATGAATTAAACAGTTCTGCAGCTTCTCCCAGGCTGTGCTCCTGAATCAATGCCTAGGGACACACCAACAGATGAGCACTACTAACGACACGTGCCAGCAATTAGTTCTTGGAATAAACTAATCAAGCGACTAGAATAGTACTACAAGAACCAACTAAAGAACACATTCACACATCACTGCCACAGGAAATTGTGGGGGAACAGAGAGATAATAAAAGCCCACGGAGCCAACGCAAAACCTTGCCATCCTGTGTTGGATTTAAAAAAACAACGCAGCAGACGTATTACTATGGCTGCCCGGAAGCAGCCTGTTGGGGAATCAGAGAGGCTGAATCAGGAGGAATCAGAGGCACATCCAAGGTGGGAGCTGGTGTGCATGTGGGTTCTTTGGAGATGTGGACTGGGCTCAGATTCATCCCACACCGGGCTGGAGGGTCCCATGCGGACAGGCAGGTGGGCCCCCTCAGCTGAACTGAGGGCTCGCTAGATAAAAGGTATTTTTCAAGTAATCTGTTGCTAACATGAACCAAGGACATTTGCAAGTGGCTTATACATAAAAATAAATCTGAGTGGCTCAGGTGATCACTATAATAATCACATCCTCACCCACAGTCTGTTTTCTGTTCTTGTAGAATAGAAAAAGAGCTGCTGCAGGGTAGGTGTGTGGCCAACCCCTATCTCATTTGTCTGGCAGAAAAAGCAATTGAGAAGCCGAAGGGATCAAATCCTCCTTCTTATTCACAGTTACCTGTGCGCCCGCTTGTGTGGCCTCTTCTCCCACGGCATCTGCACCTACCTGCCCCATCCGGGCCCCCAGGTCCCTTCCTCATTAGCCAGAAATCTTATTTCCTTCCTACTCATGTAGATTCCCTTCTACACCAAGGTCCTCAGCAGGACACTCCTCCACGACACTGTCCTGCTTTCCCAGTACAGGAAGGTGGCAATTTCCTCTGCTCCCCAGTGGGCATTTCCTTCTGCCTTATGGGATTAGCATCTTCCACATCAGATTCTGAACTTCTGTGCTCAAGAATCCATGTCTTGGGACAGACATGGTGGTGCATATCTGTAATCCCAGGCTTGGGAAGCCGAGGCAAGAGCATCGTGAATTCAAAGTCAGCCTCAGCAAAAGCAAGGCGCTAAGCAACTCAGTGAGACCCTGTCTCTAAATAAAACAAAATAGGGCTAGGGATGTGGCTCAGTGGTCGAGTGCCCTTGAGTTCAATACCTGGTACCCCAAACAAAAAATGATTCTATGTCTTGGGCCAGGCACAGTGGCACATGCTTGTAATCCCAGCAGTTTGGGAGGCTGAGGTAGGAGGCTCATGAGTTCAAAGCCAGCCTTAGCAATTTAGTGAGGCCCTAAGCAACTCAATGAGACCCTGTCTCTAAATAAAATACAAAAAAGGTCTGGGGTTGTGGCTCAGTGGCTAAGCACCCCTGGGTGCAATTTCCAGTGCCAGAAAAAAAAAAAAAAGGCTGCCCACAGTTCTATCACCTCCCTCTTCTGAACTACACTAAACTCCACAGGGCCCAAGCACCTGGCAGTGGGGAAAGCTAATCACCTGCCTGCTTCTGCACCTGCGCCTCTCCCCACCTGTGTGGGGGAGAGTGACTGGTTTCCTTGCCTGTAGTGGGCTCAGCCAGTCATCTAGGATTTTCACAAGCCAAGGAAACCTTATGAGGGGATGGACCCCCCTCTCTCCTCCTGGCTTCTGGGGGGGGGGATGGGGGGAGGGTCTCCATCTGCTCCTGGCTGTGTTTCATGCCTGGCTCCTTCTCATTGTCAGGGGGAGATGAGGAGGAGCAAGGGGCCGTGTCCAACCATTGCAGGCAACAGCAGGCCGGGCCTCCGCTCCCAGCCTCAGCTAAGTTCACAGAGGTCACAAGCTGGGGGCAAAGGAATACGGTGGTCCTGGTTCCCTCCTGGGAAGGGGCGGAGAAGGACACCTGGGTTTAGGATTAGGGATTTGGCTGCAAAGCTGCTGTCTCCTGCTCAAGGCCCAGAACTAATCTATAGGTTGAAATTCAAACCGCTTGGCTATTTTTGGCTATTTATGAAATTGGGCGAGAGAGAGTAGGGGAAGGGGAAAGAGAAACAGGAAGAGACCTTTCCCTCCAGCGACTGCCAGAGCAGCCAATGAACACTGAGTGTTCACACCACTCTTTCTAGGGGCAAAGGAGCTCTCCAGGGCATCATGTTATTCAGAAGCCACCAGCAGCACCAGGGCCCCACAAGAAGGCTGCACCTACCACTAGCATGCAGCCACTTAGATGGCCTAGTGGGCTGGGCTAAGTCCTAGAGCTTGGTCACAGAGACCTCCTGTTCTATGCCAAAACTGCATGATTTGGGTCTACCATGAATATTTTAACTATCTACCTGCTATGATCTTTAAGCTGTTTTTCTTTATCGTCTCCCCATGACGGCAATGCTGAGAGGAACCTCCTTGTGCCTATGTCCCTAGCCACACAGTAAGTGAGGTTGCTGCCTCGTGGCTTCTCTGTGACCCAATCCTGACACATCCCGGTCTGGCATTTGAGGAAGCCCAAGGTACACAGGTGGCCAGGTCCTCAGCTTGGCCTTGCTGACAGCTCTACCGCACGAGCCAGCAGCCACTGGGTCATGGGAAAGGCACTGCCAATTCTACAATCCTGTCAGTCAGCGTTCTAGGCTTTTCTGGGGGCTGAGTGTTTTCTCATTATTGCTTAATTCGACTGTCCTTCGAGCGCGGCAGGACTAGAAAATATCCAGGATGAAAAAGACTCGCACAGGTAGTCAGTATTCCCTCCTGATTAGCTGACCTAGCACACTGTGACTGTGACTGTGACCGTGACCGTGTCCAGCAGCTTCACTCAGGCTGGGGATGGCCTGTGAATGTCCATTATTCAGGCCCTGCTGGTGACTGGCGGAGCTCTGGTCTGTCTCCTCCCATATGAAGATTAGCAGGTAAAACACGGTGTCAAGGAAGAAGATGTTACAGAGCCTGCTAGGGTGTGTGCCAGTCTCTGCCTGCCACAGACACCAGGAAAGGCTGCCTGAGAGGGAGAGAAGAAACTGCCCCTCGGGACCAGAGCCCACCTCTTGAGCACTCAAGCCTGGGCTTCTCCCTTGCCCTGGCACCCTGCCTTCCACCCTCAGGGAGAAAGTTTTCACAGCAATTAGATAGTCTTCCTTCACAGCTGGAGTGAGAAGCTTGGGAAATTTCCAGCCCCCTCTCCAGGTGAGCAGAGAAGGCAGCCAGCCTCAGGGTACCATGCAGGGAGCAGCTGTCTTCCCAGCTCTCTGTCATTAAAAGGGAGTGGCTTAGAGGAAGGCTGAAGTGGGCAGTGACAATAATCCTGTGTGGCAGGTCCCCAAGGGTGGGGCTCAAGATTTAGAGAGGGTAAGAAGGAGGGACCCAGGCAGGACAGAAGATGGAGACTAAAGACAGAAGGCCAGAAAGGGAGCCTTGGAATCAGAAAACCCAGGGCTCCTCAGAAAGTTCAGCATGGAGGTACCATATGCCCGGTCATGCCACGCAGATGGGGTGCCTCCATGCCACAGGACACTCACTCTTCAGCCATAACAAGGAACGCGGGTGCATGATGACGTGGATGAACCTTGGTAATATCTTGGGAAATAAAAGAAGCCAGACAAAGAAGACCACATAGTGAGGGTTCCATTTACATGAAATATCCAGAATAGGCAGATCTGGAGAGAATGAAAGTAGATCAGTGGTTGCTTAGCCGGGGGGAGGTGGGGAAGAGGAGTGAATGTAAGTGGTATGGGTTTTTGAGGGGTTTGAAGTGGTGATGAAAGGCTCTAAAATTCATTGTGCTGATCGTTACCCAACTCTGGGTACTCCCAATTCACTACTGACATGAAAAGTCATTGAGTTGTATACTTGATATAGATCAGTTTGCACAATGTGGGGCTGGGGTTGTGGCTCAGTGGCAGAGCGCTTGCCTAGCATGTGTGAGGCACTGGGTTCAATCCTCAGCACCACATAAAAAAATAAATAAATAAACAAAATAAAATAAAACAAATATTTGCCTTTTGAAACAAACAAACAAACAAAACAAAATAAAGGTATTGTGTCCATCTACAACTAAAAAAAATTTTAAAAACCTGTGTACAATGTGCATTCTGTCTCCATAAAACTGCCATTTAAAATTATTAATAAGAGAAACAATCACATAAGAACTTGGGACGCTTTATTAGAAAAAATTGGGATATTTCAGAAAGGAAAATTAATGATTAAGTTTACAAATAAAGTTTCAGATATTCAAAGAAATAAATTAAGTTTATTAATAGGGCCAGAGAAATGATCGTTAACATTTATAAGCTTTAAGAAGAAAATTGGGGCTGGGGTGTGAGGCACTGGGTTCGATCCTCAGCACCACATAAAATAAATAAATAAAGGTATTGTGTCCATCTACAACTAAAAAAATATTTTAAAAAAGAAGAAGAAAATTATTGGGGGCTGAGGATATTGCTCAGTTAGTAGAGTGCTTGCCTCGCATGCATAAGGCCCTGGGAAGCCCTTGGCATACAATCCCTAGCACCACCAAAAAAAAAAAAAAAAAAAAAAGAAGAAGAAAATTATTAAATTCTATTTCTATTCTATATTCTATAGAGAAATTTAAGGAAGCATTAGGATTTGTTATTGTTTGTACTGGAAATTGAACCCAGGGGCACTCTCTTCACTGAGCTACAACCTCGGCCCTTTTATTTTTATTTTTAAATTTTTGAGACAGGGTCTCACTAAGTTGGAAGCTGGACTCAAATTGCTATCCTCCTGCCTCAGCCTCCTGAGTCACTGAGATTACAAGCATTAGGTTAGATTTTTTTAAAAATATTTTTTAGTTGTCAATAGACCTTTATTTTATTTATTTATCTACGTGGTGCTGAGAATCAATCCCAGTGCCTCACACATGCTAGGCGAGTGCTCTACCACTGAGCCACAACCCCAGCCCCTAGGTTAGGTTTTGAACTTATAATTTTAAAACAGTGATATTGATTAGTTAAAAAAAAAAGATCTAGGTCAAGTTCTTGTGTGTCTCTGTCCAGCTGCCATCTCTATAGTAACTTATAAAGTGCTCTACAGAGAGAAGGAGGGTCTAGAATAGCCCAAACCCCACACCTCCACTCTGACTTTCAGCAGCTTTCCAAAAGGAAGAGCTGTGCAGACCCACCACCATCCTTATTGCAAACCTCAGCGTCCCCAAACCCAGCACAACTGGGTGGATATGAGTTGTCCATTTGGAGTCCAGCGCCCACCCAGGTCTCTTCCCTGCATGCTCTGCTGTGTCCCCCATGAAACTTCTGTGTGGCCTGTCGGCTTCCTGCTTCTGGTTCCTTCCTTCTTCTCAAAGAGGGTTAGGAGGGGAAGAAAATGCTACGCAGACTATGAGCCTTCACGGGGATTTGAGGAGAAAGATGGAGGCCCTTGTCCAGGATGACCAACAAGGACCTGGTGACTTATTCCAGCAAGGCTTGCTCACCTCTGTGCTGCCCATGAGAAAAACATCCAGCACACCAGTCCTTCAGCATGTATGAAGCATCTAGTGTGTGCCAGGATTGGGGCAGGCATTAGAAAGAAAAAGATGAGCGAGACTCAATGCCTTCACAAGCATCTTGAGATGCTTACAAAGTATAATAAAGAATATGTGGAAAACATTGAACCACCGGAGGACCTGCCATCTGGATACATCTGCTCAAGACAGCCCTCATGTGAAGCTGTGTATCCTTCCTCTGGTGGACTCCAAGCCTTGTTTTTAACAGACTACAGTTCTAAAGTCAGCTAAAAACCCCAGGCTAAGTTCTAGAAGAGAAACAGAGAAGCAAGACTAAAGTAGAAAACTGGAGTGGGGAGGAGAGGTGACTCTCAGCTCTGTAACCAGATGATGAGCTTTGTGAGGGCAAAGGAACAAAGCAAGTGTCTTCTGCTTTGTCCCCAGCCCTTCACAGAAGCAAGTGTGAGCACAGAGTGGAACAGAGCTTTAATAAGTAGTGGTGGGCTGGGCGCAGTGGCAAATGCCAGCAAGCCCCATGACTCAGGAGGCTGAGGCAGGAGGATCACAGTTTGAGGCCAGCCTAGGCAACTTAGTAAGACCTTGCTTAAAAAAAAATTTAAAAAGTAGTGGTGGATGACCACCTAGGTAGGACACCACACAGACTAGGGGAGGCACGCCAGACACGGATCCAGAGCTTAGCTTCAAGAGGAAGCGACATTGGGCTGGGGTTATGGCACAGTGGTAGCGTGCTTGCCTGGCATGCGTGAGGCACTGGGTTCGATCCTCAGCACCACATAAAAATAAAATATATTCTGTCCACCTACAACTAAAAAATAAATGTTTAAAAAAAAAAGAGGAAGCGACATATAATTCCTCTGGCATGTGGAAGGGCATAAACTTGGGGCCACACATGCCTGAGGCTCAATCTCACCGTAGCCATTCATCTACCTGCTACATCGGCTTCAGTGGTTAATCTCTCTTAGAACTGCAGTTTTCTTAGTCTTAAGAATGGGATAGGGGCTGGGGCGGTGGCTCAGTGGTGGAGCGCTTGCCTTGTATGCGTGAGTCACTGGGTTCGATCCTCAGCACCACATAAAAATAAATAAATAAAGATATTGCGTCCATCTACAACTAAAAAAAATATATTAAAAAAAAAAAGAATGGGATAAATATACATACTCATTGCAAGGCTACTGTGGAGGTTATTAAATGAGTTCATGAGCTAATGTTGATATATAGGATCTAACCCAAGGCTTGGTACATACCTGGCATTTGAAAATGTTTAGGCCACTGGATGCCTGTAATCCCAGCGGCTTGGGAGGCTGAGGCAGAAGGATTGCAAGTTCAAAGCCAGCCTCAGCAACTTAGTGAGGTGCTAAGCAACTCAGTGAGACCCCATCTCTAAGTAAAAATTATTTAAAAAGGGCTGGGGATGTGGTTCAGTGGTTAAGCACCCATGAGTTCAATCCATGGCACCAAAAAACAAAATGATACAAAACCAAAAAATCATTGGGCCTTTCTCCTTTCTCTTAGATCACAACTGGTAGACTGGTTTGCTACATGGCCTTGGACAAGCTGGCCTTTCAAATCTGCTTTGTCCATCTATCAAGTAGACACTGTGCAGATCTCCATACCAGGCTGGATGGCCAAGGAACCATTGTTTCCACTCATGGAGCCCACGGACAGGCATCTCTCTCTCTCTCTCTCTCTCTCTTTTTGGTACCGGGGATTAAACTGGGGTACTTGACCACTGAGCCACACATTTGTGTTTTATGTAGAGACAGGGTCTCACTGAGTTGCTTAGCGCCTCGCCATTGTTGAGGCTGGCTTTGAACTCGTGATTCTCCTGTCTCAGCCTCCCAAAGTGCTGGGATTACAGGCATGTGCCACCGCTCCTGGCTACAGACAGGCATCTCACAGGTGCTGTCTACTTTGGGCCAGAGAGAAAAGGAGGCTCCTGCAAGATCCCAGGCCAGCCAAAGCACCTCTAGACTCCCCACTCTCCTGCCTCTGCCCTGAGACTCCTTCCCAAAGTGCTCCACGCGGCTATCACCCCCAGCTTCTCCCATCAGGACCCAGGACTTATGACATCCACAGGGAGCTGGTCACTTCTTCTGAAGGGCCTAACATCCTGCTGTCCACAGTGATTTGGCTGCTGACATTCCAAGGACAGCATCTCCCAGTTGCATTTTTTAAATTCCTGTCTGCTGTGACAAGTGGGGCAGGGAAGGAAAGGACTGGGCCAGCAGGGGGGAGCGGCATCTGCTCCCTCCCTCCCTCCGCCTGCTGCATTTACATCCCATACAGACATCAGTCTGCATCCAACTGCTTGCTATCCCGCAGGCCCCGAGCAGGCTGGAGGAGCTGTGAAAACGCAGGGGCTAGGGGCAGGGGGGGGGGGAGGGCACAGTGGGTGGCAACAGACGGGACGGTTTTTTTCCTTGAGTTTTAAGATATACTGTTTGTCTAGGAGTCTGGTTGTGAAGCGTTTGCAGCGATGCGTGCTGACACCAAAGACGCAGATGGCTCAGGGGTGCCCAGAAAGCTTTGGGTTCGTGGCCCTTTGGAGTCTTCTTATTGGAAATGGGAACTCTGAACGCACCATGCTGTATTAGGCACTAACAGCTCAGGCCCTGGTGAAAGGCGGGCTGGAGGTCTAGCAGAAAGGCACTGCTTCACAGAAAAGAGGTAGATAGCACGGAGTCAGGGAGGACAACGGCTCTCACCACTGCCACCTCCACCCTGGCCCCATCTCTACTCCTGCCGCTCTCCATGCTACGGGGAAAAGGTGGCTAAGAGGCCTAAGTTAGCTTGGGGACGGGTGTGGAGAAGCAAACCAGACAGCTCTTCATGGAGTGCTGCCGCCTAGCACCTGCCCATCAATCCACAGCCCTGCGTCCTGAGCCTGAGCTGCGTCCTGTGTCCTTCGTCTGGTCTGCGGTGGCCCGGAGAGGGCAGGCCCAGCGTCTTGCTGACAGCAGAGGGACTTGGGCGTGTGAGTGCGATTAAACAAATGCATCCATCTGGGAAATTGAAGGCCCGGGGAAGCTGGGCGGCTTCTCTGCCATGTGTCAGAAGGCAGGTGTCTGTTCCTGGTGACCTGAGCTGACAATGAGTTGAAGCACTGGCAGGTGGGGACAGGCTGAGTGCAGGAAGGTGCTTCATGCTGGGGTGGGAGGAGAAGGCAGATGCCGGGGCGCTCCAGATGGCAGGGCCTCTGAAGAAAGTGGGTAGAGCCAGAGAAATGGAGGACTCATTCCTAGGAGGCTTCCCAGCCTCCGGAGTAGTGAAGTCACATTCATGCCTGGGCCTGGCTAATACTTGCTCAGAAATGTCATACAATGCTTTGATGAAGCTTGGAAGAAGCCACCCTAAAACCCAGATGGTCAACAGTGCAGGTTCCAGAGCTGGACTGCTGGGACAGAAACCCAGGTGCTGGCACTTTCTTAGATGGGCTTTGGGGTATTTCCTTATCATGTACTTCACTTCATCAGTAAAGCATGGGTGACAAGTGGCTCCACTTTGTAGGGCTACAGCAAGGAGGAACACCCAGGAACTGCTCACAGCAGAGCGCGGTGGTGGCACATGGGGACCACTTGAATGTTGGTTATCCTAATGATGGTTATTGTCACGGGCTAAAGAAACCTAGACGAGCTTCCCTTCTCCCACAACCTATTGATCCCTAAGTGGCCATGTGTCCCTGCTTGCAAATGTTCTCGGCACCCTTTGTCTTGTCTTAGGTTCTTCTGTGTGTCTGAAAGGCTCTGGTGGATGCTCCCCTTCTGATGGGCCACCCCACACTAGAGGTGGCCGTATGATGTCATGGTGAGAAAAACATCCCCCAGCTTAGGGCATCAGAGTTCTCCTGGGGGCTCTTAGGCTCCTTAGTTTTGTGGAGCTTGGGGGGGCATAACTTCTTGGAGCCTCAGTTTGCTTGTGCATCAAATGGAAAAACACCAGGCTCACTCACATCCCAGAATCTGGATGAGCGCCAGGAGACACGGCTAATGTAAACGGACCCACTACACAAAGAACGAGGCCCTGAGCTCTGTGCAGGTTAGATGGGAAGTGTCTGAACTGCGGACGTGCAGTGCCTGTCATCAGAGACAGAGGGCGCAGCTTCCTAGGGCGGGGCCCAAGCATAGTATAGGTGCCCAGAGAGGGCTGGGAAAGGGCTCTGGGGGATAGGGATAGGATGGGTACGTGAACAAATATCATGAGAAGGGCATGGTGACATGAAGCTGGACTAACTCCCTGATTCTGTCACAAACCTGGGGTTCGTCCCCATGCAATTTTACATATACAAAGTGCCCATTTAAATAATGGGCACATCATTTTTGTGATCAGAGTCCTCCATGTATAGTAACCCCCCTCCCCCAACCATCAGCATGTTCAAGGGTGATATGTAGCAATAGTGACAGATGAAAAACCATGGTCCGATGGATCTCCCAGGGGGTCCCTGAAACCTGGCACTGCTCTGTGACAAGGCTTTGCCCTGACAAAGCCCACAGAGAGGTTACTCTGGTTCAAGTATATGTCTGTCTACTGTTGATATGAGAACTAAGGACCTTCGTTTATTGAACACCTATTATATGCCAGACACTGTGCAGGGCTCTTCATATGGTTACCCTTGAATTTACTCTCTGCAAGATGTCCATTACTGTTTCCATTGTGTAAGCCAGGAACCGAGTGGTTAAGAAACCATCCAGAGGTCACAAAGCAAGTGGGGCTGGACTACCACTGGGCCTGTTCAGCTCCCCAGCCCATGTCACTAGTGCACGCTGCCTCCTCTTTTTAACCTCCGCTTGTTTGCCCAGTTCCATTCCAACTTTTTCTTAGAAAACACAGGACACCACAATGAGGCAGAGATGTTCAAACTCAAAGATAAAAGGATTCAGGCTCCTGGGTTAGACTGCCCCAGCCCTGTGACCTCTCCCCAGTTATTATTCCTATAAAATTGCAGCTCCAGCTTCTTGCTTGTGCTCCCTGCCATCCTGCCTGAGTAGAGCAGGAGCTGCTGGAGCAGCGGGGAATTCTATTCTAGAATGGAACAATGCAGGCTTGGACACAGGGTGTGGCTTCGGTGATGTGGGCCTGGCTGCTTCCCGCACCCTGGGCAGCTGTCCATCTGCCAGGGCCCAGGGTCCCCCCACCCAGAGGGGTGTGGTTCTTGGACTGCCCCCCATCTGCCAGGGCTGTCACTCAGGAGGCTCCCAGGTTGTGGAGGCCCCGGCTTAGTGGGGGGATGCAGGTCACAAACAAAGCCAGTTGCTAATTTTTCAACTAAGGTAGACAGTGGGGGACAGTGGCTTCACTAATGCTGGCTGACTGCACCTGCTGGGGAAGGAGCCATTACTTCACCAGTTCCAGCCTCCTCCAGGGAGGGCTTTGAGATGTGGCTGGTTCTGGGCTTCTGTCTATGGGAGAAGGAAGGAGATCCCTCAGAAGATTCCTGGGGCCAGGCAAAGAGCCTTTTGTCATCAAAGAGAAGGGCAGGAGGCACACAACCTTGGCAGCCACCCCCATCCCAGGCCCAGGCCCCACTCACCTCCTCTGCCTCATTCAGCCTCCCCCTTGCAACACCAGAGGAGGCTGTGCTCCAGGCTGCTGTGGAGGGAAAGCAAACTCCAGTGTCCCAGATTGCACATAAGTCAGTCAACCTGCAAACACAAAGGAGAACCCCTGGGTTACTCTAGGAAAAGGGGAAAAAAGAAAAAAAAATAGATTTTGTGTTTTGCAGCTTGTCCATGTCCATTTGCATAGCTTAGTAGCTTCTTCGCTGGAAGCTCAAAACACTCTGCAAGAAAAGGACAGGTTCTGCAAGGTGCTTAAACATGTTGGTCTTTGGGGAGGGGGTGATCATCTCTCTCATCCATAAAATCACTTCTTAGTGCCCTCATACCATAGACTAATTGCCGATTCCTCATTCACTTAAAGGAATTAAGCTATATCTTGAATCTGTCCCACACCCAAGGGAGAATTGTAATTATCTCATTAATTTCTTAACTTCCTTAGAAGAACTACTCTTTTTCTTCCCTAACTACAGATAAGCAAACCCAGTTCACCATAAATAAATCCATAATACACCAAAAAGCGATCCGAATTCAGGGTCAGGAGATGTGAATTTTAATTTGAAGGTTGTTATGTCATTCACAGTGGGTCACTTGTCTCTGTGTCTTAGTTTCTTTGTCAGTAAAATGGGGATAAAGTATGGCAGAGCAGGTCAGTCATTAATGAGCATTTGGGGGATTCAAGTCCCAGAAGGTTTCAATGAGCAATCATTTAGGCTTCAGTACAGATAATAGATCTCATTTAATTATATGCTTTGCATAACAGTGTGTTTGTAGAAAATAGTAAAATCCACCAGAGTGAGGGGAATGTGGCAATTATCTTTCAAAATACATATGCATTTACTCTTTGGCTTAGCGATCTCAGTGCTAGGAATCTATTAGAAATACATCCTATGAGCTTGTGTTGTGATCTGCAGGACTATTGAGTGAAACAACACGATAGGGATGTATGTATGTTTACAGAAGAAGAATACAATTGGTCAACAAATATGTTCAACATCAAAAATGTTCAACATCTCTAGCAATTAGAGGAATGAAAATTAAAACTGCACTGAGATTCCATCTCACTCCAGTCAGAATGGCAATTATCAAAATACAAGTAATAATAAACGTTGGCAAGGATGTGGAGAAAAGGTCCACTCATACGTAGCTGGTGGTACTGCAATTGATGCAGCCACTATGGAAAGCAGTATAGAGATTCCTCAGAAAACTTGGAATGGAACCACCATTTGACTGTTATCCTACTCCTTATTTTATACCCAAAGGACTTAAAATCAGCAAACTATAGTCAGACAGCCACATCATTGTTGATAGCAGCACAATTCACAATAGCTAAGTTATGGAACCAACCCAGGTGCCCTTCAATAGATGAATGGATTAAGAAAATGTGGTATATATACACAATAGAATATTACTCAGCCATAAAGAAGAATGAAATTATGGCATTTACTGGTAAATGGATGGAACTGGAGACTATCATGCTAAGTGAAATAAGCTAATCCCCAAAAAACCAAAGGCCTAATGCTCTCTCTGATATACCGATGCTAACACATAATAAGATCGGTAGAAGTTCATTGAATTAGACAAAGGGGAATGAAGGGAAGGGAGGGACATAGGAATGAGAAAGACAGCAGAATGAATCAGACAGAACTTTCCTGTGTTCATTATGAATCCATGACCAGTGTAACTCCACATCAGGTACAACCACAAGAAGGGGAAGTTATACTCCATGTATGATATGCCAAAATACAGTCTACTGTCATGTGTAACTAAAAAGAATAAATAAAAAATTAAAAAATAAAGAAGTGTGTTTAATATGCATCATTTATTTAAGAAAGGGAGGAGGAATACATATATAAGCACATGTACATATATATATTTGCATTCCATATATATATGCATATACAAATGCTTACATTTTAAAAAGATAATAAAAGGATAAAGCATAGCTATAAGTACACTTGGAACATAAGTTCTGTTATTAAAGGTAAAATCCTTAAAGCAAAAAAAAAAAAAAAAAGCATAGCTATATTTTAAAAAGTCTACCAGAGGGGAATTATGTAAGGGGACAGCAATAGAAATTGGACTTGGAATATACTTTATTGTGTGACTTTGTAATAGACAAATATTTGACATAATTATAAAATGTAATTAAAATTTTTGTAAAGTCTCTAAAATTGATAATAAATTGAGACAAATAAACCCATGAGTTCACCTGGTTGGCATGCTACACATAGAGAAATTATAACATGGCAATTTTAACTATATTTATTAGGTGGATGCACCCCAAGAATAAAAAGAACTCACCTATCCTTTTCCCAACAAACACTAAACTGTTTTCAGTAATTATATTATTAAGCCAGGCATGGTGGTGCATGCCTGCAATCTCAGCAACTCAGGAGGCTGAGGCAGGAAGACTGTCAAGTTTGAGGCCCGCCTTGACAATTTAGTGAGGCCCTGCTCAAACTAAAAAATAGAAAGGGCTGGGGGTGGAGCTCACTGGTAGAGTGCCACTGGGGTCAATCCCCAGTACCATATCACAAACTTTATATTATTGATGGTACAATGATATTATTTTTATTATTCTAAGACTTTTATATGTTCCTTGTGGGGTATAGCAAATGATTAATAATATTGATGTGGCTCAGAAACAAGATCTTCTGCTTAAGATACAAATGTAGGATGGAGGAGATTAGGTAAATATTCTGTAGTCTTGATTGTGAACCAGAGGCATCCGTGTAGACTCCGTATGTTTTGTTCTTGTCCTAACAACTCACTGTAAGGTTTAGAAACAAGGACCACCATCCCATGAAAGGGGTTCCCCAGCAACCAGATGACGAGCTCTAGACAGGCATCTTGGAGAAATGGCTGAAATTTCAAATTTAAAACAGCAAATGTGCAGATCAGCAAATGTGCAGATCAGCCCATGATACCTCGTCATCCCCAAAAAGCAAATGAAGTGTCCAAACCTGAAAGAATCATGTCAAAAGGACTCAGAAGTCCAGGGGCTTCCCTGGTCAAGTGTAACATCAATAAGGATATTAACTATCATAGACTGAAATATAACAAATGTGTCTAACACTGTGAATTCCTAATATATCTAAAACAATTCTGAATAAACCATTAGTCACCTTGAGGGGTGTTGGGATAATACCTCCCTACTTTGAAAACTGGCTAGTGTAGGAAAAGAAGTGTCGGCATGGTGGAGTACGCCTGTAATCCCAGCAGCTCAGGAGGCTGAGGCAGGAGGTTTGCTAGTTGAAAGCCGGCCTCAGCAACTTAACTAGGCCCTAAGCAACTCAGCGAGACTCTTTCTCTAAATAAAATGTAAAAGGGGGCTGGGGATATGGCTCAGTGGTTAAGTGCCCCTGGGTTCAATCCTTGGTACCAAAATAAACACATAAAATAAAGGAAAAGAAGTAGGTGAGTAAGTAGGGGTATAACTGGCCTTGTATTAATAATTGCTGAAGGGGTGATGGATATATCAGTTTAATTGCATTATTTACTCCTCTTTTGTAAAATATTTCTCAAATAAAACATTTAAAAATGACAGAACAGGTCAAGGAAAATGCAATCATTAGAATGCTAGTTCTTGGAATCACAGTCATTTAATCCCAACAATGATCCAGGATGACAGATGGTATGGATGTTGTTATGTGCATTTTGCCCCTGAGGAAAGAGGTGTGAAGAACTAAGGAGTCAGGACTCAGGTGCACAGGCCCTTATCCCACAGGCCCCTGTTCCACAGCTGTCTTCTCTGTCTCCTCATTTGCATCCTGGCTTAATAAAGCACTCTTTGCCTATATGATGGTCTCAGGGGGCTGCAACGAGGTAAGGTATAGGAAAGTACTTGGAAAACAAATCCCTATAACAGATATTTTACTGCCACTTGAAAACTGGAGATCAGATCTGCTCTCTATGGGACTGGCGTGAGGATCCAATGAGAGCTGTGATTTGAAGATGGGCAGTCAGCAAATCCTTAAAGATGAGCGGGATTACACTCATCACCAATGCTTTTATTCTCATTCATAGGGCTTCAGGGTTAAATGAGAAGTGAGACTTAGAATCCAGGGAATAGGCTCTCCATCTGACCCACGGACAGGCGGGTTGCAGGATGGACACCTGATACTCTGGGAAGGATCAGGGACCCAGAAGACACCTGATATCCTGCAGGCTGCAGAAGGAGTGGGTCTGGGTCACAGAAGGGTGGAGACTGCCTAGTGCACTAGGTGCACTACCCCAGATTCCGGAAGGCGGAAGGGGACAACAGGCAGCTGACCCTACTGGCTTCTTCTGAAGGAGGTCTAGGTTGGAGGAGGGCGGGAAAGATGCTCCCAGCAGCAACAAGGGAGCACAGCATGTCAGCAGAGGACAGGAAGGAGCTGCTGCCCAGCTCCAGAACTGCTCTCCCCATTGTTCACATCTGAACCTCTTTGGTGGAGGGTGGGGGTGGGGTGGTTCTTTGTAGATGTCTCGGCTACAGTTCTCTGATTGTGGGTCCCTCTGATTGTATTTCCTACAGAATAAAAGTTGGTCTAAGAGATTTCCAGCACTTTCTCACCCTGGAATTTCATGATTCCCCAAGTGTATGCTTCTCAACAAGTACAAAATCCTGACTTCTGATTACAAAATCCTGACTGCCTTCTTCATTCTGTCAGTGTTTCTCTCTCTTTAGGATTCTTAGCTATTTAAGAAATTGTTTTAATTATTTGTGTGTGTGTGTTTGGGGGGGCGGGTACTGGGAGTTGTTGAACTTAGGGGCACTTGACCACTAAGCCACATCCCCAGCCTTTTAAAAAATATTTTATTAGAGACAAGGTCTCATTGAGTTGCTTAGGGCCTTGGTTTTGCTGAGGCTGGCTTTGCCATCCTCCTGCCTCAGCCTTCCGGGCTTCTGGGATTATAGGCGTGCACCACCTTATTTTTGAATAGCAAATTCCTTCACATGATATGAAACTCAGATACAAGAGTATACAGTAAAGTATATTTGTAAGTAAATCTCCCTCCAATCTTGGCCCCAGTTTCCTAAGTCCCAATCAGGCCTGTCCCTAGCCAACCATTGTTAAAAGTTTCTTGTGTATCCTTCCAGAGTGAGTCTGTGTACATAGATTAAAAAGAAAAATTTATAGAATACAAATTTCTCTTGCTTTACTTTTTTCAATTAACAAATACCTTAGATATCTTTCTATATTTTGTCATATAAAATTTTCTTATTAAGGGCTGGGCTGTAGCTCAGTGGTAGAGCACTTGCCTAGCATGCGTGAGGCACTGGGTTCGATCCTCAGCACCACATATAAATACTAAAGGAATAAAATAAAGGTTCATCAACAACTAAAAAAATTTTTTTTTAAATTTTCTTATTAGTTCTAACAGCTGCATAGTATTCCCACATAACAACACATCATAATTTATTTGTTCAATCCTGTACTGATAGACATTAATTTTTTTTTTGGTACTGGGGAATGAACTCAGGGGTGCTGTACCACTGAGCCACATCCCCAGCCCTATTTTGTGTTTTATGTAGAGACAAGGTCTCACTGAGTTGCTTAGTGCCTCGCCCTTGCTGAGGCTGGCTTTGAACTCACGATTCTCCTGTCTCAGCCTCCCAAAGTGCTGGGATTATAGGCGTGCGCCACCGCGCCCAGCTGACATTTAGGTTTTAAATAATCATTTGATATGGGAAATTGCTGTCATATATATCTTTGGAGAAATGTGATTTATATTTGCAAGATAATTTTCAGGATAAATTCTTCAATGCAGAATTTTTGGATCAAAAAGAATGTGGCCAATTGCTTTCCATGAATGTGTGACAATTTATAGTCCCACAGAGATGTATAAGAGTTCCTGTTTCTTCTCCAACATGCTGTGTTATTAGTTTCTTTCCTTCTTTTCTTTCCCTGGCAATCGGATACACAGAAATCGGCATCTCTCTTGTGGTTCTCTTTCTGAGCGAGGTTGAACGTTTTCGTTTTCTTTGAATTAGTCGTCTTCTTTGCCAAATTCTCTACTGAATAGTTGGTTTATTCTTATCAGTTTAAAGGAACTTGCTGCTTATTAAAGAAATTACCTCTTTACAAGGGAAGCTGCAAATCACCCATATCATTATCTTGACTTTTTAAAAAATGTGTTTCTACCATGCAAAATGTTTTTTCCTTGTTGAATGAATCTTTTCTTTTATCACACTGTTTTGTGTCATACTTAGGCCTTCTTCTTTCAATACTATCTTTAAATAGTTCTGTTTTGTTTAGCATTTTTGTTTTGTTTTGGTGCCAGGGATTGAGCTCAGGGGCACTCAACCACTGAGCCACATCCCCACCCTGTCTCACTGAGTTGCTTAGCGCCTCGCCGTTGCTGAGGCTGGCTTTGAACTTGCAATTCTCCTGTCTCAGCCTCCCTAAGAGCTGGGCGTTCAGCATTTTTATAGTTTAATTTTGTATCCATCTGGAATTTACTTTTTTTTTTTTTTTTGGGTTAACAGGGATCGAACCCAGGGGTGGTTAACTACTGAGCCACATCCCCAGCCCATTTTTCATTTTTTTTTTTTTTTTTTTTGAGACAAGCTCTCCTCACTAAGTTGCTTAGAGTCTTTTTTTTTTTTTTGGTACTGGAGATTGAACTCAGGGGCACTCGACCACTGAGTCACATCCTCAGTCCTATTTTGTGTTTTATGTAGACAGGGTCTCATCAGGTGAGTTGCTTAGCGCCTCACCGTTGCTAGGCTGGCTTTGAACTCACAATTCTCCTATCTCAGCCTCCCAAAGTGCTGGGATTACAGGCTTGTGCCACCGCGTGCTTTGAGTCTTACTAAGTTGCTAAGGGTGGCTTTAAACTCGAGATCTTCCTGCCTCAGCTTCCTGACTCACTGTGATTACAGGTGTGCACCACTGTGCCAGGCTGGGACTTACTTTAAAATCACGTGAGAGAGGAATCTAGTTACATAAAATGGCTTTCCTAATGCTATTTGTTGAAGAATTCACCCTTTACCTTCTGGTTTTAGATGTCATCTTCATCATACACTAAATCCCTTCTGTGCTGGAGCAATTAAGAGATCCATAGGAGGAGAAGAAGGAAGAGGAAAAGGAGAGGAGGCAGAGGAGGATCCTAACCTAAGTCCTATACAGAGATTTACTCAAAGTGGAAGGTAGACTCTCCCACTCATCTCTTTATTTCTTCATGCTGGTACCAATATACAATTTAAGTCATTGTAATTTTTCAATTGGTTTTATTTTCTTTAAGAATGATCCTGCCAGGTGTGGTGGTACACGTTTGTAGTCACAGCAACTAGGGAGGCTGAGACAGGAGGACTGCAAGTTCAAAGCCAATCTCAGCAACTTAGCGAGACTCTGTCTCAAAATGAAAAATCAAAAGGGCTGGGGATGTGGCTCAGTGGTAGAATCTCTGCCTAGCATTTAAACAACAACAATAAAAAATCTCAGCTAAAATAGGACATTGTTATTTCAGCACAGCTGGATCTGCACTCTGAGGCCATTAACGAGAGAAGAAAGGTTTTCCAAATGCAGGGAATATGGCAATTCTCTTTGGAAGGTTCAAGACAGATGTGAGCAGTCACTCATCCACAGTTGGAGCAAAATTAGACCAGTTCAAATAGGACAGTGAATGACATGGAGAACAGATTCAATGTGGAGCTCCCGACTTCTGCTCTTCAGAGAGCATCTGCCATGGACTTATATTTCACATCTCTTTACCACAAATGAAATGTCCTCATGTCTCAGCATCTTCTGAGAAAGGCAGTCTGCCGCCTGGCATGGTGGCACATCCCATAGTCCCAGCGGCTTGGGAGGCTGAGGCAGGAGGATTTTGAGTTCAAAGCCAGCCTCAGTAACTTAGTGAGGGCCTAAGCAACTCAGCAAGATCCTCTCTCAAAATAAAATATAAAAAAAGGCTGGGGATGTGGCTCAGTGGTTAAGCACCCCCTGCCCAAAAAAAAAAAAAAAAAAAAAAAAATTCTCAACTGACTAATAAGAAAACAAACAACCCAATTAAAAAACAAGCAGAGGAGCTAAATCACATGAATGGCAAATTTGTGCAAAAGAAAGATGCTTAACATTTGTCATCAGGGATATTAACACCACACTAAGATACCATTAGGTACCTATTAAAATATCTTAAAACCAACAACAAATAAACAAACAAAACTATACAACACCAAGCCCTGGTGGGGATGCAGAGCAGCTGGACCTTGGGCACATTACTGGTGGAAATAAAAAAAGGTACATTCACCTTGGCAAACGGTCTCGCACTTTCTTAGAAAGTTAAACATGATTTAGCAATCCTTCCCCTAGGTATTTACCCAGGAGAAACAAAAATACACATCCATACAAAATCCTTCATGTGAATATTTATAGCATTTCTTATAACAAGCCATTAATGGTGAGTAGATAAATAAAATCGGGTACAAAATATAATGGGATGCTGTTCAGCATACTATCTATTAATACATGTAGCAAGGTGGAGGCATCTCAAATGCATTACGATAAGTAAAAGAAGCCAGTCTCAAAAGGCCAATCCTGTAACATTTCATTCATATGACTTTTTAGAAAAAGGAATCTCCAGAGATAGAACAGAGATCAGTGGTTCCCAGGGCTGGGATTGAGGCAGAGGATTAACCAAAAGGGGACACGCGAGAACTTTCTGGAATTATGGAAATGCTCTGCATCTTGGTTATGTGACGGTTACACAACGGTGCGTGTTTTACAAAATGCAAGAGACTGTACACCTAGCAAAGGTGAATCTCATTCTGGATAAAAACTCAATAAACTTGACTTGGGGAAAAAAAGCACCTTAAGGTATATGAAAATACAAGCTAAAACCTGGGAGAAGAGCCAGGCACATGCCTGTAATCTCAGTGACTCAGGAGGCTGAAGCAGAAGCACGGCAAGTTCAAGGCCAGCCTGGGCAATTTAGCAAGGTCCTAAGCAACTTAGCAAGACCCTGTCTCAAAAAAAAAAAAAATAAAGAAAGAAAAGTATGTATAAATGTATATAAAGGAATATGGATGTAGCTCGGTGGTGAAGCTCCCCTGGGTTAAATGCACAGTACCAAAACCCTCCCCCCAAACAAAATAAACATAAACAAAACAAAACAAAACAAAAAGCTGGGAGAAGAGATTGAATATTTACACATCTGATGAAGGACTGCTATAAAGAATATATAAATAGGCCAGGCGCAGTGGCACACATGTATAATCCCAGCAGCTTGGGAGGCTGAGGCAGAAGGATCACGAGTTCAAAGCCAGCCTCAGCAACTTAGCGATGCCCTAAGAAACTCAGCAAGACCCTGTCTCTAAATAAAATACTTAAAAGGGCTGAGGATGTGGCTCAGTGGTTAAGCGCTCCCGGGTTCAATCCTGAGTAATATATGTGTGCGTATATATATCTACACATGCGCGCGCGCGCACACACACACACACATATATAATTTCTGTGATTAATAAGAGAACAAGCAACCCAGTAGAAATACAGGCAGAAGACAAGCAGGAATAGACCTATGGCTAATGCATATCAGTGGTCTGCAAAATGCCAATCAAGACGGTAACAAGATACCAATTTACATTCATTCCATTGGCAAAAATCACTCCATTTGATACGAAATGCTGAAAGAGGATGAAGAACCACAGAGATTCTTAGCTATTTCTAAGGGTGCAACCACTTTGGAATACATTTTATATTACCTCCTAAAATTGAATATTCACAAACATGCATTCCTACACCAGCCATCCCTTTTCATCCTTATGATATTGCTATGAGGGAGATGTCATCATCCTGATTTCACATATATGTTGGACATATTCAACGTGTCTTTGTCTTAAAATATACCATGAATCAGAGGCAAATTTACACTGGTAAATTTGAGACCAAGCAGAGCAATGTTTTGACTTAAGACACCTCTCTCCTGGAAGCTAAGCAGGCAAGTCATAGCACCGGACCCTCAGTCCTGCAACTAGGACCTGTGACTGCAAATGGTCCAGTGTAAGATGACCTCTTGCTTCACATGGAACAGTCCTGGGCAGGATCACAAGCTGATGGACAGGAGGGACTCTGGCGAACATCCTACAAAGGCTGAGCCCTAGGAAACACTTTGCCTCTTAGATTCTCAGCTGGGCCTGGGTGACTTCCTCCAAAGGACAAACTAATGGCAGGCAAGTCACTGTTCAAGAGAGGTATTAATGTCTTACCTGCCCCAGCCACATCCACACAAAGCAAGTGCTGTAGTTTGGATCTAGAATGTTTCCCAAAGGCCCATGTGTAGCTGGGCGCGGTGGCGCACGCCTGTAATCCTAGCACTTTAGGAGGCTGAGACAGGAGAATCGCAAGTTCAAAGCCAGCCTCAGCAATGGCGAGGCGCTAAGCAACTCAGTGAGACCCTGTCTCTACATAAAACACAAAATAGGGCTGGGGATGTGGCTCAGTGGTCGAGTGCCCCTGAGTTCAATCCCTGGTGCCAAAAAAAAAAAAAAAAAACTCAGAGCATCCCAGAAGACTCCCTCCTGGCTACTCTTCTTTTATCCTACCATCCAATGCTAATAACCAATGACTTGGACTGTCATTGACTGTCTTCTATAATACACTTTGTTGCTTAGTCTCCAGGGGTACTAAGCAGGGAGTAACTGATCTCTATTTTGGGACAAAAGGTAAAAGAATGAGAAACAAGGTAACTGGAGCCATTTCTATCTCTTCTCCACCCCTCATTTTATCTTGCTCATGCAACCAAATAAATCATTTGTAAGTAGTGAGTAGAGTGTTCAATTTGGTCAAAACCTCTGGGAGAACCTGAGAACCAGCTAGTCAAATTAGTTTAAAGTCACTGAAGCAGAAACACAAACCTGGCCCTCAAAAACGTTGTCAACGTGATGTATTTGCAGTTCCTCCTATTTGGTGGGCTGAGCCCAGACCAGCCCCCTGCAGATTCAGCCGTTCCCCTCCTCCTGCCTCCATTGCTGGATATTTCCCATCAGCTTACAGGCAGGCTGTGATTTCTCCCAGCCTAAGTCTCCTCTCCGGCCGCTGCCTGTTTCTCTCTCCTTATCAAAAACACCTTACAGGAGCTGCCCATGTTTCTGACCTCCACTTTATTTTCTCCAAACCCCTTTTAAACCCATTCCAATCAACATCCCCTACCACCCCCCACAACTCAACCCAAACTTTTTTATCAAAGTCTTACTCCATTTCCTGCTGTTATAACAAAAGACCACTGGGTAATTTCTAAAGAAAAGAAATTTATTTCTTGGGGTTCTGGATGCTGGGAAGTCCAAGATGGAAGGCTGCATCTGCCAAGGGCCTTCTTGCTGCCTCATGACACGGCAGAGGGCACCGATGAAGAGAAAACGCATAAAACAGATGAAGGGGGAAACTTACCCCTTTTATAACCCAGACACTTGGGTGCTAACAGGATTAACGCATTTATGAGAGTGGAGTCTCTGTGACCTGACCGCCTCCCATTAGCCCCACCTCTCAATACACCACTCTGGCAATTAAACCTCAATGTGAGTTCTGGAGGGGACAAATCTCCAAACCACAGCCCTCACCAGTGACCTCAGTGTGCTCAGTCCAGTGGTGAACAAAGAGATCCTTAGTTCTCATCTTTGTTGATCTAACACAAATCATCACTCCGTCCTCTTTAAAGCACTTATCTTACTTGGCATCTGCAGTACCACAATCTCCTGGCTTTCCTTCTTCCTCGTTTCCTTCTCAATCTCCTATACTGGTTCTTTCTCTTCTTCCCAACTTCTTTTTTTCCCTTGGTATTGGGGATTGATCCCAGAGGTGCTTCACCACTGAGCCACATTCCTAGCCCTTTTTATTTTTATTTATTTATTTTTTGGGGTGCTGAGGATTGAACTCAGGGCACTCAACCACTGAGCCACATCCCCAGCCCTATTTTGTATTTTATTTAGAGACAGGGTCTCACTGAGTTACTTTAGTGCCTCGCTGTTGCTGAGGCTGGCTTTGAACTCGCGATCCTCCATTGGTATGCACCAGGCATGCACCAATGCACCAGGGCAAGCACTTTTTTTTTTTTTATTTTGAGATACGGTGTTGCTAAGTTGCTGAGGCTGGCCTCCGACTTGTGAGCCTCCTGCCTCAGCCTCCTGAGTTGCTGGGATTACAGGTGTGCACTGCCACACCTGGATCTTGTCTCCAGCTTCTGATGATGGAGTGTCCAGCTCCATCCTAGGATCTGTCCTCTTTTCTAGGCACAATTTTCTACACACTTCCTCTGGGGATCTCATCGAGGGTCTTAGAATTGAATACCTTTTCTATGCTGAAAACTCCCAATTTTGAATCTCTAGCCCAGATCTCTTCTCTGAGTTTCAGATTCATATCCAACTGCCTGCTTGACATCTTCAGTTGTTTCTTTTTTCTTTTCTTTTTTTTTTTTTTGTGGGGGGTACCAGGGATTGAACCCAGGAGCATTAACCATTGAGCCACATCCCAGCCCTTTTAATATTTTATTTAGAGACAAAGTCTCGCTAAGTTGCTTAGCGTCTTGCTAAGTTGCTGAGGCTAGCTTTGAACTCGCCATCCTCCTGCCTCAGCCTCCTGAGCCTCCGGGATTACAGGTGTGTGCCACTGTACCCACTTTCTAGTTGTATTTCTAACAGGCCTCTACGTCTAGGAAGTCCAAAGGTCACCTTCTCTCTGCCCCACCACACATAAAGCCTGTGCCATTTTAGCTGATGACAAATCTGAGCGTCCCCTCTGACCCCTTTCTTTCCCTCCCACCTTACACCTTGGCCATCAGTGAATCCTGCCTGTACCTTGAGAGGGATCCTCTCTCCCTCGACTCTTGCTTTCCTGTTCCTAGCAAACCTCCTCCTGCTGTTTCATTTTCTCCCTCAGCCTTTGTCCCTGTGTCCCCTTCCCTGTAAGGACTTCCCTGGCCACTCTGTCTGAAACTGGAAATCCTTTCCCTCCCACACTCCCTGTCCCCCACGTGCTTTGTTTCAGAACTCCTAAGCACTTACTTAATGTGCCCCATATTTAACTTATATTCCTTATATATTATTTGTCTTTCCCCATTAAAATATACACTCTTTGCAAGATAGGGATTTTTATCTGTTTTGTTTACTGCTGTATCCCTGACAATTAGAATAATGCTAAGCCTAAAGAAGGTGGTCCCAAAATATTTGTTAAATAAATGAGTACATTTACACAGGCAGCTGGCACAAAAAGTGTTTCCTCCACCCAGGCTTCCTGGGTCCCAGAGTTTGAAAGGTAGCTGTTAATATTGTGTATTGATGTCGCCATTCTAAGGTCTTATTTCTTCCGCTAGACTCTGAGTTCTCTGAACCTGTGCTCTGGGTTTCCATTTATCCTTTATTCGCCTCAGCCAAGCACAGTATGGATCATGAATTAACTATTTCTATTACTCAGGCTCAACCAGGATATTGATTCGGGCTACTATAAATCTCATTAATAAATGTTTTGTTTTTGCCTCTGATCCTTTCTTCAATATGATCAGCGCCACGCCATGTGAGGAGGAAAGGGAGGGGTATCTGTCTCCCCTACAAAATCGGCCTCATTACTAAATCTTTCCAATTTTCAAAGCCTTCCAACATATTCTCCAGAACAAACCTTGTCAGCAGTCGGTGTGGTATCATTATTCCTGGCTTACAAGTGAGAAAACGGAAGCTCACGTGATTTCTTAAAAATTATTTTTAGTTGTAGATGGACACAATACCTTTATTTTATTTATTTATATTTATGTGGTGTTGAGGATCGAACCCAGTGCCTCACATGTGCTAGGCAAACGCTCTGCCGCTGATCCACAACCCCAGCCCTCACGTGATCTTTAAAAATCCTTTCTCTGAGGGCAAATGGGATCTCACCTTACCCACGGCCACACAGGCAGGAGGTCTGGATTCAGGAGCTGAACCCGGTCTTCCCATGTCAGATCTTGTGACCTTTCTTCTCTGCTATCCTTGTAATGGCAAAGTGGAGGACTCACTTGAGGTGTCATGGAACTCAAGTGTGGGACAAAAGCAAGAGCTTCCTGATTACTCCACATCCCTTTCAACAGACCTCAAGTGTTCTTTCCCTCTTGTCCCAACATCAACAGCCAGAGGAGGCGTGGAGGACGAAGGGCAAGGAGACAGCAGGACTCCATTTTTGCTAAGACCAGACGAATATGCCATATGCCACGCAGTGCTCTGGAAGGCCCAGTTGTTTTCCAGAGGTGGGAACTGGCAGATGTGCTGCTCCCTGGTGCCCCCGCCTTGGCTGTGCCATGGAGTCTGAGCTGGGAACAGAGCGGGCTTGGATGAGGGGAGAGGCACGAGAGCTGCCAGCTGCCCGCCGGGCTTCAGCAGCTTCGGCTTCACTCTGGCAGCTGAAAATAAATCCTGGGCAGATAAACCAACTCCATGAAGAGCAGGGTGGCCTGGGACTCCACTGTCCCCACTGGTTCCTAATTCTGCAGATGCAGTGAGCACTGCCTACTTTTCCTTTTCCTTGTCAGGAAAAGAGAAGCAGCAAATGGTCCCAGTTCCAAAGTCCCGTGATGGCAGTGGAGAGCCAGGGGTCCTGTGGTTTTGTTTGTTTCTTTTGGTACTGGAGATTGAACTCAGAGTCACTCGACCACTGAGCCACATCCCCAGCCCTATTTTGTGTTTTATGTAGAGACGGGGTCTCACTGAGTTGCTTAGTGCCTGGCTTTTGCTGAGGCTGGCTTTGAACTCACGATCCTCCTGCCTAGCCTCCCCAGCTGCTAGGATTACAGGCATGCGCCACCGCGCCCAGCTTGTTTTGTTTTTTGATACTTGTGCTTTTATTTATTCTGCCTGTGTTTTCTGTCTCTCCTGTCAGCCTGGGAGCTTCCAGAGCAGGTTTGATTCTCCCCTTCTGTCTGGACTTCGCGCAGCACAGGCGTACCTGTCACACTGGAGCTGTCTGAAGGCAGAGATGCCATCAGGCTGGAAGCTCTCTGAGGTCAAAGGTCATACCCTCCAATAGTGTGGGAATACCCTGAGTCCAAAGCTCCTATTTCCGCTCTGAACCCCCTCCAACATCAAAGACAGAGGTGTCCTTTCATCTCTCCCCTGCAGTGGTCACATTGGCCAAGTGGACCTCTTAGAAATTGGTGAACCACATGGGACCTCGTGAATCTCCTGGAAGGTCATCTGGCACTGGCATCTTGGTCCAAGTGTCTGAGCAGGTGCCAGCACCATGTCTCAAATCTTTGCACTGAGACACACAGGACACAGGTGCTTGGGGTCTCTACTTGTTCCCTGCCCTCCAGCCCGTGGGCACTGCCCTACACCAGCCCACACCAGGAGCAGACAGAAAGGAAGGGCACTAGGGCTCACTTTGCCCCGGGGCCAGCAGGAGGAAACAGCCCCGGGTTAATCACAGAGTGCTTTGCCCTCCCATTAATCATTTCATGCTGCTTCTTACTGTGTGATGAAAGGAAAAATAACAAGGTTCTTCCTTAGAAAGAAGTCTGTGTTTTCAGGTAACAAGAGTTAACTATATAACTTATAGTAAGTACTTTCATACCGTATCTCCTGAGAAACCTAGGAAGAAAATCTATGCTTAAATGAGATTATAGAGCCAGGCATGTGGTGCATGCCTGTAATCCCAGCAACTCAGGAGGCTGAGGCAGGAGAGTCATGAATTCAAAGCCAGCCTCAGCAACTTAGTGAGGCCCTAAGCAACTCAGTGAGACCCTGTCTCTAAATAAAATAGAAAAAGTGCTGGGGATGTGGCTCAGTAGTTAAGCAGCCCTGGGTTCAATCCCTGGTACCCCCCTCCAAAAAAAGGTGGGGGGATTTATGTCTCCTCTCAGTTCATAGGTTTTATCATTTTATTCCAATAAGCCACGTTATCGTAAGATTCTTCAAATCCGAATAGAGATGTATTTAAAATGATATCATGTGTAAATTTTGTCTTCTTAATGACCTTAATGTAATGATTCAGAAAATAAGCTTTGGAATTAGATACCTGGATAGAAAATTCTAGCTCTTATTAATTTATCAGTGAGTTTGTAGCTGGGTGACCTTGGGCAAATTGCTCAACCTACCTGAGCTTTGGTTTCCTTGCAGATAAACTGGGGATGTCACTTCCCTTCCATCCATCCTCCACACTCTGGATCTAAATTCTTCACCCTGCTTTACAAAGCTTTTCCCCAGCCAGCCTTGCCTCTGCTGTTACTGTACTCACCCCAGCTGCCACCTGTCACCACCTTTCCTGCTGGCCCTGACTCATTCTTCACATCTCAAAAGTTACTTCCTGGGAGTGGCCTCACCTAGACCAGGCTAAATCCCAGTCTGCTCACCGCAGCTTCCCAGACTTCAATGGGCAGACAGGAGCCAGCTTGACCTTGTTAAAATGCAGCAGATTCTGATTTGGAAGTCTGGGTGGGGCCCTGCTTTAGTATTTCCAAAAAGCTCAGGTGACGTGCTGCTGCTGCAAGGAGCATCCTTGAGGGTGGCGAGGCCCCTCAGACACCTACAATCTCCGTTAATGTTATGGGTCTTTCCTGTCAGACTGGAAGCCCTAGCAGCTCTTTGCCCTATCCAAGCCCCTAGCACAGTACCTAGATGAGAAACACCCAAGAAATAGCTGATAATTCACCTGAGCAATTTCTATCATATCTCTGGCCTGGTTTCTGGTCAAAGCAAAAGGAAGTCAATAAATGGTGTCGGTGGCCATTAATGAAAAAGATATAAACCGATCATACTTCTTTAAGGAAGAATCATGTCTTCTACTTCTTTCCCACCCCTTATTAGAATCTGATTGTTTTGTTTTGTTATCAAGTCTTGGTCATTAAACCAAGACCTCAAAGTGTTTGCTGAATGGAGAATAAAGGCACAAACAAGAGGCCCTGGTGCATCGCCTTGTACAAGGGCACAACATACATAGAATGGTATGATCAATATATTGCCACCCTTTCTTATAGGCCAAACCCTTCCTTCTACCAACTCCTAGTTGGGGCCGGGAGCACAGGGTCTAAGCACAAATAACAGAGACCAAAGAGTTACTGAGCAATCCTCAGAGCAAACAAGTGACAGGCCAGGAAGGAGGGTTATTGTTTTAAAAATTATTTCCTTAGTCCTCAAAGAACTGGAACAAAGCAGGATTGTGCTGGCTGCCTCCCCTGCAAGAATTCACATTCTAGACCCGTCTAAATGCCAGTCTAAATGCTGCTCCAAACACAATTACTAAACCCAACAAGCAGCAGCCACATGCGGGGGCTGCAATGTTCCCCTCCCACAAATTCTGCAGCAGCTTCTCTGCATTGAGCATTCCCACTGCCCCAGCTCCTGTCCCCCTCCTCCATATTGTACCCTTTGGTTTACTTGGTGCTGTCTCTTCCAGGCCACAGAGTGGGCAGGGCCATGTGCAGCTCAGAAGCTGCTAAACGAAATCATCACAAGGGGACCAAGAGATTGGGCTGGTTCCAGGACATCTGTCCCATCTGCAGAACCTATGCCTTTCATTCTCAACCTCCAACAGAGGAGAAAGGACAGCAGAAACCTGGGGGAGGCGCCCCATGCTCCAACAAGGTGGTTATGGGGTTAGGAGAGCCACTCCCACAAAGGGGGTTGGGAACGTCCATGCTCAAGTTCAAACGTGGGATCTTAAGTATTGAACAAAAGAAAAATAATGATGTGGTACTGAGGTGATGCCTCAAGGCCTCAATGTCAGAGCTACTACCAGGGAACAGACATCTAGAAGCCAACTGAACAGCTCAGGGGTTCCAGGTCACAGTCAGAGCTCTTCTGGGGAGCTCATCTTAAAGCCCATCTCTGTGAGCTGAAATTCTGTCTGCCCATTGTCATGGCCATGCCAGCCATGCTCAGTGTCATCAGCAGAAGTTGAGGCGAAAGGACAAAGGCACCCAGAACGAAGCCATGTTCTCCACTAGGCAGCTCCCGAGGAACAGAGGCCAACGGCACAAAGGGACAGGCGTGTTGGAGCCAGAACCTGATGCATGACAGCAAGGAGAGCGGAGCAGAGAGAAGAGCCTGGGGCAGGCTTCCGAGGAGAGGTGGCAGTGGATAGTCAGGGTCCCGAAAGCTTGAGGAGGCAGCAGAAAGGTCAGGAAAGAAGGCATCAGTCATTTTACACTGGGGTGTGGTTTTGAGCAACAACTCAGGCTGGTCTTAGGAAGGACACTGGTTTGGATGGAGAACACTGGAAAGGACATAAAATGCTTTGAGTGTCGGGACAGAGGTTTTTCCTTTTTTAAATTATGCAAATAACACAGAGTGCATTCTTGCAGTAAAGCCTTGAGTGACACAGAGGAAGCAAGCGAACCCCTCCACACTCTCGCGCACTTGGGTCCCCTCTGGAGGCAGCACTGATAGAAGCCTGGCACATGCCCGTCTGGAAGGCTAGAGAGCTCCTGCAAGAGGCCATGGGGAATCACTGGAAGTCTGAGACAAGGACTGTGTCCAAACTGGGAAGAGTCAGCAGAGAGTCAGCAGGTGATTCCTGGCGAACGAAGCAATGTGAGGAATGAGATGCAAGAGAATGAATAGCACGGGAAGAAAACGAGCAGCGAGCCTGATGATGATATTGAGATGGACCAATGGAAACCAAGGCAGAGGCAGACTGATTGAAGACAGAAAGGAAAATAAATGGCAAGACACGTTAAAGACAAGGGCTGAAGGGGAGCCCAGAAGTGCAAAGGTGTTGGGAATACAGGATTTTCTAAGTCAGGGTTAAGCACCGCCTAGGAGGACAAGAGAATTGGCCCCAACACCAATTTAGAACTGGGGGTTATTTCAGCACCCCAAGTGGAAAAGAGTCCCGTGGAACAACACAGGCCAAAAAGAGGTGGTGGGAAGAAGGGTCTGCTCAGCATTTTAAAATCTGAGCAGTTCTCTACCTCAGTGGCAAAATAACTACTCTTGATACATAATAAGTACTGTGGGGGCTGGGGTTGTGGCTCAGTGGTAGAGCGCTTGCCTGGCATGTGTAAGGCCCTGGGTTGGACCTTAGCACCATATTAAAAAAAAAAAGTACTATAAATTGAAAAATTTCAAACCTAAATTACAAGGATCCAAACAAAACCAAAAACTTGGGAATGGAAGAAATCATTGGTTTCTTTCCCAACAAATAGTTCCTTCTTCCCTGGGCTAGAAGACTCTTCATTTTTTTCTCCCTGGTGCCACCATACTTAGGGAAGGTGGATCTTCTTTCTCCAGCTCCAAGGAATGAGTCATGATTTGGCCAAATCAAGCATGGTAATATCATCTCCTTTTGCTAGTTATTGGTTTAGGGCTGGGCATCTGGTTAAGTTGGCCAATGAAGCAAGAGGAAGTCAGCGGGGGAAACTTCTGACAAATATTTTTATCTCTGTTAAAGATAAAGCAGAGGCCTGACATTTTATTTCCACCAGGAGCTTGACTATTTTAGGACATGACACTTGGAATATGGCAGCCATTTCATACTATGAGGTGATAAATCTGGGGACTAAGAGTTGACACTCTGAAGATATCATAGTAGAAAGGCAAAAAGAGGCTGGTTTCTTTATAACCTAAGTCCTGCCCCCAGCCTGAAACCACCTACCTTCAGATCACTTGTTATGAGAGGTAATTAATGTCTTTCTACTTCAGCTGATTCTGATAGTTGTCGGAAGGCAGGCAAGAAGGAATTGGAAGCCGGGCGTGGTGGCACAAGCCTGTAATCCCAGCACTTAGGGAGGCTGAGACAGGAGAATAGCAAGTTCAAAGCCAGCCTCAGCAACGGCGAGGTGCTAAGCAACTCAGTGAGACCCTGTCTCTACATAAAACACAAAATAGGGCTGGGGATGTGGCTCAGTGGTCGAGTGCCCCTGAGTTCAATCTCCAGTACCAAAAAAAAAAAAGAAGGAATTGGTGAGCTAAGCCATACCAGCTTTTACCAAGACCCTGAAATGTTTAACTGGGTCACACAGTTTCTGCTACATACTGGACTTGGTGAACAGGGGAGGGAAAGGGGAGAAGCTAGACAAAGTGGAGAATAGTCTTCAACTTCTGGAGCCGCCAGGAAGCGATGCTGCTCAATCAGCTCAGCTCAGTGCAAAGCTCACAATGCAACTTAATTGAATCAACAGCAAACACTGACTGTAGCTCTTCTGTGTGCAAAGCCCTTTGGGGGAACAAAATGGTGAAAGACACGTGGCCCACTACAGAATCTCTCTTCCTGCTTCCTTTTCGTCATTACAGATTGAGTCCTAGGCCTTGCTGCTGAAGCGCTCTTGGTCTTCTTTGTAGGTTCTGCTTCTCCAGCACTTCAAATGTGGGTTTTTCCCAGGGTCTCTCAGTGATGTTCTCTTCTGGGTCTCTGTAACTGCCCTGCACAGCCTTACTGCCACCAATGGCTTCAACCACTCAGTGAAGACTCCCATGTTGATTTCTCATGTCCTTCCTTCTCTCCCACAATTAAAGCCATATTTTCAGCTTATTCTTAACAATCTCCACTTGGGTCTCCCATAGGAACCTTAAAAACCACATATTTAAAACGAGACCCATGATCCTTCCTTCTCTCCCACAATTAAAGCCATATTTTCAGCTTCTTCTTAACAATCTCCACTTGGGTCTCCCTTAGGAACCTTAAAAACCACATATTTAAAATGAGACCCATGATCCTGATCCTCCTCCTCATAGGCACATTAGCAATGAATAACACCCTCCTCTAGCAAGTTCACCGGCTAGACTTGAGAACCAGTCTTTTCCTTCTCTCTGAGACTTCCACATCCAGCCCCTATCTATTTACTTTGCCTCTTACATTCTTGCTTCCCATTGGTGCTTTAAAGCTGCAACTGGATCGCTATAAAATCTGATAATTGTTTTCCTCCTCCCCCCAAATACTCACTTTTGACTTCTGTAAGATGTATGGTGCAGCTCTGCTTTGCTGCAGATCTCCTTAAGACTTGGAGCATTTGGGTCAAAGGCCCAATGAGTGTGCTTTAGCCAACGGAAATATGATAACACAAGGCTTAAATGCAATTTGGCATTTCTAACATTCATATGTAAGGAGTAAAAGAAAAATAGGTGAAATTATTTTCATAGTAGGTTTTATTTAACCCCATATTCAAAGTATTATCATTTCAATGTATCATCAACACATAAAAATTATTGAGAGTTTATATTAGACATAGTTACTAAGTCTTCAAAAGCCAGTATGTAGTTTATTTTTATGGTACTTCATATGAGTCCAGCCATACTTCAAATGCTCAGGAGGCACACCAGCTGGGCTAGTGGCTACTGTATTGGCTAGAACAGCCCCAGACCAACCAGCTGATAGCACTGCATGCCAGAGGCCATCTTAGATCACCGCCCTGTATTTGAACCACCAGATCAGAGCTTTATGAGTGATTCATGGCATGGCCATCAGAAGAATCCTCCAACTGAGCCCAGCTTAAATTATTGACCTATAGAATTGTCAATAAACGATATGGTTGTCATTATGTTTGGGCGTGGCTTGAGACACAACAATAGAACACAATTGAAAAAGTCCTAGACTGTGTCACTATTCACTACAGAACTGAAGCTCCTAAGAGTTCAGGAAAGGGGTTAACCATTCAAAGAGGGTAAAGAAGAAACTGTCCTCACATGCACAGTCATTATGGGAGCATTCCCTTTTATTCAACCTATTTCTATTCTACCAACCCT
>CM053410.1:60318360-60346094 GCA_028644305.1 Xerus rutilus
CACACACACACACACACACACACACACACACACACACACACACACACCCCTCCGGCTAAATCCAAAGACTAGGGGGAGAACTCTCTTCCTCAGAAGTGCAAGTGCCAGCTCGGTCAGGAAAAAAGGTAGAATGTATTCCACGGGTAGCAGACCTTCATCTCCTTCGACTCATCCTGCAATGGCAATTGTCCTCTCGCCCAAGGGGCACAGATCTCTGCCTGTCATCCTCTGCCAGTCCCACCTCCACAGCTGCCACAGCCCCATTACCAGGGGCTTCCATCTCCACACACATTTTCCCTGGGCTTCTGCTTCTGCTTAGAGTTTTATGGGTTCTGAGCAGGCCTGTCTCTGGCCCCATCCAAACCATTCAACTCCTGCCCAACCAGGTCTCAAAGCCCCATGGCCTGCCCTTGCCTTGCTGGAGATTTGACCGGAGCCCAGCAGGGCTCAACACAGTTCCAAGGGTAGATGAGACACACTAGGCCCTCATGCCAGGGAGACAGACAAGCAGAAAAGGGGCATTGTCCAGTCCTCCAGACTGAGGGAAGAGGCATCTCTGCCTCGCACACACACACACACACACACACACACATGCACAGCCCATGCCAAAAACCAAGGAAGGAACCAGAAGCAGACCCTGGCTCAGGGCAGGAGAGGGGCTGCCGTGGGGACCAGAGTCTAGGTGATTCAGCACTCTGCCCACTCAGCCCAGCCCAGCCACACTCATGACAGCTCCCGGTGCCAAAGTGCTGACTTAGAGGCTGAGGAAGAATCCTTTCTAAAATCCAAAATTCTATAGCACTCCAGCGAAGGTTCTCATTCAGGCCTTTTGCACCCCAGGGTTGAGAACAAGGGCCAGGATGAGCCTACGCGCCTATCCCCTTGGACCCTGCCTCTCTCCAATCCTAGTTTCCCTGTGCTCAGCACCCGCTCCCAAGTCCATCTAGGAAACAAACCTAAATAGCTTGAGAAGAGAGGTGGCTGGAGAGGAACACAGAGGGGCCTACTAACCCTCAATCTCCCTCCTCCTGAGCCGTGAACGGGGATGGAACATGCAGAAATGGGTGAAAGTGGGTTGTGTCCACAAAGAAAGTACATTCGGCCTTTGGAGCAGGAGGCCTCCCCAAGCAGAGAAGAAGGGCTGGGGCCGGTAAGGGGCTAAGCACAAGCTATGGGGCTCCAAGCAGCACTGGGACAGGCAGGTGGAGAAAGTGATGGTGGCAGCCCAGCCGAGAGCCTAGGGGAGTAGGTGAGGTTCTTGAGAGGGACCACGGTGCAGGAGGAAACCAAGAGGCAGCTGGGAAGAGGCTGGGACAGGGTGTGCAGAGGTGAACTGGGGGAGGACAGCAAGAGTGAAGGAGCTAATGGGGAGACAGGCACTCAGCTGAGCGACGGGGCCAAGAGATGGGGAAGAGATGGGGGAGGGCAAAAAGAGGGAGGGGCTGGTGCCAGGGTAGAAGAAATAGGAACGAATGGGGTAACAAAAAGTGGGTGTCGAGGGAAATAGGTATAAGAGCCAGCAGGGCTCATGGATGAGAGGGGGACAGAGAGGAGAGGGGAAAGGGCAAGGATGCAGGAAGGGGGAGGGGATGCAGCCAAGGAGATGGAAAAGGGTGTTGGGGTGAGGAGAGGGTGGGAGCTGGATGATGGTGTGGTGCGCTGGAAACATACCAGAATAGGGTGATTCGGGACAGATGACAATGTGGAGAGGAGAAGGCATCGGGACGCGGACAGAGGGGGATGGGGTCAGGTCGGAGGATGGAGAGGGACAGAGGAGGGCGGGAACAAGGGGGTGTCGCCAGATGGGTTTCCATGACCCCCGTTTTACCATTTTACTTCCAGCCCATCTCTCGGGTGTCCGCGCTCGCCTACCTCCAAGGGCTCAGGCTCCAGCCCCGGGCGCAGTCCGAGCTATCCGCTGCCGGCGCCGCCACTTCCCCCACGTCCCCTGCAGCGCCGCTCGTCGCCAGCCGCCGCATTAGGGCAGAGACCAGCCCGTGCGCGTCCCCGGGCGGCCGGCGCGCCCCCGACAGCCTGCGTGCGCGCCCCCGTGCCCCTCCCTTCGCGCGGCGAGCACCCGCTGAGCCGGGACCGGGAACCAGGAGGGAAGGAGGGTCAGGGCGCGCCCCGCCCTGCGCGTTGGAGAGTAGTTCGCACCCGCCTGGACTGGGTTAAAACCCTCCTTTCTCTTCTCAGCCAGCTCTGAGGCCTTTTTGCAGACTGAAAATAATCAGTTCAGGGTTCCTTTCGCTGAGCGCCTACTACATACTGACTACCAGGAGGAAATCAACTGAAGCCCCAGAAGTACCAAGTGTTTGTCCTGCATCTACCCCTTCCCCATAAGACGGTGACTTTTGGGGGGGCAGGAATTTGTCAGGCAGCTTGTGTTTCCAGGGTGAAATACAGAGACTTGCTTGAGGTAGACTCCCCAGGAACGTTTGTTGATTGAGTTGTTGGATCCGGAGTTGGGGCTGTGACTACTGCTCTTTGTATTGGGATCTTCTTTTTTAAATGAGAGGTTTTTAACCTAACCTAGGGAAACTCAGACCCCTGCCCTAGACTTGGGTTAGGATGGAAAAAGCCTGGAACTTGAAGACCAGAGATCCAAATGTCAGTGCTCTCTCTGTAACTATGACATGAGCAAGACATTTCTCTGTTGGCCTGGCTTTCCTCAAACGAGCCATGAAAAATTGATTGCATGATTGTCCCAGGACACTTCTAGCTTTGACTTGAAGAATCCATTAGGCCTTAGCTAATGTGTAAGAGCAGAGACCCCGCTTAGAGTTACCACCTCAAATAGTGGAAAGATCCCAAGTGGGGAATCAGAATTTTAGTTTTGGAAGAGCTTCTAGTTCAGCTCCCCATCCAAACTACAGTGCAGTCTGAGGCCCCATTCAAAGCAGTGCTGCACCCTCATCTCTGTGCTCACACAGAGAACCTGGCCTGCAGACACACAGGTATAACCCACAGAGATGGATAAGCACAGGATGTTCAGTGCAGCCCCGGAAGAGGGCAATGATTAAATGCATAATCATTCGTGCAGTAGAGAAGTATCACGTTTCTTTTTAAAGATGATGATGTACACACAAATCTTTTAAAGAGAAAATGTAATTAAGAGCAACTTAAGGGGTGAGAAAGGCCCAACTGAGCTTTGGGTGAGGGTCTTCTGGGTTCTTTGGGGCCAAAGGAATCTTGAAACCACAAGTCACCCACATATGCTTTGAGATATGCTGTAGTTTTTTTTTTTCCTAACAGCCCTGAAACTACCCTAAAATTAAACATATTATAGAACAGACCTATAGCCTACAGTAGCAGAGGCTACAGAGAATTATGTGTGTTCTGGGAAGAACCTTTGACTTGTTAGCTTTCCTATTCAATATGGCTGTATTGCCCATTGTGCTTTTGAATATGTTGGTGGTGTGGTAACATATTCTGGACTGTCAATGGAGCCTATAATTTACCATTCAGATATTGTCTTTGTAGAAAAATGTTAGCTGTCATTTTTATGGTATCCAAAGAAATGACATTGTGATTGAAAAAAAGCTCAGGTGATCCAAAGTCAAATATTTGTAAGAGTAATTACTTTGAAAAGAAACCAAATCCTTACCATCCATCATCAGATTTCTTTAAAAACCATAGTTATATGCCAACAGGTCATATTTAGCTGGAAGGTGATAATCTACAGGATTCCACAGATTTTAGGTAGTAGGTGGACCTATTCCACATGGACTAATAAGAGGACAAATCTTTTTTCAGATTTGGCCTCTGAGTGATTTTGGATATCTGTAGAACAGCCTGAGTTGCCACAAATTTTCTGACAGTTAGCAGACATTTATTCTTTTCACATGATTGTTGTCTCCTGTTCAAGTGAATTTATTACTTCAGTTGAAACCATGTACTTATCTGTAAATTGCTTACTATTTAAAAATATAAAATGCAAATTAGTCACACAACATGTAGGGTATTTTCCCTTTCTGGGGGACAAAAGAAAAGCAAGCTGGAATAAGGGATGGGAAGAAGAAGAAGAGGGCACAATGCCCTAAGCAAGTTTAGGCGATGAGATCAGAGTATCTTAAGGTCAGCGGGCAGAAAGGCTAGGTGCATACCTGTAACCCCAGCTACTCTGAGGCTCAGGCTGGAGGATGGCAAGTTTGAGGCCAGCCTGGGCACTTAGTGATACTCTGTCTCAAAACAAAACAAACAAAAAGGGCTGGGGATGGAGCTCAGTAGTAGAGGTGCCCCTGGGTTCAATCCCCAGAATGGCAGGAAAATAAAACAAGCAAACAAAAAAACAAAAACAACAAAAATGGAGAAAGAGATTAGGAAGGAGATAATTTTTGTTGAAATGTTTCACATATGAGATCCTTCACATATCTTGTGTTATTTAATCCTCACTCAAACAAACAAAAAACACCCAACCAGCGAGGCAGAAATTATTGCCCCCAACTTAACGAACCTTCCAGGGAGAAAACAGGGCAGCTAGTAAGAGTGCAACGTCATAACATCATGGAGCTAGATGTGGTAAAGGATTAGCTGAGAAGTCAGCCCTTGGCTCCTAGGAGGTGACCTCTGAGCCCTTGGAGTGTCCTACCTGCTAAGAGTGTTAGTGTCCACCTGCAGATAGTCAATGCTAATAATGTAATCCATGGTGACGTCTTTGGGTACCAATCAGCTCAACCTCCAGAGGGGCTAGAAACTCAGGTCTGCCCCATGAGTTGGTTGGCTTTGCCTCCATGACTGACCCCCAGTACAAACTCTGACACTAAGGTTCAGGAGAGAGCCGGGCGCGGTGGTGCAAGCCTATAATCCCAGCACTTAGGGAGGCTGAGACAGGAGAATTGCGAGTTCAAAGCCAGCCTCAGCAATGGCGAAGCCCTAAGCAACTCAGTGAGACCCTGTCTCTACATAAAACACAAAAAAAATAGGGCTGAGGATGTGGCTCAGTGGTCGAGAGCCCCTGAGTTCAATCTCCAGTACCAAAAAAAAGGTTCAGGAGAGCTTCCTTGGTTGGCAATATTCCATGCATATTGTCACACATTGTCCCCGGGAGAATTTAGAGTTGTCCATACTGTTGCATCCAAACTGCACCTCCCCCCAAGAAGAGCAGCCCAGACAACTCTACAGAAGCAGCAAAGTTGATTGAGGAAATAGGCACACAGGCCAATCGATTGGAGTCAGCTCTCCTTTCCTTCAGAGAGTGACCCTGAAATCAGGGTTTCAGAGGTTATTATAGGGTGGGCTAGCTACACCGCTCAGGAAAACAGGATTTGGCAAATATGCAGTCTATAGTTATTTATAGTTCAACTGTGATGGCACCTCCTATGTCCCCTTTCAGTTCCTCGAACTTTAGGTAAGTGGCCTGGGGTTCTGGCAGCCTGTGGTTTGCCCCCATCCGTGAGAAGCAAGCATAGCAAAATCACAGAAGCACAAAAAGCAGGTTAGCAGATACGTGCAGGCCTGAGCCACAGTGACTCCATTTTGAGTTTGGATTTTACAATACCTCCACGGCAGGGAACTCTCCTGGGGTCTGCATACCTTTCTCTCCCTTTGGCTGATGTTAATCCATATCCTTTTGCTCTAATAAACCATAACCACAAGCACAGTAGCTGTCAGTGAGTTCGGTGAGTCCCTCCAGCAAATCACTGACCTGAGAGTGGTTTGGGGATTGCTCCCTAACTTTGTAGAAGATATGTAGGGGATTGGGTTTGAGCAAAGACCTCAGAGGCCCCAGAGTGTGTCTCCTCTCTCTCTCACCCCTCCCTTCGCTGACCCACAGCGCCACAAGTGCTGAAGGACAGAAGTTCTGGCATCACGAGGAAGAACAGGAACAAAGTGATACCATGCTGAGCTACAGCAGGTGCATGGATGAGGAGAGAGAAAAGCAAGCTGGGCAGCATGTTCAGAGGAAATAGAAAAGATGCAAATGTCAGAAAGCTCTGGCAATCTAGGTCCCTTGCAATGCAGGAGGGCAGGAAGGCCAAGATTTTCTTCATCAGTCCCCCAGGAAGCTGGACTCCCTGGTCTCTCTCCCTCAGCTTTTTGTACCTGCTGCTTGGGTCAGGAGGGAAAGCCATGTTCCCAATTATACATAGAACTCAGGGAAGTGGGGAGGGAACCAAGAGCCTGGGCTCTGACAAATCTCCCTTCTGGCCAACCCACAGTTGCTGGAGACCCAGAGCAGTGACATGTTGGAGGCCACATACTTCCTGCAGGCCCCTTACCACTCTCCACCTGGCACGTTCTTAGGTACCTAGTCTCTTCTGCCCTGCTCCCTGAAGAGTACAAAGGGAAAGGAAGGACTCATCTAGTTCCAGGCTGGAGAGTCTCTTTCCAACTGCTTTTTCATTTCCTGCTTTGAAGGAAAAAAAAAAAAAAAAGATTCCTCACACTCTTTGGTATTTGCCTCTTGCCCACCACTGCTAAGGGGCAGCTGCAGGGCTGAGCGCATGAGGTCACTTGCCAAACACAAGCCTCTAGCTTCCAGGCAGAGTCCTTCCCAAGGCATGTGCAATTGGCCTTCCACCATCATCAGGCAGAATGCCATGTCTGGTAGAGACTGAGTGGTGAATGAAGGGGAGAGGGAGCCTGAACAGCCATTCCTCAGCCTCGACTCTAGGCCTAGGCATCGACCCCAGGGGCAGAATACCTGGTGCCTCATTCATGCAGGGCATAGTTCTACCTTGAGAGACCACACTCAAATTCACCTGCATAAATGTGTTAGAGGAAGGACTTCTGAAATCTTTCTTTCCATAATGAAAGGCCTATACTAGTTTATTGACAATAGTATTAAGAGCAACCAGCAAGAAGAGAAGCCCAGCTATAAACTTTCTCTCTCCCTCTCCTTCTCTCTTTCCCTTTCTCTCTCTAAATGTATAGAAGTGTGGCTTTCCAGAGGCCTTTAGGACAGATCGCCTCTGTGGGTTGCTTCACACTCCTGTCCCAGCTGGGAATCCTGGGATTTAGAAAAGCTGTAGCAGGAGAGATTTTCCTTTTGCCATTGTCTTGCAAACTTGCTTGTGTTCATGGTCTTGAGAGTTCTGTGCACGACCGACCACTGGACAGCCTGTTCACCATAGACCCCTCAACAATCTTTCCTTCTGAGACCTCTCACCTACTTTCTCTTCGTGGCATGCTTCTAGATCAAGACCCAGCTTAAACATATCTCAGTGAAGAAAGTCTCTCACCCATTAGACCCAGCCCTCCCCCAGGTAGCAGTGTACATAGTAGATGCTCTCCCCTTTACACGGAAGGTCTAGCCTGGAAGTCTATTTCCTGGAGAAATAAACATATGAGACAGAATTGTCTGCCAGCTATTGAAATACAGCCAAATGAAATAGTTGTCTTTGTGTAGCAACCACAGATATCTAAGAGGGCAGCCACTGATTCTCTGGGTGAGGTGAGATTTATGATGGCCTTTCTTATTGTTTTCCATAAACCACTGAAATGTCCTATCCATTGCAACATTTCAGCCTGTGTACTCTGTGTTGTACTCTGTGTACCCATAGGGCCTAGCACAGTACACTGCTCATAGCTGAAGATCCATAAATATTTGTTGAGTGGATGAATGAATACATGAATGAGAACGGAGCTGCTATGGACACAGACCATACAGTCCATACATGATGACCTAAATTTACATTAACAAAAATGAGAAATCACATTAAGCACATTTCAAGCACACAAGAGCCACATGTGCCTTGTGTGGTTACTGCATCAGAACAATGTGGTCATCACAGAAAGTTTTATGGAGCAGCATCAGATGGTATTATGACTGGCATCACCTGGAGTTTTGCAGTGCCCCACCTGCACAGCTGTTCACAGAGTTATACCCTGTGTGTGGTGATGTGCTGGCTGCTGGTCAAAGGATTACACCAATATTTGTAGTTTAAGACAGTCATGGGAACATCGAAAAGCATCTTATAAGAAATGCCCCTTTGATGAATGAATGAATACAAGCTAAATGAAGGAAACAGATTTTGACAGGGTATCACTGAATATATAAAGAAATGAACAGATCAAAGGAAGGAAATCTAAGGAGGTTTGACTGTCCTTAGAGTCTGAAAATGAATGTCTTTTTTCCCTTCTTATGGGTGAACTGGACATTA
Source organism: Xerus rutilus (assembly GCA_028644305.1). Classification (NCBI taxonomy): domain Eukaryota; kingdom Metazoa; phylum Chordata; class Mammalia; order Rodentia; family Sciuridae; genus Xerus; species Xerus rutilus. The sequence continues at coordinate 60,326,466 of CM053410.1, forward strand.
CTTTGCTAGAATTATTTCCTGGAGAAATAAACATATGAGACAGAATTATCTGCCAGCTATTGCAATGCAGCCAAATGAAATAGTTGACTTCGTGTAGCAACCACAGATCTCTAAGGGGGCAGTCGCTGATTTTCTGGGTGAGGTGAGATTTATGATGGCCTTTCTTATTGTTTTCCATAAACCACTGAAATGTCCTATCCATTGCAACAATTCAGCCTCCCAATTGTCCTGCCGAGGCTGCCCCTTGCACAGAGCAAATGTGCAAACTCCTTTGTCAGACCCAGTGTCTTGGTGTGCTAGCAAGAAAACGTGAACTCTGTGCTTCTCAGGGTCCTTGCTACCTCCTATATGTGATGATTTCACTTTGCCAATAAAACTGTACGTCCAAATGGGTGAGGAAGGTAACTTCTTCTGCACTGGATCAAACCCACCAGGATGAGGAAAGAAGAGGGAGAGTCTTCACCCCCACTTTGTAATGCTATTCAGCAGGCCTTGGATCCTGAACCCCAGGTTCCTCTGTTTCTAGCCTGTCCTGCCCCCATGCCTGCCCTTAATTCCTGCTGGCCATTGGGATCAGCAGGAGTTGGGCCGGGAGCCAAGAGACGGCAGCTGAGAACTCAGCCTGTGATCCAGGACACCCCCAATTAGTTTATCTTATTAATGCCAATTGATTGCACAGAACCCCTGGGAAGTGGGTGGGAGCAGGGGCTTGTTTAAAATCAGCTTCTACGCTGCTGGTCTCTAAGCTCCACACCTGAGCTCGGTGGCTAGGTGGGTGGCAGGAGGCAGGAGGACCCAGGGGAGTGGACTGATGCCCAGCAGATGGGATGGTGTCTGTTTCTAAATATATGGAGATTTGTTGCAATTTCACAGGGTTTGTGCAGGCTACCTTTTAAGCCTTTAAGTCCAAGAGTAAATTAGCAACAGAGAATTTCTCTATTAAGTCATCATTCATCTTGCTCCTTCTCAGGACTCCAAATGGACTAGGATTTAGGAGCAGAGGAAATACTGTCAACCTGAAGTCTTCGTCTGTCACCCCCTCATTGGAGCTGGGACTGAGATGACCTGTGTGCCATTTCCAGAGTCCATGTGAAGCTGAGGTTTGCTAGTGAGTGTTTCATACCTGGTTCCTGGGGGCGGGGGCGGAGCCCTGATGTGTAGTTTTCCATTTCTGTGGTATAAGTTCTCTCAGTATAGTCAATTTCAAGGTCCCACCATAATGGCACAGCTTCGATAGGGGATCTGCCGCAGCACACCATTGTATTGCTCTGACACCCTACAGATTCCAAGGACCTAATAACCCCCAGGTCATAGAAGGTATGAAATAGAGTAAAACAACTAGGAAAAGATGTGTTTTGGATTGTTTCTACTTTTGTTGTTGAATGTAATTATGTGTCAGTTGATATATTTTAATTTTTAATATGGGCTCTGTAGAATTCACAACTGAGTTGCCAAGCTCCTGAAAATTCAGCAGTCAGCTCCTGTACGCTGACAAGCTGGCTCTGGCACATTATTGACCTGGAGCCGCTCAGTCACGTGTGTCCGTGTCCCTGCAATTGCTACTCTCAGTTTAGAATTTCATGCCATGGTTTCTCCCAGCAACCTCCATGAGGTCAGAGTATGATGCATGTTTTAAAGAAGTGGACAGCAGATGGAGTAGGCACTATCGGTGACCGCTGCTATGGTATGGACATGAAGTGTCCCTCCAAAAATTCCTGTGTTGATGCAAGAATGTTTGGAGGTGAGTCGATTGAATTGTGAGAGCTGTAATCTAATCAGTCCATCCTATTTTGAATGGACTAACGGGGTGGTCACTGAAGGCAGGTGAGGTATGGTTGGAGGAGGTGGGTTACTGGGGACATGGCGCTGAAAGGGTGCATCTTCCCTGCAGCCCGTCTTCCCTTCTCTCTCTCTCTGTTCTCTCTATCTACTTCCTTTCCTGAGCAGCTTCCCTCTGCCACACCTTTGTGCCATGATGTATCGCCTCGCTTAGGCCCAGAGCAATGGACTCAGCCAACCATGGACTGAACCTCGAGCCAAAATAAACTTTCCCTCCTTTAACTTGTTCTTATCAGGTATTTTGGTCACAGCGATGCAATGCTGATGGATACACCCGTCAACACCCACCTAAGTGGCTGCTGATGTCACCTCTCAGCTGTTGTGTGTGGCGAAAGGCTCACACCTGTGCCCTTCTCTGGACCCCTGCTCTGACTGACAGGAGCAGCCTCTTCCAGAGATGCCTAGAAGTCACAGTGACCAGTGACAACTCACACAGAGTATAAATCCAGACCCCTTGCCTCAAGGACTGTTCTGGGCAATGAGTTACGCACAGAACATCTGTGGACCTGTCAGTCTTTATCTCGACACATCTGGGCTTCCCACATTCCTCTTCTCAACCAATGTTCACCAGGTTGAATTAAACATCAACAAAGATAGTACTGAGGCTGACAGGCCTGTACTTAAGAGCACCAAGAGATGGTGAAGGAAGCCCGTGGCCAAACAAGGAGGAGCTGGGCTTTGGTGCAGACAAAGGGGTTTTGACATCAGGGAAGGAAAAACTGGGTCTGATAGACAACCAAGACCCTGCTCTAGGGATTTGGGTTGGGGTCACTGTGGGCTCAATTTTTTTCTGCTTCTATGCTTTTCAACATAGAATCATCAGCACTGTGTCCAGGGCTCTAGACCATGACATAAATTTTTGACTCATCAGATTTTCTAGGGTCAGGGATGAGATGGGAAAAATTTCATAATCTAGCTGGTAAATAACTACAAATTTTATTCTAAAATAATAATAGTTAACACAAGCAGCTTTTACTGTGTACCTGTCTCTGGTCTAGGAACTTGATATATATGAAATACATTCAGTCATGACATCAATGCCATGAGGTAACCAAGCTAAAACAGGTTAAATATTTAGCCCAAGGTCAAGTTGACAAACTGGAGAGCTGGATTTGAACCCCTATGGGATGACTCTAGAGTCTGTGTCTTTGACCAAATATTGTATATCTTAAAGCAAAAGCAGATTTACTTTAGAGTAGAAAATAAAGTTTAGGGGAAATCTTTAGGTTTTTAGCTTCAGGTGAATTACTTCTTTTCCCAGGACTTGATGGAAGTGGTGAGGACTTGGTCATGGCTTTGATCTTTGTGGAAAGGCTTCTTCATCCCTCTGGTCTTTCTTTAGTCTTCTGTGGGGAGCAAAGTGGGCAACAGTGGGCAGAGGGATTGAGGGTGTCCTGGGAGGGTGAGGGCAGATCCCAGTCTTGGGGAGGCCATCTACATACTCACAGTTACTTTTCCTGCTTTCCAGCTTGTTGGGAGGGATCCGGCTGGCACTTGCTGGGGGCAGCAGGGTAATGACTCCTCTCTTACCACCTGGGCTGTGGTTGCAAGATGAACTAAAGGGGCAGGAAAGCCCTTAGGATGAAGAGCAGGGATCACAGTAGAAGTGCAGTCAACACTAAGGCCGACTTGCCTTGGTGAAAAAGAACGTGCACATGTGAAGAAAAGAACACTTTTCTATGTTCTAGTCAATTAAAAATACACTTCTTAAGAAATAGAGGCACAAGTGAATGTATGCCCCTTACCTAAATTCTATTTTTGAAATTTTTTGAAAGGTCATTATTTTAGTTTGCTAGTAATAAAATAAAATATCTTCTAAGAAAAGTGGAGATGAAAAAGGAAGGAAGGAAGGAAGGAAGGAAGGAAGGAAGGAAGGAAGGAAGGAAGGAAAGAAGGAAGGAAGGGAGGGAGGGAGGGATGGATGTAGGAAACAGACAAAAATTTGACTTTTATCCAAAGAGGGTCAGGGCAGAACCTTCTGCATTCTGTCTAAAAATGTTCTTTCCTGAAGTTTGAAGGTCACTCTACAGTTTGTAAAACACTTAACAGGCACTATAATTAGTCTTGGCACGCTACAGAGCAGACAGGGCAGGTATTATTGTCCCATTTTATAGGTAAGGACCTGAAGCCTGGAGACAAGAAAGAATTAGCGGGAGGTCTCCCTATGACCAGGAGCCTCCTCAACACGGTGGGTTCTGAGCAAATTGTTTATATAGAATCTCTTGAAATCATTGCTAATAAACCATTATGCCCAAATCATACTTTTAGAACCATAACTGGACTTGGGAAGTAGCCCAGCAGAGAGTGAAGGAGAGTGACAATGGAAATGGAGCTCTCTGTTTGGAGCAGACAGAACACTGAAGTGGTTGTCCTGGCCCCCACTGGCCCTAATCCTGAGGATGAAGAGAGGCTGGCAGCCATGGCTCACTGATCTGCAGAGGAACTGGACTGTCCACTAAGGTCCCTGAGACGGGGAGAGCTGGAGGAATAAGAATGGTACTCGAGGGCTTGGCATTGGGGGCCCACTGGGATCTAGGGAGGGAGGTGGGACTGCAGACTGTGAGGTCCCAAGCCCTCCTGAAGTTTCCACAATTTACTACAAAGACTCAGACTTCAGTAGAGCTGTCGCGCTCACAGGGCTAGGCCTGGGAGGGACCAGATGAGAACTTCCAGCTGTCTTTTCCCAGGGAGGACACGTGGATAGTGCTTTCATCTCCCAGCAAGGACATGTAGCAATACCTACAGTGTGGCCAGCCCAGGGAGCTCCCCCTGTGCCTGAGTCCAGAGATTTTTACTGCGGGCTAATCACAGAGGTGTGGTTGACTGCCCACATGGCTGACCTTAGTCTCCAGCCCCTCCAGGAGCCAAGCTGATATGGTTTGAGCCAAGGGCCCCACCGTATATCACACCATCAGCATGTCAGACTATCTGATAGGCCTAAGACCTCCAGACAAGCAGACAGCTATTAGGCAGAATGTTCCAAGGGCTTAGAGGTCACATCCCAGGAGCCAGAAAAGAGCCAAATCTTTCTTTGGGAAAGTTTAATCTACTTCCCAGGGACTTGCCTAAGTCACCATAGCATCTAGGACTGGATAAATTCCTAATCTCTCTTCCCATTGGACCTTGATCTGCAGTCCCAGGTACTACATTCCATAGAAGGAACCATTCTAGAATCCAGTCTATGATCAATCTCAGGGGCCAAACTAGACCTTAGTAGGGAGAGACTCAATGTATAACTCAGCATCAGGAGGACTTGCTATTGAAAAGGCCCAGCTTTGTTCCTGAGACTCAGTCCTCCCTGACTTAATCCCAGGCAGGAATGGATCTTCTGTGCTTTGTCCACAGACCAGCTCTTGACTGGGGAGCCTTTTAGACAGAGGCCCTGCAGACTCTTGCCTGGTCCTTTTCTGAGACTGTAGGCCTGCACTGAGCCCACTGTCTGAGGTTGGGCCTGTACTCTTGGCCACGGTTCTGTGTGCCCTTCACCTCTGGATTTCCTGTGTCTGAACTGCCCTCAGCTGCTAGGAGAATTTCTTCATCCTACAAAACCTCAACCTGACTCCAACACTGACCACCAGACAGAGGCTCAGAGTCACTATCCAGTACCTGCAGAGAGGGCCACCCTGCCTTTGTGGGTCGATTCAGTCCCAGTTGTCCCCTTTGGCCACCATCATCAAAACTGGTCCTCCTAAGCCATGGCGTGATGCTATGGTGGGTACCCAGCCAAGCTTCATCTGGTGCTCTTCAATAGTGAAAGCTCAAAGTGACACAGCCTGGCTGAACCACAAAGAAATGCTGTAGCTCTTACATTTGCTCTCAATTGCCAATCGGAGGCTCTTTGTGGGGATTTGTGGCTTGTACTGTGGCCATGAACTTCAAACCCCTGGAATTCCTCCTGTACCAAAGGGACTGAAGGAAACGCAGGTATACAATCCCTCGCCAGAAATCCTTAGACCAGGTGTATTTTAGAATTTGGAATTTTTCGGAGTTCAGAAAGATAATTTGGTGCAGATACTTTACATTATGTAACAACCTTGGTGAGGTCTGGGGCAGCAGTGCGTAAATCAAACACTTTCATATTTCTGCAGTGAACTGTATCATAGGCACAAAGTGAGATGACTAAGGCCATAATTCTTTGTCTTATGTCAATTCAGTTCAGGTTTAGCCACCAAATAATTTCAGGGTTAGCCAGGTGTTGTTACCACACAAGTTATACCAAAAAAAAAAAAAATCGATTTATAGAACTTTTTGAGTAGGTTCAATGTTTTCCACATATTCTTTATTATACTTTGTAAGCATCTCAAGATGCTTGTGAAGGCATTGAGTCTTGTTCATCTTTTTCTTTCTAATGCCTGCCCCGGTCCTGGCACACACTAGATGCTTCGTACATGCTGAAGGACTGGTGTGCTGGATGTTTTTCTCATGGGCAGCACAGAGGTGAGCAAGCCTTGCCGGAATGAGTCACCAGGTCCTTGTTGGTCATCCTGGACAAGGGCCTCCATCTTTCTCCTCAAATCCCCGTGAAGGCTCGATAGTCTGTGTAGCATTTTCTTCCCCTCCTAACCCTCTTTGAGAAGAAGGAAGGAACCAGAAGCAGGAAGCCGACAGGCCACACAGAAGTCTCATGGAGGACACAGCAGAGCATGCAGGGAAGAGACCTGGGTGGGCGCTGGGAGACCAGGCTCTGCACAGCAGCTTATGCTTCGTTCCCTGGGAATATGACTATTGTTACCTCCTGGCCTCCAGTTTCCTCACCTTCTAGGGAAGAGATTCCCCAAACTTGCCAAACATCAGAATCATCTAGGGAGCCTTAAAAAAATACAGATTGTAATTCTGTAGGTCTGGGGTGGAGTACAGAAATCTGTAGTTTTTTAAAAGCTCCTCGCTATCCAGGTGCGGTGGGGCACACCTATAATCCTAGCAGCTTGGGAGACTGACACAGGAGGATCCTAAGTGCAAAGCCAGCCTCCAGCAATTTAGGAAGGCCCTCAGCAACTTAAGACCCTGTTGCAAACTAAAAAAAATAAAAGAATGGCTGGGGCTGTAGCTCAATGGTAGAGTGTTTGCTTAGCACATGTGAAGCACTGGGTTCGATTCTCAACACCGCATACAAAATAAATAAATAAATAAAGGTCCATTGACAACTAAACAAAATTTAAAAATAAAATAAAGTAAAAGCTCCTCACTATAACAATAATACCACAACAAAGAGGGGAAAGGAAGTCGAGATAAAGGGGAGTGGCATTGTTGTGTGTCTCTAGCGTTAAGCTAGTAACAATCTGAAGCTGATTCTGGTGACTTAAGATGGAATCATACCTTTTAGAGCAACCACTAAACCAATAGCTCAAAAATAATTTTTTATTTCATTAAGAAATTAAAATAATACATTAGACAGATTCATATAATGCAAAAGAAAGCAGAGAAGAAGGAACAGAGGAACAAAAAAGATGAGATGTAGAAAACAAAAAGTAAAACGGCAGATGTAGATCCATTTATATCAATAAAACATTAAATGCAAATAGATTAAATAGTCCAATGAAGGACAAGAATTGTCCAACTGCATGAGAACATGATCCAAATACACATGCTCTCTAAAGGAGACACAATTGACATTTAAAGGTACAAAAAGAGGCTGAAAGTAGAAACATGCAAAAAGATGAATCATGCAAGCAGCAACCAGGGGAAACTGGGTGGGGGGTGCCTCTATTGACTGATATCAAACAAATAAACAAAAAATATTACTAAAGACAAGAAGGGAATTTTACATGAGCTGCCCACTGACCTGCTTCTGTACCTCATCCTGCTCTAAGTAGAAGCACTAGCGACAGTCATGCCCCTGCCACCCAGGACCACTCACACATCTCACCAGGCAGGCCAAGGCCTGGAAGGCCTAGATTAGGGATTTTGTTTTTGTGGTCACCATTTCTCAAGGTGAAGTCTCCGTGAAGACTGAGCAGATATTTCCTCAGCTCTTGAAGGGAAAAACCATCATCTTTCTTTTAAGGCTGTTCCTGGGTCCAGAGGGGACAGTAGGGGTGATAGGTATATAAGAAGATGGAATTTTGTGCACAAAAACTATGGATATTTTTAGAGCTGGACATAGTGGCACATGTCTATAATCCCAGCAGCTTGGGATGCTAAGGCAGGAAGACCACAAGTTCAAAGCCAGCCTCAATAACTTAGCAAGGCCCTAAGCAACTTAGTGAGACACTGTCTCTAAATAAAATATAAAAAAGGGCTTGGGATGTGGCTCAGTGGTTAAGTGCCCTTGGGTTCAATCCCTGGTACCGAAAAAAAAAAAAAGAGCTATGGATATTTTTAATACATTATATTAGAGGCAAAAGGGGGTGAGGAGAATTGCATAAAAACAAAAAGGAAGATATAACGACAAACACATATGTACCTCATAACAGAGCACAAAACACAAGAGGCAAAACCTGACAGACATTAACAACTGAACAGTAAATAGAAACTTCAGTGCTCACTTTCAAAACAGAAAAGTTAGACAAAACAACAAGGAAACAGAAAACTTTGACAACACTATCAACCGATTGGACTTAACAGATGTCTATGAAACACTCTACCTAACAGCTGGATGGAGGTACATTCTTCTCCAGAGCTCAGGGAGCATTCTGCAGGACTGACCATACGCTAAGCCATAAAACAAGACTCAACTGCATTCTTGGGCATCTATGTAAGAGAAATGGAAACTTATGTTCAAACGAAAACAGGTACACAAATATTCAAATCAGCTTTGTTTGTAGTAGCCAAAAATTTGAAATAGCCCAGATGTCCTTCAACAGGTGAATGGTTAAACAAACCATATTTTTATCATAATTATTGTTTTTATTTTTTAAAAAAACTGAAAATCTCACCAATGATAACTTCTGCTCCCACTCTTGTGAACATCTTACTGACATCCCCCACACCCACACACAAGTCAGTAAGTGTACGCCTGTGGCAATGCTCTCTCCTTTTCCCTTCCAGAAATGATTCTCAGAGGGGAGCATATCTCCCTGAGGGACACAGTACAGGCCTCTGATGTGGGGCTGTGAAAGACTGTTCATCTTGAGAAACTCCCAGGCAATTCTGAATGACTCCCTTCTTGAGGGAGGGATCCCACTGTCACCTGTCAGCCCACTACCTGGAGAGCCCCTGAACACTTAACACAAATGGGGTCAGACCACCTGTGCTCTCTTGTAAACCACTTTTTACATTCTACATTGTTATACCTATGGGCAGAAGAGTATTACATGTTTTGTTTTCTACTAGAAATTTAAAAGCGATTTCATGTTAATGTTACTTAGATTTTTCCATTACAAATACAAAAGTCTGTGGTGATCAATTTTTGTACATATAATAGCATCTTATATTAAATTCCTATCAGTGGAATTTCTGGATCAGTGGATTTGAGTATTTAAAAATTATGAAACAATACATAAATGCCTTCTAGGAAGAGAATATATGGATTTATATTTCGATCAAAACTGGTCCCAAAAATATTGTGTCAGGTTATCCTTTAAAGACTAAAGTTCTTTCGCCTTTAAAAGTTAAGTTCCAAAGATCTTTGGTAAAATACTGTCTGTCTTAGGTTTCTGACCACCAACAAATATGCTTACGCTGTCATTCACCTACCAGGTTACGGAAACTGCCTGAGCCTACCACCTCCGTTTTCCTGCTCTTTGCTGCCGCCTAGCGCTGGAATAGGAGAAGTTTATTGCGGGGAGCCTGAGAGAGCTGGGGAGGATCACTGACTTCTGCGGCACCTAGCGCCTGCGCCTGCGCTGGGACCTGATAGGCTGTCCTAAGTGGGCCCCGGCTACAGGAGGTGGGACTTCTGGGCTTTCTGTAAAGGGAACCTCGGGCAGAACCCAGAGGATGCATTGGAGGGACAGTAGAAGAGCACGGGAATGGGCACTGGAGACTAGTTTCTGGATCCTGGACGGCTCTCTCCTTGATTTCGTTGTGGGGCAAGTTTGTTCTTTATTGTCCTCTGTTTCTTAGTGAACTGAGGGGTTGGCCGAAGTTGGTATTTTGCAAACTATAGGTAGTGGTCCATTAATGAGTTGTTAACTCTCTGTTTAAAATGGTAGATGGCTTTTAAAAATGGAAAGTACAGAGTAAGCAATAATGGAAATGTTCAGATGCATTATACACGGTAAGGGTGAGTTTTGCTTTCAGAACCTTCTCTGTACAGTATCCCCGGGACTGTTTGGTCCATGGTAAAATGTATTTCTTACCAATGATCTTGATCAGTTCTGCTTGAAAGCCTCTGGCCCAGGGGAGCTCCACGTTATCCTCACTAAGTTGCCAAGTTTGACCTTGAACTTACATCCATCTGCCTAGGCCTCCTGAGTGCTGGGGTTATAGGCGTGGCCATTGCATCGGGCTTGCTGCTGCCTCTTTGGAGAGCCAGTCCACCTCTGGTCCTCCTAGCTGGAGAGTTCAGCTCGAATTCAGACTGGTCTGATGAGAAGGCCCCACTGTGTGGAGGAAGATCTGGTGCAGGTCTAATGGGATCTTTTCCTTCCCTTCTTCCTGTTCTAAAATAAACTGAAGCCCAAGCTCTAACGCAGATGACGGCAGAGACTTTCCCACGGGGCCTCAAGCCAAAACAGCACAACAAACTACAGCTCTTGAGTCAAACTTCCTCAGTGCGGCCTCCCGAAGGTAGGTGCAGGCGCCACTGACCAGGCACAGGCACTAGGTGGAGCCACAGTGCCAGGTAAAGACCCGTTTTCCCTGTTCCATCACCACGAGGCGGGAACTGCAGTGGGCACTGAGAACCCACGACTCGGGGATGCGGAGGCAGAAGCGATGCTTGAGGACGTGGTTGTGTGTTTTGACCCCTCTTGAGTTCCAAAAGGCTGGAGTGGAAAGGGAAGGCTCTTTTACCTGGCTCAAGGGCTCTCTTAGCACCGCGAACTTGGTGGGTTCTGCGGTGGGCTCAAGTTCCCGGGTAGCTGCAGAGGACAGGAGTTGCCATTAGGGGGCAGCAGAACACTGATGTTGACTGTGAATTCTGTCCGCAAGAGTAGGAATGCGAGGGAGAGAAGTCTCTGTGCTTGGAACAAGGATCCTCCAAGAGAGGTCTTGCTTGTTCTCTTCCAGAACAAGGGAGTACAGCGTCCAGATTTCAAATTCAGGTCACCAGGGCTAGCTGCAGCTGGCTCATACAGGCTCACAAAAGCAGATAGTTGACTTTTTTTAGTTGTCAATGGACGTTATTTATTTACGTGCGGTGCTGAGGATCGAACCCAGTGCCTCACACATGCTAGGCAAGCGCTCTACCACTGAGCCACAACCCCAGCCCGAGATAGTTCCATTTTTTAAAAATCTGCAAGCCCAGTGGTAAATATAGCCTTTGTTAAAAACTCACCTTAAAGAAATTATATTAAAAGCAGATATACACTAAAACTCATTATTTTCTAATAATTTTACTACAATCTACTATGGTTTATGTTCTTGAGTTTATTTACATTTATTATATTCATGGGGTGGAAATGCCATAACACTGCCCCACTGTACACAGCAACATTAACTGCATTAGTTTGAAACTGATCGTGGTAGGAGAATTTACACACCATGGGATCAACCCACAGTACAGACCAGGGCTGCTGCCACTGCTCCTTCTCCCTTTTCTCCTCCACCTTCGTATACTGAGACTTGAACTCAATGCACTTTACCACTGAGCTATACCCCAGGCCTTTTTTATTTTTTTATTTTGAGACAGGGTCTTGCTAAATTTCTTAGGGCCTCACTAAGTTGCTGAGGTTGATCTCCAACTTAAATCCACCTGCTTCAGCCTCCTGAGTGCTGGGGTTATAGGCGTGACCATTGCTCTCTTGCTGCTGCTGCTTTTGGAGAGCCAATACACCTCTAGGACCACTCTCCTCCTATACCCAGTTCTCTCATCTCTTCCCCTTATCCAACTAGCCACCCCCACCTCTTCAGAGATAGGGAGATAAAAGGCTTGGCTTTGACCTATAGCTCTGAGAACACTTCATGGCCTTACCTGGATAAGCAGGCATGGAGAGAACTTAGAGGAGCCTGTAGTTCAAAGGGAAAATATCAAGGCAGGGCAGCACATTGTCCTCTATCTTTTCCTGCTCGCCACCCTTCCCACAACTCATGGCATCTGCAGAGTGGGTGAAGGAAGAGATGTTCAGCTTGAAGAAGAGCAGGGACAAGCAAACTGTCTAGCAAACATTTGAAGGGCTGGCACATGAGTGAGGGTTTAGACCTTCCCTATCTGCATCCAAGATATAAAACTAAGGCCAAGAAATACAGATTCAACTTAATATGAAGAACCTTGGCTGAGCCATTCAAAGATGGAACGAAATGGTTCATAAGTGCTACTTTCTCCTCAAATAGATGGAATGCGTAAAAGAGAATTTAAGAATCATACACAGACCAGCATCAGAGTATTGGCTGAGAACTTGTTGGAAATGCAGGACCTCAGGCTCCACCCCAGGCCTGCTGAATCAGAATCTAACAAGATCCCTCAGTGACCTGTAAGCAACAGCAGTTTCAGAAGCTTCAGACTGAATTAGATGCATTTGAGGTGGATACTCACTACGTTATTTTACATAATGTAGTAGAAACTACAGAAATTGTTTCTTTATGGAAACAATCTGTATTTGGGAGCTGGTTAATACATTATAGCAATCAATGTGATGGGATAACTGTTCATATGGTAAAATGAATGAGATGATTTTCATAAACTGGTAGAGATGAAATCCAGGCTACATTGTTAAGTGAGGGAAACAGTCATTTGTAAAATGAAAATTTGTTCTAGATCACCAATCAAATAGCTAAAAATAAAATTGAACCTATATAAGAATCAAAACAAAATATGTGAACATATTTTTATAATCTTGATATGTGGAAGATCTAAGTATGGCCCAAACTCAGAAGTCATAAAACTGAAAACATATAAATTCAGACCACACATATAGAAACCAAATATTTTACTGGGCCCAGTGGTGCATGCCTGTAATCTCAGCAACTTAGGAGCCTGAGGCAGGAGGACTGCAAGTTCAAGGCCAGCCTTAGTAATTTAGTGAGGCTCTAAGCAACTTAGTAATACCCTGTCTCAAAATAAAAAATAAACAGGGCTGGGGATGTGGCTCAGTAGTTAAGCACTCCTGGGTTCAATCCCAGTACAAAATAACAACAACATCAACAAAACACACACATTTTTTTTAAAATATTTATTTTTTGGTTGTAGGTGGACAGAATATCTTTATTTTATTTTTATGTGGTGCTGAGGATCGAACCCAGTGCCTCACGCGTGCTAGGCGAGCACGCTACCACTGCGCCACAACCCCAGTCCCACACACATTTTTAATTGGTGAAAAACCATCACAAAAAATAAAATCAAAAATGACAGATTGGGAAAGTAATTGTCACATTATAAAAAGGAGGTTATTTTAATATATAAAGAGCTCCTGCGACTTAATAAGAAAAATACCAACAATTTAAAAGAAAACATGGACAAAAAACATAAGCAATTCATGGAAAAGAAAATGAAAATAAATACCTTTAAACTTGTGAAAAGAAGCTTAACTTAACCCATGAAGAATACAGATTAGCATAATGATGAAGTACCATTTTCATTTAAGTTGGCAAATATAAGCTCAACTTAGCACTGATAAGAAGGAATTACTCTCAATTTCCTATACTTCTATGGAAGGCTATTGGTAATATCTGTCAAATTTAAGACATATATACCATTTGACACAGTTATTCTTTCTTTTTTTTTTTGAGACAGGGTTTTGCTAAGTCACCCAGGCTGGCCTTGAACTTACAGTCCTCCTGCCTCTGCCTCCTGAGTTGCTGGAATTATGAGTGTGTTCCACTGCACTGGATGACATAGCTATTCTTATGGATTCACATATATAAACTGAAGATATACAAGAATATTATTTCAATATGAATTATAATTGCAAAAAATTGGAAGAAACTGTCTATTAATATAGACCTGAATCAATTTGTCATATGCATGCAGTAGAATGCTATGAAGCCATAAAAATAACAAGGCAATTCTATAGGAAATGAAATGGAATGATCACTGTATAATTTTAATAAAAATAAAGATGTATAACATTAACATATTACAATTTGTGTTAAAATAACAAATTTTACATTCTTTTTGTGTGTGTGTGCGCCAGGGATTGAACCCAGGGGCACTTAATCACTGAGCCACATCCCCAGCCCTTTTTGTATTTTGTTTACAGACAGGGTCTCGCTGAGTTGCTTTTTGCCTCATTAAGTTGTTGAGACTGGCTTTGAACTTGTGATCCTCCTGCCTCAGCCTCCTGAGGCGTAGGGATTAAGGTGTGCACCAGCTAAACTTACATTCTTAAACATCTCTGGAATGATATATAACACAAGAGACAGCTACCAGTGGGACCTGAGAAATTGTGAACCAAGAATCAAGTTGAGAAGGAGCTTAGATTTTTCAATCAATATCTTTCATACTGTCAGTTCTTTAGAGTGTGCATAAATTAACTTTAAACTTTAAAAAAAATCATATTGAGAGAGGGAGAACTCTCTCAGGTACAGGTACCAAGCAGCTCCATTCCCATCCTGCCCTTGAATGGACAGTGTCTTGGGGTCCATCCTGTTACTTCTGTTCTTGCCCTAATAATTAAATGCTTTCTTTTCTTGAAGGTTCATTCCAGCCTGTGAATTTTTCCCTCAAGCTCATGGAGGTGACCATCCCTTGCTTTCCACAGGCAGCTTGCAGGGTCTGTAGCTTCCCCTGCACTCTGTCTGCTCTTTGTATTAGTTGCTTCTCTGCATCTGCTGTTAGAATTGACTTGAACTTCTTTATGTCACCTTGAATGCCACTGTGGCCTTTGATCATGAGTCACTCTCTCTCCTGACCTCCGGGACGCTCACAGTCACACAACACCTTGCAGTTCATGATCATACCCTGACTGCATTGTTCAGTGGAGCACCGGGACTCTCCTTCTCAGCTGCACCAGGAGCCCCTGGAAGGTGACAGTCTGGGCTTCAGTCATCTCTGTGCCCCTGAAAGTGCTGAGAGCAGAATGGGCACCCAACTCAAGACAACTCAAGAGAGATGTCTTGAGTTCTCAGGTGATGGATGGTCATTCAACATAGAATAATGTCACTGCTGTCTATACTAGTCACTGCGCTTATCCTGGCACTGGGGGGTGACTGGGGCGTGGTGCTTTTTATTCTGCAAGGACTATGGTCTCTTCGCACAGCAGCAGAGTGGGCAGCCTGTAGCTGGCCACATGCCCTGAGGCTCAGAACCCTTCTCCTTTTTCCACACTGCAGCCATGGTTTCTGGACTCCACCCTCCTAACCCTTTGGGAAATGTGTCAAAAAACCAGGCAGGGCTCTTTCCCCTCTTACTGCAATTGAATGTCATCCCTCCCTTAACTACCAATAACATCAATACCGAAGCTCACATTTTCTTTTGTGGATTTCACAAGCTTGGAGAGAGTTCACCAAATGTTTATGAAGTGCTTATGATGTGTTGGACACTGGCGGGCAGTTCAAGTTCAAAGACAGAAAAACAATATGCAGGTTTTGTTCTCACGGAGTTTACAGTCTTTGGGGGAAACAATCATGTGAACAAAATCAATAGGAGGCTGGAACAGGGAGGGGGAGTCCGTCAGGGTGGTAAGAGAACACAGAGGGAGCAGAACCCGGCCCCTTGGAGGCAAGTGATGATTCTCTGGCTCAGGCCAAGTAATCAATGAGAACCCTGAGTCCCAGGCCAGCTCTCACAGCTGGTCTTTGTAGCCTTGACCTTTTTTACACACACACCCCCATCTTTCCTCCTCAGCAGAAGAGTCCTAGTTGGGGGAAAGGAATCTGGTTTTGCCAAAGGGGCAAATGTAATGAGGTTGGTTCCTGGTGAGACTGGCAGAGTGTAAGAGCCTGCTGGGAGCCACAACCCCTTAGGGTGCAGGGGGGATGGAAAGTGGCTCTGGGGACATTAAATCAGCTGGAAGGCACCCTCTTCTCTGAAGAGTGCATTCTCCTCTCCAGAGGGGTCAGGTCACAGCCTTCCAAGGCCAGGAAAGGACACACAGGGCAGGCACACTCAGGGCTCGAGGTCCTCAGGTCCACACCTGACTACTCTCTAGGGAGCCCCCTCTCTCCCTCCTTTCTCCACCACTCTTTACCCCACCCCAGGGTCCAGAGAATGAGAAACCATCTGTCTTAGGTGCTCAGCATGTGGCCATAGTGAGGGTGCAGAGCAGCCAGCTACAGAAGGAACCATTCCTCTGTGGGAACTCTTGGCTCTACCACTCCACGTTGACCTTGCCTGATGTGGGGGCTATGTGCTGCGAATGAGGTGAGGTGTCTCTACTTGGGAGCCTTTGGGGGGCTAGAGGCAGTTTTCTAGGACTTCCTTCCTGAGCTCAGTTCTGGGGAGATCTAAAAGCCCATGGGGGTGAGAGTAAGAGCCCTGTAGCCCCAGCAGAGCTCAGCCCCAGGATGGAGAGTTGAGGAACACTTTGGACCCTTGATCATGGACCCCTCGTCCTGAGGCCTGGCCTTGCTGTGTCAAGGAGTGAAATTTCTAAAGACTGGTCAGTTCCCATAGCCTGGAGCCCATGATAGCAGCTGCCAGCGGACCTTCCCTGCAAATGTAGACATTCAGGCTGCCGCAGTGAGAGGAAAGCTTCCAGCACACCCCACGAGACTGAGAACCTCCGCCCTGTGCCTATACCACTGCTCCTCCATTCAGGACCCCTCTCCACATAAAGGGCTTTTGTGCAAAGAGCTCCATTTGAAGCTCTGGGAATCCTATAAGCCGACTGCATTAGCTACATGTCATAAATATTTATGCCCCTGCTGGTGTGTGTCTGAGCGCTATGTGTGTATGCAGGGTGCGGCTGCCGACGGACATCGAGGAAGCAGATTCCAAGTCAGTGAACAGAAGAACTTCCACATCCTGCACACTGCCTGTGTCTCCTAGATGGAGTCCACTTCAGCTCTAGACCCAGTCCAGCAGGAATGAGTGGCCTCAGATCTGGTGAGCACCTCATGGACACTGTACCAGGGGTTCTTTACTTTTATTTTACTTATTTTTTGGTGCTGCAGATGGAACCCAGGGATTTGCACATGCTAGGCAAGTGCTCTACCACTGAGCTACTACACTCCAACCCCTAACTCCTTTTTTTTTGGTGAAAAGGTACCAGGGATTGAACTCAGGGGCACTTGGCCACTCACTGGGCCACATCTCTAGCCTTATTTTGTATCTTATTTAGACACAGGGTCTCACTGAGTTGCCTCAGCCTCCCAAGTAGCTGGGATTACAAGTGTGCATCACTACATAACAACAGGAGTTCACGATGGTATGGGAAGGAGAGATCTACAACCACTTCGACCCACCAATGCCCGGTTTCTGTGACTATAGGGGATGTAAGTGTCACTATGGCTCATTCAACACAGAGGCCCAGGATTTAAGCTCTGTGTGCCCACCACCAAGAAAGCTTTTTCAGAGATGCACAGAGCTTAGCACCAAGCATTTCTCCACTGCACAGAGGAGAGTGAGGCTCAGAATAGCCATGTGCTCATCAGTAGGCCCACAGATGTCAGCAGCAGAGCTGGGATTCACACTTAAGTTCTCAGCTCCAAGACCTGTGCTCTTTTCTCGAACACAACTGCTGCCCTATCAACCCCACATACCCCCCATGTTGGCAGTGTCACGAGTCCTGTCTGCAGGGCCATGCCTCTCATCCTGGCACCAATACAGAGAGGGCTTTGAAGATGGGATGGGGAGATTGACAGGTGTGCACAGCACAGGCATCTGGAAGGAGCCTCACTGGATCTGACACTCTGGCTGGGAGTCACAGGGGCATCTGGAGGGTAACCCATAGCGCAGACACTCTATGTGGCCCAGAGAAGAGGCCACAATTCTCTCCTGTCCCTCCAGAGCAGGATAGCCTGAGACAGCACTAAGGGGTGACTCAGAGTACTGTAGCACCTCATGATCTGTCAATCCCTTCTGAGCCCCACCCACAATAAGCATCATCCAGTGGCATATTACAGCTGGCCTGGGGCAGCTCAAAAGCTGGATGTGTGCCTCTCTCTCAACACTGCTTTTAGGGCCCTCATGTTGGTAGTGTGAGACTGGCCAGAGAGGAAGTATTTACACTAAGGAAATTGGCATGTGCTAGGAAATCAGCCTGGCGCCTCCCAGTCAGTTGTTAACACCAACCAGCACACTCCTACTATAAAAGTGAAATGCTTGCTATACAACAAAGCTTTAGGAAAGTCCCCTAAAGTCTGTCCAGCATCAGGTGGGCTGGGCCCCAGACAGAAAACCCTGTGCAGAGGGGTGGCACCTTACAGGTGCTGTTCTTCTGAGGGCCTCTCTTCCCCTGGCACTCCCAGCCTTCTTGAAGTGACTGGCTAATAGCCCTCAAGCCTTGAGAGCTTGGACAGCTGTCACCTAGCCCCTGTCTTGTCCCATAGGACCAAGGAGAGGGCTGGGACTAGCACAAGCAGGTGTGGTGTCTATAAGGCAAGAAGCATGTGATGTCATGGGTTTAGAGTCCCAAGTCCTGAGTTCAAATCCTCCTCCTACCCTTTGTTTGCTGTGTGACCCTGGAAAAGCCACTTTCCCTCTCTCAGCTCAGTGTCCTCATCAGTTGGGGGCTGTGGGATCACCTACCCGCCCCCCAGGAGTTGTGAGGTTAGAGGATAGTTTCAATGCAGGTACCCAGCACACTGAGCTGCACCCATGAGACTCAGCAAATGCCTGCTCCCTCCCTCTCCATGTGGGTTGCTGCTCACTGCTGGTGGCTCTGTTACTCATCCTTCCATCTTGGCTGACTTTCTTAAGTGAGGTCACTAGGATCTAGCCTGGAAAAGCCATCAGAGCATGAGAAAAGCCGGCAGGTCTGCATGACTGGATGTAGCCTCAAAGCAGAGGAGACTGTCGCCTCTGGCAGGCTCTGCCCGCTGGCAGCGTCCACAAAGCTTTGTGCTTATGTTTGCCTAAGAAGCTGCTTGGGCATGCCAGCTGGCACCAGCAGGGCCACCCTGGGTGTGCTGAGGGGCTCAGGGACTGCCTTCCTTGCACACTCCAGCTTCCTGACCTACAGAGAACAGCTATCGCTATATATAGATATAACTGGGAGGGGAAGGTTTGAGGGAGTCAGGGGTCCCTAGAGGACTCAGAAGAACTTGCCCACCCCCCACCTCCATACCTGAAAAGGTAAGAAGGGCAGCCAGCTCAGGACAGCTATCAGCAGGATCTGAAGAGAACAGCCTTCCCCTATTCTCACCAGGGCTCTTTCTGGAAACTGTAAGATATATACAGCTAGCACAGAATACCTGCTTCTGATGCCTCTGGCCTAAGACTTGGGCAGCAACTTAGACCAGAAAATTTTAATTCCAAATATAGGAAATCAGCTAGTTGGTTCTCTAGCCCAACCTCTTGGCAGGAGAATGAGAAAAATGAATGCCAAGGAGGCCGAGTGACTTGCCCAGGTGTGCAGATCTGACTAGGGACACAACCATGGGCATCAGGGATGGGAAACTTCCCCTTCCTCTGGGGCCGAGAGCCTCACGAATGCAGTTGACCAGGCCCCCAAGGGCAGGCCTCCCTCAGGCCACACACGCCCCAGGCATGGAGCAGAGACAGATGCACTGGCCCTCTGACCAATCAGGAGTGAAATGCACACAGATGCCACTCAGCACTGGCTAAGAAAGGAGAAGACAGTGGGCAGAGGTCTCTTGTTTGATTTACCTACATAGCCCAAGTGCCTAGGACAGTGTCTAAGTACATAA
>CM053410.1:60346194-60402541 GCA_028644305.1 Xerus rutilus
CAAGACATGGACAATGAATACTCTCTTATCTAAGTGCCTCTGTACATCCCACTTCCGCATTCTTAGCTCAGTAACAGGACACCTACCCCCTCCTCTATATAAGCCTGTATCTCTCCTCAATAAATCAGTTCCTGCTTAAGACAGAACTCTCCGGCTCAGGCGTGGTAATTGCGTGCCGGACGACTTTACCATTCTCAGCCATCGTGTCGGGGGCTCCCGGGGATCCCCTCCTCCCCGCTGATCGAGGGGGGAGACTGATACCTGGCTGGGAGGACCCTGACACATAATAGGTGTTTAATGAACATTTGATAAGTCAATGTATGAATGAATGTGATGTAAGAGCCCTGAAGGAAAAAGAAGGCACTCATTTGAGAAGGAGGAGCATTTGAAGCAAGTTTGATAAAGGGACTATTTACTTATACCTTTGCATAGGCAGGCGATGGTTAATTTTATGTGTCAACTTGACTGGGCTAAGTGATGCCCAGATATCTGGTTAAACATGATTTCTAGATGTGGGAGGGTGTTTCCAGGAGAGCTTCGCATTTGAGTTGGGAGACAAAGTAGAGCAGATGGCCCTCCCCAATGTGGATGGGTATCACTCAATCCATTGAAGGCCTGAATAAAATAAAAATGTGCAGGAAGGGAAGGTCCAATCCATTCTCTGCTGACTGTTGAACTGGGGACACTGCTATGGTTTGAACATTTCCTCCCAAATTCATGTTGAAATTGTCAATGAATGGTGTTGGAAGGAGGGGCCTTTAAGAGACGATGAGGTCATGGGAGCTCTGCTGACATGAAGGGACTAGTGCTGTCATATCAGGTGAGTCCTGGTGGATGTGGAGTCTTGATGCCAGGGAGCCGTTTGGTCCCCATGCCGCTGTTTTGTGCATGCTCACTTGCCTTTCCGCCATGTTGTGGCTTAGGAAGATTCTGGCACCATGCTCTTAGACGGCTCGATCTCCAGAACCATGACCGAATAAACTTCTACTGTTTGTAAATTTCTCATTCTGTGGTCTTCTATTATAACAGGAGAAAACAGATGAAGCTAGACATCCATCTTCTCCTGTCCTGGGCCCTTCTGCTCTTCTCCCTCCTGGGACCTTCCTATTTGAACTGGAATCTACAGCATCAGCTCCGCGGCCCTCAGAGCTCGGAACTACACCAGGCTTTCCAGGTCTCCAGCTTGCACATGGCCAAGGGTGGGACTTCAAGGCTTCCAGAATTGCATGAGCCAACATCCCTCTGTCTGTCTGTCTGTCTGTCTATCTATCTATCTATCTATCTATCTATCTATCTATCTATCTATCGCTCTCTCGTTGGTTCTGTTTTTGTGGTGAATCCTAACGCAGAAGGTAAGGGGAAAGCATAAGTCAGAGGTAGCACCTCAGCACAGTGGGGACTGTGACCATCTCAGATCTAGAGGCACAGAAGGAAGAATCATTAACAGAACCTTTAAGGAGAGACTGGTATAGAGGGGCCCCTTGAGAGGAGCTGTGGCTTCACTGGAGGAATGAATGGAGCCAGCCTCAGACAGCCCCGGGGGGAAGGGGACAGGAAATCAGTGCCCCTTCCCTGCTCCTCCCCTGCCCTCTCCCTCTCTGCTGGGGCTGCCTTTACCGGACACAGTCAGAGCTGCTGGGGTGGAGTTGCCAGTGCAGGAAGGCCCAGGGGCAAGCAGAAGACATCCAGCACTGAATGGAAGGCTCCTCGTCTCAGACAAACCAGCTCTGGTTCCTGGACACTGATGCCATGTTGCTCTTGCTTCTCCTGTGACCCCCGTGGGAGTTTCCAGATTCTCCTGGTCACTGAGGAGCGGGGACCCCTTCAGCTATTTCCTCTTGCTGTCCACATTCAGGAAGGCTCCCCAGCATTGTCTACCAGCCCCAGCTCCTTCTCTGCTCCCAGAACTTGCCCAGCCTTCAATCATGGTCCCTTTGCCTGGGCCCTGTTGACATTTTAAATCGGATAACTTTGTAGGAGGCTGTCCTGTACCCTGTAGGATGTTTAGAAGCATGCTGACCTCTGCCTGCTAGATGCCAGTGTCAAGGCCAGATGCCTCCCACACCAAGCTGTGATCACCAAAGACGTCTCTAGATACTACCAAATGCCTCCCCTCCCCCACTGCCTCCTTGAGAAGCAAGATCAGCCCCAGCTGAGAATCGCTGCCTTAAACTGACTGTTGTTGAGGTGACCCCTGGGACCAACCCTGCCTTTTACACTGAAAACCAAGAAACTCTGCTTCCTTGCTTCCTGAGGCTCATCGGAACTCTACATTTTGAATCCAGTCAGTGACACAATTAGCCCACGCAAGCAGAGCCATTGGCAGGCATGAGCAGATCGCAATTTTTGGAAGAGAGCGACACAAGAATATATACATCTACAATGGGAAGCTGTTTAAATACAGATCAGATGTATTTATTTATTCCCCACCTTGTTCCAAAACAGATTTCAGGCAGCTTAAAGTGAATTGAAACAAGTAAGGGGAGAGGAGACAAAAGAAAAGTAAGAGGGAGAATTTTAGTCGGAGGTTGGTACACCCGATGTATGCAACGAAGCATTATGTGCTTGCTAAAGATGGGCCATAAATTTAGCTCTGAGTTCTTTAGCATCCAACTCAAAAAGGGAAGCAGGACAAGTTACAGTGCTGGTGGGGAGGCTTTCATCACCCAGGCCTTAGGGCTCAGCTGCCATGACATCTGCTTTCCCACGGTGGCTTGTCTCTAGGCTTGCGGCACCTGCTAGAGGCAATATGTGGCTGGGATTAACAGACTCACTGTGACTAAGTGAGTTTGGAATCCAACCTTGAACCTTTCTTGGGAGGCGCTGGCTGAGATGCCCAGACCAGGCCTAGAATTATTTTAGGAACTGGAGGGAGTAGCTTCCAAGAGTAGAATGGAACACCATGCTTCATTTTTGTTTCCCTTCTTCTCCTTCTCCTTCTCTTTCTTCTTCTTCCTAGCTATTATTATGTCTCTTTAGCATACAATTTGTCTCACTTTGGGAATAAGGAGATGATCATCATTTTACAGGTAAAACTAAAAATGAATGTTTATTGAGCACTTACTATGGACCAGGTCCTCTGTTAAGTGCTTTATATGTATTATCTCACTAAATCTTCACAATGACCCTATAGGCAGATACAGGTTAGAAGATCAAGGTTTGCGATTAGGAAAGGAAACTGAGGCTTATGAAAGTTACGCAACTATCCTAAGTTCTCATAACTAGTCAGTAATGGAGCAGGGACTGCAACCAGCCTGGCTTCACTCCAGAGCCAATAAACAGGCTATGTGGCTCTCCTGCCTCTAGTGGGAAAGTTGGAGATAGAGAAGAAAAGGAGCCACAACATCAACTGAGTGGCAAGATGGACAGATTTCTAATACAGATTCCAGGCAGTATTTCCTCTACCCTTGGGCTCCCTACCTTTGCATTGCTGGGGGGAGGGGGAGAGAGGAGGCGAGCAGCTTGTTTTACAAGGGAAAGATTGAACCTATCTTTATTTAAAATTTAGGTATTTTGTTCATATGAACTTTTTTGCAGTCATTTTGATTTTTTAAAAAATATTGCATTTAAACATTATTTATCTTAATGACTGAGCTTTGTGGCCGCCCTAAAATTTTTCATGCCTGAGGAATATGACTCACTCTCGTTACCCTAGTCATGGCCCTGGAAGGAGGAATAGAGAGTACAGAAGCTCCCAGAGAGCCTGGCACTGACCGTCACACATGACCTACTCCTGGCTTCCCTCCTCAGGCCAGCTGGGGTCCATTGCTCAGTCATAGCGTCCCTGTGCCGTGAGAGGAAATCATCATCTCTCTACTCTCTGACAACCAGGGCTGATGTAAGAGCCATGGGGAGAGGTGACGGGAAAAACAAAAACAAAAACAAAAAACGACCTTACGGGGCTGTCTCTTCTCATTATCAAACCAAATATTCCCAGTCTTGGTGGCCACCCTGCTACCAGCAAGGATTATGAGCCCATTTAAGAGGTATAGAAACTGAGATTCAGGGTCCAGGTGCCTGACGTGAGGTCACAGAGCCACTGTGGGATTCTTTGTCCAGGGCTTTCTCCAGCACTCTGACCCACCCTCAGGCCTGGGCTACTCGGGGCCTGCCAGAGAGCAGGAGCCATTGGCTTTTGTCCCTGATCACCCTTACATAGCCTCCCCTCTCCAGAAGTCTGAGAGCTGCCTCTCTGTATGCCTCAGCAGGCTGCAAAATCCAATCCACTCCAGTCCGTGGGGAAAGCAAATGGACTCTGCAGAGAAAACGTAAGATGTTGTCTGAGTTAATAAGATAACAATTTAATATGTTTCTCTCCCCTCCCCCCAGCCTCTGTCTTAAACAAGCTAGCAGTGTTCACAGTTTGCCTTTAAGTAATTTAGGGAAGGCATTTGAAATTCCCATCTGCCCTGCTCCCGAACCAGCGATGTTTCTTGTCACCCGCTAACAGCATTTAAAATATTTACAGCCCTTTCTTTGCCCTGGGGGTGTATCAGAATAAATCATTGTTACCACCAATAAATCAAAAATTAATCTCCAGAAAGCTCGATGCCTGTCTTATCCCTGAAATAACAAGTAGCAGAACCTATCCAAGTGACATGGCATCAGCTCAATCGGTGTCTCCCTGGCATCCCCAGGGAGAAGGTGAATTATAGGCGAGGAAGCCAGGGTGCCACACTGCCCCCTGGTGGAGCTGCTTGGCACCAGTGATCCCCGCTGGGATTGAACCTGACAAGCCGCCTTCATTATCATCCTAAGGCTTCCCAGACTCCACAGTCCCTGTTTATCCAGAGAAGGGCTTTTGTTCTGAAACATGAACCTCATCCTTTGCCATTTTTTTCTTCTCATAGCTTTCTCTTTCCTCCTTTGACATATCTCCTTTCATCTTCTCAGCATCTCTTTCTCTCTTGCCCGACTCGTTCCTTAAATACTATTGATCTTTTACTTTCCCTTCCTCTCTCTCTTTCCTTTAAAAGCTCTCTCCCTCTGCTTCCTTCCTCCTTTCTCTCTTGCCCTGGAATTTTGGATGGAAGAGTTAGCAATCTAACATGTAGACCATGTGCTAAGTATCATAGTAGGCAACTGGTATAGCTCAGCTAATCCCCAAACGTTATTCCACAACATTATCCTCATTTTACAGACAAGAAAACTGAGGTTCAGAGAAGTTAAGGAACTGATAAAATATGTAAGCTTATAAATGGTAGACTCCAGAACCCACACTCCTACTCTGCCACAGACGGTCTTAAAAGTTGGAAAGTTTGGAAGTTATGTTGACTGCAATTTGGATTCATCAAACCTTTTAAATCAAGAAGTCAACATTATAAAAAATTTAAAACCTGTGTTTTAGAGATATTTATCTGTGAGAAAATAGGTGAAAACGGTTCACATTTGTTAATTCCAAATGGTAGATACAGAGATGGTTATTGTATTGTTTATTCCTAATGTCTTTTTCTATTTATATATGTAATGTTTTATAACTTCTTTTTAAGTTAGAGAAACGTTCATTCTTGGGACTGTGTGGAAAATGGAAGGGCTTGGTGATCTGGAGATGAATTAGGGGACTGTAGAGAAATTCATACATTTGGCATGGTGGCCTACATAATGGCCATGGCAGTGAAGGGAACAAGATGTTTTCAAAAGACATTAAGGAAGTTTAACGAGCAGACCTTGGTGATCTTTTGGAAGAGAGAGACGAAGAAAGAGGATAACATCAGGATTCTTTTGACTTCGACAAAATTGGATTGGTGGAGTGCCAGAGCAGCTCCACCAGGGGGCAGTGTGGCACCCTGGCTCCCTTTGCCTATAATTCACCCTCTCCCTGGGGATGCCTGAGAGACATCCATTGAGCTGATGCCTTGTCCCCTGGATAGGCTGTGCTACTTGTTGAGACAAGGAAGTGGGAAGTGCTGGGATTCACTGCGGGGTCTCATGGGCAGTTGTCTACCTGGATTTAGAGCTAGGCTGGAGGGTAGACTTGGGGAGACATTCACCAGGATCCTGTCACTTCAGAAGGGAGCAGGTGTGAGAGAAGAGACCTAAGTAGGGACTGCAGGGAACCAAGAGGATGGTCAGAGAAAAGGTACCTTCGACTATAAGGCTAGAGAGACAATCAGGAATGTGTGTTCTCATGGCAGCCAAGCGGGAAGTGAGTTCTCATGGCCATTAAATAGGAGAACCAGAAAGTAGTGTCCTCCTGACTCCTTTCTCCATCTTCTGATACCTCAACCTCTCTCTGTTAACTTCACCTTTATCCTCAGCTTCCTTAAACTAAGTGAAGGAAAATATAGACAGAGGCTAAAACCATACCTCCCTTCCCCCACCCACCAACAGCAGCTGGGTGCCCCGAGGTGGAGTGAGTTTCAGTAGACCTACACTGGGAGCTTCTCACGGTTGTGTCCCTGCTTTTCCTTTTTACATGACTGGTCCTCAAAGCATGTGGAATTGAATTGTTCTCTTTCTTTTCTGCTTCTTTGTTTTCTATTCTTATATCTACTTAATAGACTTTCTACATGCCTTCTAGTAATAGAGTTCTTTCTTGTTATTATCTCTGTGTTCCTACTTGAGTTTAGAGAATTTATGTTTGTCACAAACACAAAATAACACATGCTCATTGTAGCAAATTTGGAAAAAGCAGCACAGTGCAAAGAAAATTAAATCTGCTCACAATTCTACCACCCACAGATAACCACCATTATTAAGGGTTTGGTATATTTCCCTTCCTTTTCTTTTCTCTACATATATGTATACTTTCTAAAGTTTTCAGAAATGCACCATAATCAGAATGTATTATGTAGGGTACGTTCTACTGCAACAATAAAAATGACCCCAAATTTACCATGCATTAACACATTAGAAGTTCCTTTGTTGTTTCTGTAACAATCTGTTTTTTAGTAGGAAGGAGGGATACCGGGGATTGAACTCAGAGGCACTCAACCACTGAGGCACATCCCCAGCGCTATTTTGTATTTTATTTAGAGACAGGGTCTCACTGAGTTGCTTAGCACCTTGCTTTTGCTGAGAATGGCTTTGAACTTGCAATCCTGCTGCCTCGGCCTCCTGAGCCTCTGGGATTATAGGCCTGTGCCACAGCACCCAGCTTCCTATAACAATCTTGGCTGATTGTTTGAGTTTGCAGGGCAACTCTGCTCCACAGAGTGATTCAGGGTCCTGAGTTCCTTCCATACTACAGCTTCACATCTTCTTAAGCTCCTATTATTGCTTCTGTTCAGTTCTCAAGAAGGGAAAGAGAGCATGGAGGAGGCACCCTCACTTCTTTAGATGCCCTGGCTCAAAAATGGCACACACTACTTCTATTCAGGCTCCATGGGTGATAACTTTGTTAAGTGTTCCCACCTAACAGCAAGGGAGGCTGGGAAATGTAGTCCAGCAATATGCTACAGCCAGCCAGTGGTAACAGTCCACAGCTAGGTCTTTGTGCAACGTGGAGATAGTGCTATTTTTGTGTCCTGTGGTACTTCCCACAAGCTCCCTGAGTTCTACCCCATCTGAACTGTTCTCTGCAAGTGCCCTACTCCCCACACTTCATTTGCCTTACACCTGCAGTCACACCCTTCGCAGATGTTGTCCTCAGCAACAGGAGCTCCTCTGACTACCCTAATTCCCTTCAGCAGACCAGGGGCTTCTCCTCTGTACTCTTGTACATCACACTAAGGTGAGAGATGATCCAGTTGCTCACCAGCTAGGCCAGGAACTTCCTGAGGGCAGCATCTGTGTCTCCCATCATCTGATGCACAATCTGAAGTCAGTACTTATGTTGAGTTCTATTGCACAACAAGTACACCATGTGCATTTGCTGAGCAAGAAGAGGAATGAGGAGAAAAAGAGTGGTCACGCTGCCTGGTGCAGCAAGTCAGGAAAGACGAGTAACTCAGAGTGAAGGGCAGGACATCTTGATGATTTTATTTTCTTTTCTTCTTTTCTTTTGGTACCAGGGATTGAACCCAGGGGTGCTTAACCACTGAGCAACATCCCCAGCCCTGTTTTTTTTTTTTTTTTAAGTTAGAGACAGGATTTCACTGAGTTGCTGAGCACCTCACTAAATTGCTGAGGCTGGCTTTGAATTTGCGATCCTCCTGCCTCAGCCTCCCGAGCCACTGGGATTACAGGCATGCACCACTATGCCCTGCTCTGTGATTGTTTTTAAGGTAGTGTGTTGATGTGAAGATTCTTTAGACGGAACACAAAGATATTAGAGGAAACCAAGAGGAAGTAAGACTCACTCACAAAGAGAAAACAAAGTGTTTCTCCAGTCCCCATCATTCAATTACAGTGGTCCCACCTCCACCCAGCCAGGCTCCCCAGTCCTGCTCCAATGAAAAAACAGTGGGAAAGTTGGTGGGCACCTAAATGCTAGACCTGGCAGTGCTCCTGGGGCCATTACTCTCCCAGAGAGGTCGCAGCAGAGAGGCAGGGGTGGGCTGGAGATAGAATGAGGTTTTAGAAGATGTGGAGACAGCCAGTGAAGACTGTTTTGGGCTGCTTGTTTGTGAAAGGAAGAAGAAGAGCATGTTAAGCTAGAAAGAGATACGAATTCAATACAGGGCTTTTGGAGGTGGGCGTTGCCTTGTTTTTTAGTTCTTTGATAGTTATTGGAGGAACTTGGACATGTTGATGTACTGAAGTGAAAATTTAAGAAGAGGCAAATTAGCTGGGTACAGTGGTGCACACCTGTAATCCCAGCACTTAGGGAGGCTGAGACAGGAGGATCACGAGTTCAAAGCCAGCCTCAGCAACGGCGAGGCGCTAAGCAACTCAGTGAGACCCTGTCTCTACATAAAAACACAAAATAGGGCTGGGGATGTGGCTCAGTGGTCGAGTGCCCCTGAGTTCAATCCCTGGTACCAAAAAAAAAAAGTAGAGGCAAATTGGACTCCATCAAAATGAAATACATTGTGCTCCATTGTTAAGAAAATGAAAAGACAAATAAATACATGAATATGTATATATAAACATATATATACATACCGAGAATACTTATACATTATATTTTCATATGGACTCTTCATAAAAGGAGATACCAATGGCCAGTGAGCAGATGAAAAGATGCTCAACATCTTTAATAGTGAGGAAATAAAATTAAAACCCCAAGGAAAGGCCACTAAACGTTCATTAAAATGACAAAAACTAAAAATGTCAACATAGAACGCGAATGAAGAGTGAAGCAACTGGAGCTCTCACGTTGCTGACAGGAGTCAGATGGCCCAGCCACTCTGGAAACTAATTTGGTTTCTTATAAAGAAAACATATTTACCATGCAATTCAAAAATTCCACTTCCAGGTATTGATCCAAGGGAAATGAAAACATGTCCACACAAATATCATATACAAATATTCATAGCAATTGGATTCATTTCTGTTTTTCATCTTGTCTCCATTCTCAGGGGTACATTCAACCCAAATGTCCACCCATAGGTAAGTGGATAAGTAAATCATAGAGTATCTGTGCACTGGCATACTACTTGGCCATAAAAAGGTGAACTATTGAAATCTACAACAATACGATGAATAAAGGACTTTATGTGGAAGAAAAGAAGCCAAATGTAAAAAAGTGCATAGTCTATCATGCCCGTCAGATGAAATTCTGTTATAGTCCAAGCTCATCTCTAATGACAGAAGCCTGCTGGGGACTGGAATGAATTTGGGAATTGATGGCACTTGGCAGCTACGTGGAGTGATAGACCTGTTCTCTATCTTTTTTTCCCCATATTTTTTATTGGTGTATTATTGTCGCACATAATGGCGGGATTCCTTGTTACATATTTGTACATGCACGTAATGTAACAATATAATTTGGCCAGTATCACTCCCCAGTATTTCCCCTTTCCCTGCCCTGCTCTCCATCTTGGTGGTTGTGCCAGTGCTTATAGAGGTGTATTGATTTGTTAAGACGCACCTATATGTTAAAATGGTCACATTTTGTTGTATATAAATTACACTTCAACAAAGCTAATCATACCATTTAAAAAACACAGGAGGAAAAAAATAATGAGACCGAGTTCTAAGTATAAATGGGATCAGGATCATAACTAAAAGGGCTGATCTGAAATAAAACAAGATGCAATTTTTTCTCTGTACTCTACCTAGGAGGGAGTGCTGGAGAGTATTGGGACTCTGGGATTGTTCCTGTGCAGGGGTAGGGGTCTTGGGGGTCAGTAAGTCAGGCAGAGCTGCAGGGATATGAATGACCCAGCACTTATCTTCCACAGGGAGATTATAAAGGCCCCTGTTCCCGCAGGTGTAAAGGTGGACCAGGTGGATTTCAGAGGTTACTCAAGGGCACAGCCTTAGTTCCTATTTGTAAAGCCGTTTTGCAATTGCAGTATAACATCAGCTCCTTAAACCACCCAGGAGGCCTAGAGATCTCAGGATGCCTCTGACCACACATTATCATGCAGCTGGAACTGCAGCCTTTTGTTGTTGTTTTTTGCCTTGGGTTTTAAGGCAAAAGAGACAGCCCAGCGAATTCTTACACATGTTATTTGGAAGTATTGTGACAGCCAAGAAATTGGGCTGGTGTCAAGAGAAACCACAGTGGTTGCTTCCTTTTTATTATTTTTTAAAAAGCAATTTTGATCTTTCAAGCCCTGTGAGAAAAAAGTTTACTAAATATACCTCTGTGGGGGTGTGTGTTGACTCAAGCGTTTATCTCCTCTGATCTCTGGAGGGTGCGCTCATCTTCGGCTGGCCCTCTGCTGCTGCACAGGCTCCTTCCCTCGTGGGCCCCCACTCCCAGGCTTCTGGGATAAGAGGCAAAGGCCAAAGCACTTTCTAGAGAAGATGGGCCTGTTCCTCTCCTCGCCACATTTGCCTTATGATTACAAAAGGCAGAACACCAGCCGGGCTTGGTGGCTCACGCTTGTAATCCCAGCACTTAGGGAGGCTGAGACAGGAGAATCGCCAGTTCAAAGCCAGCCTCAGCAAAGGCCAGGCGCTAAGCACCTCAGTGAGACCCTGTCTCTACATAAAACACAAAATAGGGCTGGGGATGTGGCTCAGTGGTTGAGCACTTCTGAGTTCAATCCCTAGTACCAAAAAAAAAAAAAAAAAAAAAAAACGCAGAACACCATCATAAGCAAAAGAAGCCAATTGATGGCGTATGTAGCAAAAGGTCCCGGAGCAGAGCAGACTGTGGCCAGGCTGGATTAGGGCCCCAGCTTCTCCTGTGGGAGGATTTCAGTCATCTCTGTTTGCCTTGCCTTTATGTTGGCTTCGGTCTAGGATCCATTTGTAGCAATTTGGCAGCAAAATCTGTACCCCAAATTCTCATCAGCTTCTTATTCCTCTGATGAAATTTGGGGTATTGAATTATTGGCTCCTCTGACCTAACTTGGGTCACATGCCCATCTTTGAACGAATCATTGTCACTGGGGAAAGGCAATTGCTGATTCATTGCTTAGGACCTTGACTGGGAACTCATGGGCCTGAGAGAAATGAGAGAGCCCCCTCCCACAGCAATATGATAAGAAGAATGACTACAGGATAGGATGTGGATACTGAGGCCCAAATGTGCACTGTCTGCCACACTCAGAAGCACTGGGCATGTTCTTCAAAGCTGACTATCTGGTCCACCCTACTTAGAAGAAGAAGCAAGGTCAATGGGCTTCCAAATTCCTCCAGGGCTTGACTAAACCCTTCAGGAGCAGATGTAGTACCTGCCCGCCCTTGGAAAGAGAGAGAGCTAAAGAATTCCTTGGTATAGCAACTCAGCTCTCAATAGTGAAGCTATGGCAACAACCTAGGTGTCCTTCAACAGATGAATGGATAAAGAAAATGTGGTATATATACACAATGAAATATTACTCAGACATAAAGAAGATGAAATTATGGCATTTGCTGGTAAATGGATGGAACTGGAAAATATCATGCTGAGAGAAATAAGTCAATCCCAAAAGACCAAAGGCTGAATGTTCTCTCTCATTTGTAGATGCTACAAATGAGAGAGTAGCGGGGGAATAATAGAAGTCCATTGGACTAGACTAAGGGAAATGAGAGAAGAGGGGAATAGGAAAGACAATTAATTGGATACAACTTTCCTAGCCTTGTATTTGTATACATGACCAGGGTAACGCCACCTCATGTACGACCACAAGTGTGGGAACCTAAATAGAATAAGTTCTACTTTATGTATGTGTATTCTGCCAAAATACTTTCTACTGTCATGTATAACTTAAAATAAAAAATGAAAATATTGAAAAAAAAAAAGAATTTTTTGGAGCAGTTTCCAAGTCTTTCATACTTTGGTCCCAACTTTGTTTTCACTTCCTCTCTAATTGAATCCTCTGCTCTATTCTAACTAATCTCATTTAGTGTAATAGAAAAACTCAAGTTCAAATTGCCCAGGTTAGGCTGCAGCCCCACCATTTACTATTTGTACAATCTTGAGCAGGCTATTCTCTGGGCCTGTTTCCTTCTCAATCAAGTGTGGATAATAATAGTACATAACTGAGTGATATTATGTTGAAAGGAATAAAAGAGAAATACCTGGAGTGCTGGCATTTCTCCTTTGTCTCCAACCTGAAGTTCATGCTCAGCCCTTACTCACCCTGCATGGAGCCCAGAAGACCCGTGCCTTTTTTTTGGCCTGCTTTGCCCTCTGCCTCCTGATTAGATTTGGTGATGGGGTTGGACTATTCCATACCTGAACCTGTGTCACCTCTCTGGCAGTGGCTCCACTGATTGCAGCTCCTGCCCTATGTCCCCTGCTCCATGACACCACCTCTTACTCTTTCCTTTGGTGACATCATTTGCTTCCGTTGTCAGCCCTTAATGTAGAGATGGCTTCACACAGTTGCTAAAGCCCTAAGTTCCCTAATAGTCTATATTTGTCCCTTAACCTTGCCCATAGCTCTGTCAAATCTCTTCATTAATGTATCTTTACCTACACAACACTGCTTCCTGCTGAGAACTTGGCTAATACAATCATTGGTAATTGGAAGAGTGGTTCTGAGAAACAAGCTTCAAAATGAGATTCTGAGACCCAGTTTATCATTTATTTAATGAAGACATAAATGGCCTAATTGCTCAGGGAAATTGGACACTGGTGTGGCATGAAGTAACATTGAGATTATTCAAATTATTAGTGATGTTGATGTAAAATGGAAAGCCAGTGCAAAGTAAGATTCTAAGTGACTGCCGCAATTGATTGCTATGGCAACGGTGAGAAATACAATAGCTGCAAAGCGGGCTGGCTACTTCTGCCTGTGGTGGAGAATTTGAGAGAAAGAAGAGAAACAGAGACAGACACACAGAGAAGCTTTGAGCCTCAAACTCAAGAGATGGATGTAGAACCAGAAAGTTTCTAAGGAGGCCTGAAAAGAATCTCTTATCTCATGCAGCTCAGAAAAGACATAGCTGTGAGTCAGGCCTGAAATGTAATTGCATGGGCTGAGGATATGCAAAGCCTATTAAGAGCACAACCTTATCAAGTGTCTATACTAACCTTAGGGCATCAACTAGGAAGGAGTAGGACCCCGAGAGTGGCGTGAGGACATTTTGAGTGACACAAATGAAACTGAGATGCTGGAACCCTAGTCCTCCTGAATCTCCTTCCCTAGAGAACACTGTCCCCTGCATGAAGACTTCTCACAAGACAGTGGCCTCGTGAGAGGCTGTCTGTTGTCCTCAGCTCTAGCCTCAGTTATCTCACTGCCTTCAGGCTCAGGATGAGAGTTACATCTCATAACAGCCCAGAGGGAACAAAGAAGATTTTCCCCAGAAAGAGATAGTTATTCTTCCAAAGGAATTCCAGAACCTTTCCATTTGTTGCATTGGCAGGAACCTCAGAACATGTATGGGCATAGATTCCAAGAGTATTAGGCCAAGGAAGATAAAAGATAGTTGGATTGGACCAAATTAGTCAATATCAGTGAATTCACCTGGGATTCAAGATGTAATATAATAGCTTAAGCAGCTGGGAGTGGCTGTAATAGTTTATCTGGTTGAGTAATTAAATCCTTGATCTAACAGTGCTATATCTAATGGGGCTTAGAATGCCAGACTTCCTCCAGCATGTTGTAGAAGGAATTTGAAGCTTAGTGTGATGGGAAATTGAAATGTAGCTATTATATGTAACTTGTTTAATCCCTCCCATAAGGCCCAGAGAACACTCCCCTCATAAAAGCCTTTAAAAATTCATCTGTAAGAAGAACAATAGTTTTCTTGAAAAGCTCTGTGGTGGCTGACCAGAGATGACAGTGGGAGGTGTTGCCATTGAATTGGGGTCTCTAATGCTAATGGTAATAATGGAAACCCACAGTGACAGTTGGAGGAGTGATTGGACCAGTTTTCAAATCTGATGACTTGAGGTGAGCTCAATTATTCTAGGTGACACTAGGTGAGCTCAATTATTCTAAGTGGCACCAGGTAAGCTCAATTATTCTAGGCCAGAAAGATAGAATGGTAATCAGTTTTGCCCCACATGGATTTATGTGGTAACTCATTGATCTGTATCAGCACAGTCCAGTGGAAATATATTGTGAGGCACATTTGTAAATTTTAAAATTTCTAAAAGTCACATTAAAAAGTAAAAAGAAACAGGTGACAATAACTTTAATATTTTAACTCATTGTATCCAAAGTGGTATTTCAATGGGCAAACAATATAAAGCTATTAATGAGACATTTTACATTATTTATTTATACAGTCTTTGAAATCCAGTGTACATTTTCCATGTAAGCATATCTCAACCGGGACTAGCCATATTTCAAGTGCTCAATAGCTACATGTGGCTAGTAGCTACCTATTGGAGACTATAGAGGCATATAATTGGGAAAACTATCATTTTGGTGAATATCAACCTGATTCAAACAGCCATAGTGATAATTCTTACCTTCTTGCCCAGATCTCTGAGATCAAGTGGTTCATAAACCCAGAACCCTTTGAAGCAGAGACCAGATCCCTTTTAGGAAGAAACCTGAAATATGACCTCGAGTATACTCTGTAAATTTCCTTCAAGCCTTCTCCTGAGCTACCTGAGAAGCCATCTGCTAGGGTGACCAGACATAAGAGAACAGTAAAAACTCAGACCTGGCAGAGGTTATTGTATACTAACTCTGAACGGATGTTAATCTGTGGAGATGGTAAAAGTCACCATGGTCTATTAACCGGAGTGGAGACTCACGCAGATCTGGTGATGAATGGAATCTTGGCCAGAGCTGTCTGACAGCACTCTAGCAAGCCCTTGGCCTGAGCCTGTAGCTGCTTCTCCAGTTCTTGAGAGTAGAGCTGAAATAGCCACAGACAGTAACAGGAAGAATCCACCTTGGTTCCCTGCACCATGGAATGGGAACTATTAGGGTGAGAGAGGTCCAGAGGAAGGGTCTGGAAAGCTAACATTACACATCCTCCCACCTGCAAAAAGGGGAAATCAAAAGCAATTGTACATTCCTGAAGGTACTGTAGAGATTAGAGTCGCTGTCAAAACCATAGAAGATGAAGGATGGTGGTTCCAAAGATCTCTCTGTTTAATACCTACTTGGTCAGGGAAGAAGACCTACAGAATGACCAGATTGTCCTAAAGTTGGCTGGGTGTTTGCTGCTGACTCCAGCTCCTGCCCTGGTTGTCCTGTCATTACTAGACCAATGGTAGCTGGTCTATCACTGTTGACCTGGAAAATGGTTCTTTCCCATCTTAATTGGTAAGAGCCATCAGAAGCCATTGGCTTTCACCTGGCTGAGACATTCATGGTCTTCAGGGTTATGTCAACTCTTCTCTCTATCCTAAGATAACCCAAAGGAGCCTTTGTACTTCACAGGACTGCCCACTGGTCCCTTCCTTGATGACACTATGTCAGTTGAACCTGGTAAGCAGGATGCTTCAAGAACCCTTGAAGTCTTTGTCAGACATAGGCATGGCAGAGGGAGGGAAGAACCTCTATGAAATGTAGGAGCTGATGAAATTCCCAGGGGTTCAGTGGCAAGCACACTGTGGGTTGGCCCTTCCAAACGTAAAATTAAATTGTTCCACTTTTTACTGTGCGCCACAAAGACAAAAGCCCAGTGCCTGATGGATCTCTGAATTCTAGAAGACACATTAGGGTATTACACCCTGGCGCATTTACTCAACAACCCAGGAGGCTGTCATTTTAAGGAGGGTCACTGAGCAATAGAGAACTCTGTAGCAAGTCCAAGGTGCAGTACAAATTGCTTGGCCACTGAAGTCTTATGATCCAGCAGATGAAATGGTATTAGCATTCAGACACTTTGTCTAAAGAATACCAAGTGAACCCCAAACCTTTGATTGAAGGATACCGAGTATCTATGTGACTTGAGCTGTTCATTATGAGCTGGGTTGTTATCTCACTCCCCAAATTCTAAAGCTAGGTATGGACAGGAGCATCCCATTATTAAATGGAGATTTCCTATACAATTCCTGGCCTGTGTGGGTTTGGAAAACATGGGGAAATGGACAGAGAATGCCATTGCACCTGTCCCCCCGTTCCTCGATCTACATAAATGACCCCATGGGAAATTTCCTGTGACCAGTATACAGAAGAAGGGAAAACCATAGGCCTGGTTTATAGATAAGTCTATTTGTATCACAGCATCAGCTGGAAGTGGACAGCCGATGCATTGTGACCTTACTCAGCAATGGCCCTGAGTGACAGTGATGAAGAACAACTTCCCAGTGGGCAGAAACTTGGACAAAGTATCTGATTTGCTTAAAAAGAAACATGGGCTGAAATGCAAATTTTCTCATCTCCTGGGCAGGGGCTCGCTGGTTAGTTTGACTGGTCAGGTACTTGGAAAGATGAAAAGTGGAAGAAGGCTGACATGACAAAAAGACCTGGGCAGGAAGTATGGGGATGACACTGTGGGGATGGAGGGAGACTGTTAGGCCATTGATGGTCCCGAGAAATGTGAAGCAGAGTGCGTTCACTGCCATGGAAGTTTCCAAAAATATGGGAGGCAAGATGACTCACTTTGTGGCCATTGTGACTTTCTCTGCTCCAAGTGCCATGCTGCCTGTTACATGGGCCCATTATAAAGTAGCCATAGTGGCAAAACAGGTCACAGTAACGGAATTTCCTTTCACCCAAACTTATCCGGCCATCGGAAACCAGCCAATCACCTAACTTTGGAAGTCCTTCCACCTTGGAAGGGGCAGGGCCTTGTCTTCCTGGGAACAGATCCACACAGTCTGTGCACAGATTGACCTTCTGTGCCTCAATGGAGCCCTTCTGTCAACACAATCATCAGGGAGCCTACAGAACCCCATTGAGATGTCGTCTTGGACAACCTTGTTTCTGACAAAGGAATGCCTCGTAATACAAAATACTGCAGCAAGATCTGGGGTTGTAGTTCAGTGATAGAGTGTTTTTGCCTGGCCTGTGTGAGGTACTGGGTTCGATTCTCAGCACCACATAAAAATAAACAAATAAAATAAAATAAAGGTATTGTGTCCATCTACAACTAAAAAAAAATATTTAAAAAATATTGCAGCCATAGGTTCATGTTCATGGACTTTTGTGAGCTTCCCATGTACCCCATCGCCTCAAGGCAGCTAGCCTGATAGAAGAGCATATGAGCTGTGGAGGCTCACTTATGATCCTAGCAGGGTGACAAGCCCTGAGAGATTAGATTGCTGTTCTAGAGGATGCCATATGTGCTTTAAATCTGTGACCAAATGCTAATGCCTTTTCCCTTAAAGTTAAAGCATAAAGATCTGAAAACCAGGCAGAAAGGAGTGACACTTTTCACAATTACCCCTAATAATACACTTAAAGGTTTGATGAGCACCTTTCTCCTGGTGTTGACAGATTTGGAGGTCCCGCAACTCTCAAGGGAGGAATAAGAAAATATTCATAATTTCATCAAACTGGAAGTCGACCTTGCCCGTTATCCCTAAGGGGCTTCCCTTGACACTAAACCAGTAGGGTTCAATAAGGGGCTTCCAAGTCTGGCTAAGCCCATTGGTTCCAGTGGCCAAGAGGAAATTAGGCTGCTGTTCTGCCCCAGGACAACTGGCTGTTTCAGGGTCCTGGGGGGGATGACTCTAGAATGCCATCCACCTTGACCTTGCCAAAGGCAGAAGGGACTCGCCAGCTGGCTCAGAGAAACAACAGGCTGGAGGGCCCTGGCTGGGTGCCATTGCTCATCCTTCTCCAGCCCGAGTGAGCGAGAAGACAAGGTTTGTGGAGTGTGATCCAATCCAACAAACACTGATTGGAAAGCTTTTGGAGGTAACAATGCTTCACAACCAACCAGAAGGTTCATGAAATGAATTGTTCTGGTAAATTGAGCTTTCTGAGTAACTAAGTTTTATTCCGAAAACTTGTTAAATATCTTCCCGAAACGTCTGACTCTGCTTTTTTCCCCCGCCACGAGCACAGCCTGATGAGCATGGTGGATGCTTTCTTTGATGAACAGGGATGTTAAAGAGGCTCAGGATGATTATTTCCAGAAGGCCAAGTCTCAAGGTGATAATGTAGATAAAGAAAGGGAAGGCGATGAAGCTGAATGGATGGCACAGGACAGAAGTTACTTTATCAAAAGATAAATTCCTGATATCAGCTTGATTCAAAATCATTTGCCTTTTGAAAGAGGAGTCCCAAAGGAGCTCTGGTTAGCAGGAAGCTTCTGGGAGCTGAGGATTTATTGTTGTAATGATAATGGCTGTTAACCTGGGCAGCTCATGTTTATATGGCACACTACATTTCCATGCTTTTTCTATTTATGCTCTCATTTGAGTCTCACATCAACCCTTTGAGATGGTGAAGGCATGTTTCACTATCCCCACTGGACATCTGGAACAACTGAGGTGCAGAAGGCCAAGTGGCTTCCCCTACATCTGGGTGGCAGCAGACTAGATCATGAAGCCCTTGAATTGCTGCTCTCGGTTGGCTTTTTTTCTATTCTGGATATTCTCTTAGGCCTAAATAATGAGACGGAGACAATACATTTTCATGGATGTTGACAAAGGAAAAAAAAGAGAGAGACAGACAGACATGGAAGTTGAGTTGCAATGGGAAAGCTGGGCTGCAGGAAGAGTG
The DNA here is from genome assembly GCA_028644305.1 of Xerus rutilus. Taxonomy (NCBI): domain Eukaryota; kingdom Metazoa; phylum Chordata; class Mammalia; order Rodentia; family Sciuridae; genus Xerus; species Xerus rutilus. Next base: position 60,365,205 of record CM053410.1, read on the forward strand.
GAGAGAGGTCCAGGCATTGCCACCAAATTCCTGTGTGTGGAACTAAAAGCAGCATGTCCCTGCCTACAGGCCAGAACCCCAGCAACAGAGTACAAGAGCTATTCTTCCCCTGCAGTGGCAATGTCCTGCCATTACCCTGACATTCTCAGTCACGTCTCTGGCACCTGCCATGGGAAAAAAGTCAGGGTGTGTGTCCAACTTGGGAAAAGGACTCTGGCCAATGGGATATGAGTTTTTCTTCCTATATGTGCCCCAGAGAGAGAACTGCCCTCTGGAATGATAGAGGAGCTGGTGGAACAAGCAGGGGTGTCACAACTGAGGAGCTGAGAGTGAGGAGTGTGGGTTCCAGAAGCCCTGGAAAAATAACCTCAGGTAAATCAAGCAGATTTTCTGGGCTCAGCTGATTTCCCATGCACACAGCACAGGAGGATTCTCCTTCCTCCCTTGAATTCCAGGACTGCTCTGGAAATAAACAGATCGTGTGCAAAGAGCAATACATTGTGCTTTTTAGAAACAACTAGTCACTTCAGAGATCCACTGCATATGGCATCTACAGAAAGAGGGTGAAGCCAGGCTTTCTTAGTACAAGAAGTCCTCTAGGCCATATGCACACACGTATGTGCCATGTCTACCCATGTGCAGGGAGACCAGCAGCAGAGCCTCCTCCTTTTGTCTCCAATTTTTGCCCACTATTTGCGTCTATCTTATGTTATCTTGTGCATTTGTGCCTTGGGTCTAACTGGGTTTGAGAATAGGGTGCACATTACTATCTGATTGTGACCTGAATAAACATGAGGAGTCACTCTTTTCTCTGCACATCAGTTTTCATCTGTAAAATGAAGAGCAGGAGATTGAGGGAGGGTAATTGGTTCTGTTATGACTTCCAAAGCCCTTTATAATCTAAGAGCCAATGGATTGAAGATTCCATCTCCCTGAAGACATGGCTGTGGACCATGTCTCTGAAAGGCTAAGGATCAGGTAGGCACAGGGGAGCAGAGGGGAAATTTAGAATGTGCAAATCATGTAGAGGAGAGAAGGGACTTGGACTCTCAAGCTTCTGGGGAAGCCCAAGAAGAACAGACTGTCTGCTGAAGTGTGTTGGGACTGAGTGGAATTCTTTTCCAGGGGTGCTTAACCACTGAGCCACATCCCCACCTTCTCCCCTCCTTTTCTTGTATTTTAGAAATACAAGAAATTCAGTGTCTCACTGAGTTGCTTAGGGCCTTGCTAAGTTGCTGAGGCTGGCTTTGAACTCGCAATCCTCTCGCCTCAGCCTCCAGAGAGGCTGGGATTACAGGCATGCACCATCACACCCAGCCCTGAGTGGAATTATTGAGAGTGGCCTAGAAACCTGGACTTCTCAGAGCTAGCCTCCAAATGTCTGTGTATGTCCTGCAAACAGGTTAGATGAGCCTTACCTGCCGCATATGGGGTAGTGGGTTTTCTTGCATGTAGAAAGCCTAGCTTCATCCTTTATCTGTAGTGAACAAAGAAGCAGAATTGCTGTTGTCCTCCGAGGACAGTGAAGACAGAACATCACAACTCAGGAAGCTCAGGCCCAATGTTAACACAGCTGGAGATATTATATCAAGCAGTGTAGACAAGAATGTCCAAGTCCATTAGCCAAGCCAGCCAAGACAGTCTCAGAAAAGGCATGTGGTGCGTGGACCTGTAGGAAGTCACAGGATCTGTTCTTTATGTACACTCGTGGACCCAGGGTCTGCCAGGCCTTCATATCAGGTTGATTTCCTCTGAGAAGGAAGGTGGGAGATGAAGAGGCCCATATTCCCCCAACAGGGCCTCACCCTCTCTCCTTAGCTCTGATGTTTCAACAGGAAACTTGAGCAGGGCGAAGACTTTAGCAGACACAGAAGTGATCAATGGTGAGCCCCTCTGACTCTGAATTAGGTCAGCGTGTCTTCAAGGGGAAGCCAAGAATTGCTCTTATCAGAATCACCTGGATTGCTTATTTTGGTGTATATTGCTGGACTCTTTATCACAGAATCCAAATCTTTGTGGGAAGTGGCATTTTTTAGCAAGCTACTCAGTGTGACTTTTAGCCTAGTGGTATTGAAAACCATATGAGAGCATGATGTAGGACAAATGAGGCTGGACATCTGTGGAATTTTCAGGAAGCAGTTTTATTTAACTGCAGTGGTCCAGAGGGGTTCATGCCTAAAAATCTCTGGGCCCTGGGTCTAGAAATGCTTTTAGATTTATACTCAGTGGGGTGATTACATGACAGTGAGTGGGTGGATATGTAACAGTTACTCTTGTCCCATGTTCTTAGGCTAGACAGAGGTTTCACATGTTTTTACCACTGAACACAGAGACAGTATCTTGCACAGCAACAAGCTTGACTGCAGATCTAGCTTTTACAAGAAAGAGAAATCTGGCCTTTACCACAAAGAGGAAGCTTCAAACCACCCTGAGCTCTCTGCAGAAGTCCTGCTGATCTTCTTTGTAAAGATCTTGCTGACTAGGATAGAAGCTTAATTATGACAAGGGTCTTTGGGGGGCTACTCCATTTCTTTTGGGGACTACTTCAAGGGGACTAGGGATATAGCTCGGGGGTAAAATGCTTACTTGGCATGCACAAGGCCCTGTGTTCAATCCCCAGTGCAAAAAGAAAAAAAAGAAAAAGAAAATCACATGAGCACTTTGAGTGCCTGGTACTTTGAGTGCTGAGTAGACACTCAGCAAAATAGGTTGAAAGACTGAATTCATAAATGAATGGACATGAGAAAGTTCATTCTTACTGAACCAGGAATTAGCAAAGTGAGAACCAGGGTTTGTTGGACCTGAAAACAGGTTCAAAGACTTCCAAGGGTGTTAACATTCTTCTCCTCCAATAGATAGCACTTTGCAGTTTACAAAACTTCCATCGTTTTTACCTTATTAAATCCCGATGGAAAAACCCTAAGAGAGGTCTCATTATGGTTAACCCATTTATACATGAGAAAATGAAAGTTCAGAGAATATTCAAAATTTCTCCCAAATCATGCAGCTAATAAAGGCAGACATGACTTAGATTCTTTGGCAAAGACATGCAGGCCAGGCCTGCAGTATGTCAGTTGCTACCACCATCCTTGCCAACCACGTGATCAAACTGAGCTTGAGGGATGGATGCTGCAGTGATGTGGAAAAGAGGAAGGAGACCAGGTGTGGTTAAGGCGTGTTGGTGAAGACAGGGTAGCACTGGGCATGGGGAGAGGTAGAGAACTGTGGCTGAGTACTGACCATTCTCGCTGCCATCCCTGTCTATGCATTATCTCATACAGTGCTCACGGGCACCCTATAAAGAATTTATTGCCATCACTCTGTAGATGAGGATAATGAGGTACAGAAAGAAGGACAAGTATGTCTCTTGTCCATGCATTGACACAGAGTTATGAAGTGGCATGTTCTATACTCAAGTCTTGAGCCCAAATTCAAAGTTCAAGTCTTGAGCCCAAATTCAAAGTCCTATTCTTTTTTTTTTTTTAAATCCTTTCTTGCCTATGGTTGGATTGATCAAGTTTTTATAATTTTTAATTCATTTTTTCTTTGGTTCAGTAAGTATACATGCACCTTTTTTCTTCTATGAATAATGCTCAATTTTATTACCATCTTTGTTAAATTATTTATTCCTAACACTTAAAATATATACTTAACCCAGTCTAACATGTTTTACATTTAGTCTCTCCTGTCTTTCAAGCTACTACTATCTATTAGGTTGAGTTATATGAAATTGTCAATATTCAACAATTATTAAACAATGAGAATGGCAATTTCATAAAAATAATTTTTAAATAAAATAATACTTTGTTTATATTTAAACTTCCCCCAATTCATTTGATACTTAGATTGACTAATATATAAACCAATTTCTTTACTCACTATTACTTTTTTCATTTTGCTTTTTAAACACAATTTATTTATTTAATCACAAAAGGAAAAATCAGCAGGATTCAGACCAGTAAACATTGCACTGGGCACAGTGGAACAAACCCTGTGCTAGAGTGGCATCTTCTGCCTTCTCACTTGCTTTCTGTGACTGCCCGATTTGGTGGCCTCTTCTTTCAAGCTAAACAAACCCTGAGATAGGACTGAAATTATAAAACTATGTGGGAAAAACCAAGTATCTCTGACTCTTCCACACAATAACCATATTTGACCTGGGATAAGGCATTTTTGCTTTTCTTACTCTCATTTGGATTTAAGTAAAATCCAGGTTTTGGCCCAAGTCTGTGGATCTTAGACAAAGGTTAGCATCAGAATCACAGAAGTGATTTAAAAAAAAAATCACTATTAGTTTTGAGAACTATTTCTGCTTTATGTTCAGTTTCATTAAAAGTATTTTGCAACACAAGTTTGTAAGTAATAAACTTTCAATATGTGGATATTTAAAAACATTTTTTATTTCAACTCATTCTTATATGGTAGTTGAACTGGGTATAGAATTCTAAGTTGACAATTATTTATCCCAAGCATTTTGTCTTTCCCTTTTCTCTCTTTTCATAACTCTTGTTTAATATATGAATCCAGGGCCTCATGCATGCTAGGCAAGTGCTCTGCCACTGAGCTATGTCCCCAGTTAATATTTTAACATTTTAAATACACTTATTAAGGTATATTTTAAATCATTTTATTATGTCCTAATATTGGGGTTACAAATTGTTTTATGTGATGTATCTTTTTTTTTAATACCTTCGTTTTATTTATTTGTTTTTATGTGGTGCTGAGGATCGAACCCATTGCCTCACACGTGCTAGGCAAACACTCTACCGCTGAGCCACAACCCCAGCCCTTATGTGATGTATCTTCTATTTTGATGTATAACTACCCCTTACAATGGTTTATTTTCTTTTGTGATTACATTATTTGATGGTGAATTACTCTTCATGGCATGCCCATGTGGCCTGGGCTATGGAACTGTCTGAAAGTGTTTCTTTTCACAAGGCATCTGCAGAGTCTACAGGTTTCAACAGTTTCTCACTGCTTTTTATGTTAGTTTCTCAGCTGGGGTTCCTGTGAATAGTGAGAACTTGGAACCTGAGTTTGTACATTGGTTTGGATGCGCATTTCTCGATAGTGATAACCATGACCAGAGCGAATATTCAGCTTTCCTCATCAACTCCCACGGGACTTCTTTTTCTTATGTCATGGGTGCAGCAGCTCTCGATCCCCACCTTCATGATAGCTCAACTACACTGCATGAGACCCACAACCAAGACTCCTCAGCATCCCAGCCCCAATGGATTTGAGAATTCCACAAGCTGTTTTGGCTCTAGCAATAATACCATCCTGTCTTTGAGTTTTCTCTTTGTTAATCTAGCACTAGGACTTTTCTCTTGACTTTGACTTGGCTGTGGTTTTTGAAGCTTCCTTTGCTCTATTTTATCCAGCAATGCCATGTGCTTGGAGAGGGCGAGGCTGTGCAGGCAGAGCTCTTTCTTGTCTGCTGAGTGCACCCAGCTGGCCAGAAGTCTCAGCCCTCGCTTTTACCGAGCACAGCTTCTTCTTTGGGGTTGGAAAACACTTGCTTAATTCAAGTTCTGTTTTGTTTGATGACGGTTCAGAAGGAAGAAAGGCTCAATTCCCTCAGAAGTTCGATAATAAAATGAAGAATTCTTGCGCTGAAAGGAGACAGACAGCCTGAGTGAGTGAGGTACAGAGAGCCAAGGGAAGATGTTGGTGGGCGTACTCTTTTAAAAAGAAGTCCAGAGCTACTTGGGGCAAGTGGAAAATGGAGGCAGTCTCCAAGGAGGCTGGGAGCTCTGAACAAAGAGCAGGGGTGTGCAGGAGATAATTAACATTAGTAATCTAAGCAGAAACTGCTCCCAATCTGCATTAGACCTGAGAAGAAGCCTGAGGCGGCCTGGAGATGGTGAGACATCAACACGCCAAGGTTCTGAGAAAGGGTATTTATAACAGTTTTGTTCATGACAAAGTGTTTGCTGGGTACCATGGAGGTTTGCTTTCTTTTAACACTCTTCTAACTGGAGTTACTGCTTCTAAGAAGAGTTTTCCATGCCATTAGCTAATTAAATACTGTATATGTTTTAAAATTGAAAATGAGTGAACGCATCCAGTATTCTATTCCTTTTTTCTATTATTGGATAACATCTAGCACCTACCTGATCCTGGAGGCATTGATCACTTGGGGGCCTGGTCTCTAGAAATCTGTGGGAAATGAAGAGCAATCCGTGGACCTTTAAAGGATGCTCAGCCCCTTGAGTGATAAGAGTATCACAAAGGAGTCCTGCAGAGCTGTCTGCTATGTGCAAGGGCAAAGGAGACTGTTTTCTGGATGCTTAATGCTAAAGGCGTGAGCTACCTCAGCAGGCTCTGAGAGAGTTCAGGACAGGGGCCTCTCCAGCCTGCTGCCCACCATGCTCCCCACCTACTGGCCAGCTGGGAGCCATGGTAGCTAGCCATGTGGTCTTTTGGGATCCGGTGACTGAATTCTATTCTCGCTCAGCTCGTGTGACTCCAATCACCACAGCACAAGCAGGCTGATTGTGGGAGCTAAATAAATAACCAGGAACACAAATATCCCAGGGGTCAGGGTAAGGAGAGAGGTAAACACAGGGGAGAAGGTACCTCACTTGCTGGCTTCAAGCATGCATTAGGGAGCAGATGCTTGGGGATGGGAAGGAAATAGAAATGCAAACCTCTACCCCCAATCTGCAGGGGCTGGGGTCAGAGCTGTCACAGGAACTGGGGTCCACTTGCTCTTTTTTTTTTTTGGTATTGGGGATTGAACTCAGGGGCACTTGACCACCGAGACACATCCCCAGCCCTATTTTGTATTTTATTTAGAAACAGGGTCTGTCTTAGTTGCTTAGTACCTCGCTTTTGCTGAGGCTGGCTTTTAACTTATGATCCTCCTGCCCCAGCCTCCCAAGCCACTGGGCTTACAAGTGTGTGCCACCATGCCACTTGCTCTTTATGCTGGCACAGTAGGTTAAGCAATGAGTGTGAGGCCTGGACCCCAGGGCTGCTGATGGCCAGGGTATTTAGGGAGCCTTTCCTTGTGATGATGATAACAATGACGACGATGGCAATAATGATAGCAAACCCTTCCTCCGTGCTTACTATTCACCAGGCACTCTTGGAAGGACATACAAGTAATAATCCATTTAATCCTCATGACAACCTTGCAAGTCAGGCAAACCGAAACTCAAACTGAGGAAGAAAGTAGCCCAAGTTCACACAACTAGTAAATAGCGGTGCTGGGTTTTCTGTCTTGGCAAAATAACTCCGGTGCCCCACGTGCGTAACCACAGAGCTCTGCTGGGCTTCTAAGTGGAGACACATGTCAGTGGATAATCATAATATCAACAACAATAATGATGGACACGGATGCTCTAGGCCCGGAGGGCACTAGGCATTTTAAATACCTGATCACATTTAACCCTTAGGACAACTCCATGATGAAAGTAGCAATGTTATTCCAACTTTGCAAGTGAGACAAGAGAGAGTCCTGGTTAAGTAACTTGGGGAAGATCTCCAGGTGATTAGCAGTGCTAGAATACACAAGTCTATTGGGAAACAAAGGTGAAGTGAGAGACCTGTTCAGGGACCAGGAAAAGAGTTTTGCTGACCGATACCCCGAGGTTCCCCTCCTTAACTAAACATCTGCCCACACTCATCAAAGCCTACAATATCCCTTCCTTTCTTACTTCAGGAAGAGGATGAAGAGCACCTAGGATGGCTCTTTTTATCAGCATTATTTTCTTTTGCTCACAAAAGTTTTGAGATAAACTATAGAGCAGGAGTCTGAAAACAGCCAAATTCTGTCCACCCATGCTTTTGTAAATAAAGTTTTACTGGAACACAGCCACATCCATTCACTGATAGTTGCCTTCAGAACATAATAGTAGAATCTCGAGTAGTTACAATAATGACAAGTTCCACATGCCTACATTATTTACTGTCTGACCTTTAATGGAAAAAATTGGCTTATCCCTGCTCTAAAAGAAGTAAAAGCTGAAAGGATCTGCTAGTGGGTTGGATGTGGAAGGAGCAGGGAAGGGAAGAATCAAGAGTGACTTGCAGGTTCGGGGACACTAAACAACTCGTGGTTCTACTGAGCATGATGTGTCAAGCAGTGTGCTGCTACATGCTGAGGCTGCAGACACTCAGAGTATGACCTTCTGCGGGAGGTAAGGGGGCATTCATACAGTCAAATCATAAGGGAATGAAACTGGGGTGAGTCTGGGGAAATGAGCTGCATACAGCACCCAGGTATGATGACGACAGCAACAATTCCATTATTTATTATCTCAGATCCTTAAGTCAACACAATGGATCTTCCTCTTGCCTTCCAGAGGTCTATAAGCAATTAAGAGTGACCAACCAGCCGGGTGCGGTGACGCATGCCTGTAATCCCAGCAATTTAGGAGGCTGAGGCAGGAGGATCCCAAGTTCAAAGCCAGCCTCAGCAACTTACCAAGGTCCTAAGCAACTCAGTGAGACTCTGTCTCTAAATAAAATACAAAAGAGGTCTGGGGATGTGGCTCAGGGGTTAAGTACCCCTGAGTTCAATCCCTGGTATTCCAAAAAACAAAACAAAAAAAAACAAAAATGCAGGCTTAGCCATAGAGTTTTGATCCAACAGCATGGCGCTGCCCAGGAGCAGGCAGAAGGCTGGTGTGGGAGACAGTGTCAAGGAGAGGTGGCCCGGTTCCTGGCAGGGAAAGCCATTAGGAAGTTCAGGGGTGTGGAGTCTATTAGAGGTGTAAGCATTTGTTGACTAGAGTAAGGTCAGGGGTCACAGTATTGGAAGTATTGATTAAGTCCGGGTCTGCTGAGTACACCCAGCTTCCTTGGGGAGCTCTTAGACCTGAGCTCCTGCTGAGGTTCCTGTGATTCTAATGCAACCAGGACACTTCAGTTCAGAGAGACGATTAATGTTGTCAATTAGGCCTGGATGGATTGATTTTCTAATTAGCTTTTGGGTGTGCTGTGACCTCTTCCCTTGTTAGGCTCTAGAAGTGCAGGCTGCCACCTATGTTGGCAAAACCCCCATTCAAGTGGGGTGTCAGGCAAAATATTACCTACATTGCCTTAGAAATTATAAATGGGCATTTGCTAATTTTTGATGTAAGACCATGACCTTTCTTGTAAGTATAGATACACTTTTCTTCTCCTCGTCTGCCTTTCATAAATCATACCCCTAAGACATTGGCTAAGATTTATTTCTATTTTACCCGATGACTTGAAAACACTAGGCAGCAACCTGAATGCGGAGTCCTTGTGATTTTATAATTCTGTTTCCCAACCCTCACCACCGCTAATCTCTTACAGACAATTCAACCATAGCTACACAGAAAGGTTTTTTATTTTAAGTAAATTGCCTTGACAAATTCTTTCCAAAGGATTCAACCTAAATTTTCTAAAAACAGTTCCTTTTACTTATTTAGTTTTGATCATATTTCATTGGTTTAAATGCTATTTAATTAAAAATCTGTAATTACAAAAGAGTACACTGGCGTAAACAGGGTTTGGATAAAGTGCTGTTGGCTGTTGGAAAGCAGACAGCAGGAGGGGTGGGGGGGAGGGGAGGGGCACTGGGAGAGGCCCACCTGGAGTCCCTCCTTGCACCAATGAGTCCTTTCCAAAAGGCTGCAGGGCTGGTTAAGAGGTAGTGGGCCAGGCTCCATGGCACATGCATATATTTCCAAGCAGCTCTAGAGGCTGAAACCAGAGCATCACAAGTTCAAAGCCATCCTCAGCAACTTAGTAAGGCCCTAAGCAACCCAGTGAAAGCCTGTCTAAATAAAATACAAAAAACAGCTAGGGATGTGGCTCAGTGGCTAAGTTCCCCTGGGTTCAATCTCTGGTACCGAAAAAAACAGAAAAAAAAAAAAATAGAGGTAGTGGGCCATGGGGGCTTCTGTTAAGCTCCCTCCATCCTGGGGCAGCCTGAGCTGTTTCATACAGAGGCCAGATTGCCAGCCAGCAGCTCTGCAGCAGATCTGGAGCAACATGTAAGGACACCCGTACCAATGCCTGCCACATTAGTGCTTAAATGTTGACGCAGTGGAGTTCTTTCTTTAGGTTTGGAATTGCCCCTTTTCTTAGTCATCTTTCGGACTACAAATGACCTTGGGAGAAGGAAGGAGACTCATGAAGTCTCTGGCTCACAGGAAAAGTGTATCAGATTAGCTTTCTTCTCGTGAAGAACCCTGACAGTGCTAGATGTCTACAAATTCCGGCTTTCCCAGGTTGCCAGTTTTTATTCAGGTGTGCCCTTTGAGAGACTGGCTTAGGTGTGAAGGTGTCCCAGGCTCCAGGCTGAGCTGGTCCTGGGTTTGGAGCCTAGGCCTGGTGTCCAGCACTAGAGGGCGCCAGGCTCTGGGAGAAGGGCTCCCTGCTCAGTGGGAGGAGGTGGGAGTGGAGAGCTGGGCAGTGGTATTTAGGTGGATGAGTAAGAGACAATGGGGCCATTTCTGCTGTTGACCTTGACTGTAGCTGCTGCCAGAACTAGAGACCTAGCTGACCTCATACTCTGCATGACCCCAGCACCCTGGCATTCATTAAGGGTGTTGGTGACGCAGGAATTCTGGGTAAAAAGAGGGGGCTGGTTTCTGGCTTCAGTTTTCAGGATTCTGGAAATGGGCTGGTTTCTGGCTTCAGTTTTCAGGATTCTGGAAATGAAAAAGTGCTGAGAAAGCCAGGGCAGTGGTTCTAGACATGGCTTCGCCTGCAAAGGAGCCTTGGACCTCTCTCTGGCTTCTGTATGTTGGGTAACCCTGGCTTTCTGGTAGGAAATGAAGAGCTGCCCAGCACCATAGAAACATGGAGGCAGTGGACCAGAAGCCAGAATGTTTGGTAGGTGGGAAAGTGTCAGGGTAAGAGCACTATCTCTAGACTCAGAGTAGATTAGAATCTTAGAATCAACCCTGCCTGCTCATGGCAGAATGGCCTTGAGCTAGTGGCACAGTGTGACTTCTATACCTGTGCCTCAGTTTCCTTGTCAGTTTTTTTTTTTTTTTTTGGTACTGGGGATTGAATGCAGGGGTGCTGAACCACTGAGCCACATCGCCAGCTCTTTTCTGTATTTTATTTAGAGACAGGATCTTGCTGAGTTGCTTAGGGCCTTGCTGAATCACTAAGACTAGCTTGAACTCTATCCTCCTGCCTCAGCTTCTCAAGCCGCTAGGATTACAGGCATGCGCCACCACACCTGACTTCCTTGTCAATTAGATGGGAAAATCCATACCTACCTCAGGGGGTTCTTAAAAGGATAAAGTGACCTTAAGACCCATAGCACCCTAAGGGCACATTGAAATCTTTCCAAAAAAGTCAGCTTCTGGGCTCATCAGAAGAGAGATGTGGTGTGGAGGGGTCAGATCTCCTGATCCCGAGTCCTCCCAGCCACCTCTTGCGCCTCATTAGACCCCCCCGAGGCAAACTGCTGGAGGCCTGAGGGTGAGTGTCTTCACTCTCCCTACGGATTCTACTCCTGGGCTCCTTATCTCAGGCTTTCCGAGGCCTAACCCCTATGTTATGGTTTTAGGTATTTCTGCAAACTCGTTTACTACACCTTTCTTCAGAAGGTGAGCCTATTCCCCTCCCCTCAACTGTGAGCCAGGCTTGGTCACTCAATGCTAAAGAGGATGTGGTGGAAAGGATGCCATGTGACCCCCAGGCTGGGTCATGAGACAGCAGCTGCCTCCCTCTTCCTCTTGGGCCTCTCACTCTGGAGGAACCCAGGGCCCAGGTCATGAGGGCAGCACTGCACCCCCAGAAGAGGCCTAGAGCACCTGAGGCTCCCTGCCACTGCCAGCACCACCTTGCCTCCCCAGGGCCAGCCACTCCCCTGTCCTTGGTCGAGCCTTCAGATGAGCACAGCCCATACTGACACCTGTGCTGTGGCCTCCTGGGAGGCCTGCAGTCAGAGCCGCCTGGCCGCACTTCCCGTGGATTCCTGAGCGCGCAGACTGTGCAGATTGATTTGTTTTCATTGTGTACGTTTTTATTATTGTGCTGGCTACCAAGTGGGGTAAATAGATAGGCAGCAATAGACAACAAATATGCCCCATCTCCTCGGAGTTAACTGACGCCTGGGTCCCCTGGGGTCACCATCCTGGCCTGTGTGTCTATTGTCCTGGGCAAAGGCACCTGGCAGGTCAGGAGCAGAATCCTGAGGAGAAAAAACTGTTGGTTCCCTGAGAAAAGCTGAGCGAAACTCATAATCCACTCGCAGCTCAGCAGAGAGATTGCTGGGGACAGTGGCATCAGCAGGCAACCACCTTGCTCAAAGGACAGGGAGGGCCCTGGGTCCCTGAGCACAGCAAGAGAGCAGCCACAGCAGTCCTGGTTTCTGGAAGTGTCTCCCACTGGGTGGCTATTCTACCATCTCAATCCTCCTCTCTCTTCACAGAGACACAGCAGGGCTCCAGCCCCAGGCCTAGCAAAGCAGTGTGTGCAGAGTGAGGTGGCTTCAGTGAGGAACCCGCCAGCCAGAGCTCAGTCCCGACCCCAGCTGGACCCCTCTTCCCCAGGAGGCACTGTTCTCCAGAGTTCTATCTTCCATGAAGGGGCAGGGTGTGTGCACAAGAGAGAATGTTCCTGAAAAGTGGCGCCTGTCATTTTTGAAAGCAATAAATTGCACAAAAAACGATGAAAATGTTTGAAGAGGTTGCAAAAAGAGAGATGTGGAGAGGTGGTCACCTCTTTGCATGCTGGCCCTTCCTCATGCAGGAAGCTGATCCCTGTCCTCCGACAGGTGCACTCTGAAGTCAGTACTGAACACACCTCCATCCGCATACATTTCTCACTTGACCTGTGATATTTAGGGGCGCTCATTCCATGCCTCCTTGCAACATGAAGCCCTGTGCCTAAGTTTAGGCAGTGACATAAACAGTAGTAGAAGGTGGGAATTCTAAAAAACTGTTTGAAGGAAATTGGCTCAGCTGGAGGGAGGAGACTTAGTCCTTGCCTTTCTTATTTCTGTTGCCTAGTTTTGGGATGTGAAGGCTAGAGCTCCAGCAGCCATTCTGGACTATGAGGTGACTTTGAGAATGTAAACCATGTGCTAAATATAGGAGATCTGATACTGTCATATACCTGGTTCTGTTCAAAACGTGTTTTCTGTATTAAATCATTTGATCCTTACACTATCTCCACAGACAGTTGCTTTTATTACCATTGTTTTATAGCAGAAGTAACACAGAGGAAAGGCAACTTCCTCAAGGTCTCAGGGCCTGATAAAGGATTAAAGCCCAGGTAGGGTGACTGGAGTCCGTGTTCCGTGCAGCCAGCTGCTGGGCACTGCCTGGGTTCCTGAGGCCTGAGGAGCTATACATCACACTTTGGCTGCCCAGCTCTGCACTTCTTTTATGCATGAGAGAAATAAATCCCTAGCTTGCTTAAGCTACTGCTATTTTGAGTTTTCTATTGTCAGCTGCCAGGCTTATGTCTGCCTGATACATTCTCCAAATTGATTTTTATGCCTCCAGGTGCTTGTTCAAAAGGTTCCTTCTGCCTGGAAAGCCCCTTTCCCTCACACACTTCTGTCTGCACATCCCTGACACAGAACAACATCACACTTTCTTGTTTAGCTGTCTCCCAAGCCAGGTAACCACCTTCAGAGTAAAAGGACAGAGTCTCAGCTGGACTCACAAAATTTAACCTACTCTGGCACATAATAACTGTTCAATAAATGTTCCTGAATATAATTGAATTGGGGAAAGAAAATCACAGTCTTATACAAAAATGGGAGAAAATAATATGGCATCACATATGTTGGGGTACACTACTCCCTACTTTCTCTCTTGCCCGATCAGGTTGCCAAAAATCCACTTTCTATTCTACGGTGAGATGATACAAACTTTTTAACGAGCATTGAATGTATAGTGGATATTTTGCGTGATGTTTGATTGGCTACAACACTGAGGAAGAAACTGAAGCTCAGAGAGGTCAGATGCTACTTCCAAGGTCATATGGCTGATGAGGGGCAGATGTAGGTGAACCCAGGCCTGTCCCATGTCATACACCATATTCTTATAAATGATAGTCCATTGTTTAATACATATTGCACGGCCAAGACTACAAGTCTGGGGTTCCACAGGCCTGCTTTCTAATCAAGTTCATAACTCTCGGTTGACCTGTTTCCCCAGCTGTAAGTGGGGTGATCACTGAGGACTGTCCTAGTTCTAATGTGCATGATTCTATGACGCTTAGTGTAAGTGAGTCTTTTTTTAACAGGGCAAAAGATACACAAAGGAAACAAGTGGGGGGTGGGGGGTGGGAAGGTCAGCATGGTCAATTCTGCTGGACATTGACCCCGCACATCCGCCTGGATCTGGAAGCCAGCAAGCCAGTCCCTCTCTGTGTCATATCCTACATGGTCAGCCCTCTGCATGGGGGAAGGACAGCAAGAAGGATGCTTGCTGGGAGAAGGCTGAGTCCATGAACAGATTTTTGTCCCCACAGCCCCTAGGGATGGAGAGGTTTGTCTAGACGGGGCCCGGTGTGTATTGACATTCTCCATCAAGGCTCCTCTGCATCAGGGATTCCAGGGAGGCTGTCACCTTGGCAGTCGGAGAGAGGTGTGGTGAGTGGAAACAAATACAGAGTGTGTGCTCTTGGAGGAACCATGGTGCTGGAAAATCCCCAAGGGGGTTCCAAGAGCCACAGAATGCTAAATGTAGGCAGGCTGGCAGATAAGCAGGCTGTTGTGTCTTTCTGATCCATAGCACTCTGCAGGACACCCAAAGCCACAGCCCGTCTATGGTAAGAGTCCCAAGTTCAAGTACAGCTTTGATGATACCTGCCATGTGGATTTAAAATTAAAGTGTGCTTCTTGAGGTTGCTATTTATTACACAAACAGAACTAAATGAAATGATCCTTCTACTGAAATATATCAACTCCAGCTTGCGACCACATATTGATAATAATCAATACTGACATTGTACAGTCCCATACAGCTTATAAATTCCTCTCACATTCATTAAGTCCCTCGGCTCTGAGATGGAAGTGTTCTGTTAAATCATGAAATTGCTAATACTGAATTGATTTTGACCAACAAAAATGGCACTTCCATATGGCTTCACTCAGTATTTGTACTTTCATGCTCATTTTGCTGATGAGGAAACCGAGGCTTTTAATCCTCATGTGATTTAAACCTCGCCCGAGTTTTTTAGTATATAATAGAACTGGGACCAGATCTCTGATTCTGATTCCAGTCATATTTGTTGATCCCACAAATATTTACTGAAAACCTGTTACAGGCTAGGCACTTGCTGGAGACTAAAGACAGAGGAAAACACATTCTCATCCTGTCTGTCTGGGTTCGTGCATGAAGTCCCAGGGCTAGGTGGGGAATTGCAGTAATGAGCTCACAGCAAACAGTCACCCTATGCCAGGACACTTCTTTTTTTTTTTTTTTTTTAATTTTTTAGTTGTTGATGGATCTTTATTTTTTTATTAATTCATATGTGGTGCCGAGAATCAAACCCAGAGCTTCATGCATACTAGGCAAGTGCTGTACCACTGAGCTACAACCCCAAGTGTCTAGCCCATGCCAGGAACTTCTGCTTGTATATTTATGCTCATGTATTATTTATTTATTTGTTTATTTATATATTTATTTATTTCCAGTGCAGAGGATAGGACCTAGGGCCTCACACATGCTAGGCAAATACTCTACCACTGAGCTACAACCCCAGCTCTTCATTATTATTTATTTGGATACCTCTGTTTTATTATTTATTAATCTAATGATTACTTATTATTATTGATACTTATCTATTAATTGCTCCTCACACCAAACTTACCTATTTTACAGGTGAGGGAATGGAGTCACAGAGAAGTTAAGAAACGTATCCAAGGGCACCCAACTAGCAAGTGACTGAGCCAGGATCAAAGGCTAAGCAATCTGGCTCTGGAGTTTATTACAGTAGCTGACCTGCATCTGCCTGGGTGTATTTGGGCCTCTCAGGAGAGGTGGCCTCTGAGCTGACACCTGGGGGATGACTAGGACAGAATTCTGGGCAGAGGGGAAGATGTGTGCAGAGGTGCAGGAGTCTGAGAAAGAAAGGCATGCTCTTGCAACTAGCCTGGAGTGTCAGAAAAGGAAGTGTTTAAGAGACGAGGTAGGCTACATGGGCAAAAGGCTGGTCTTGCACAAGGCTTCTACTTGATCCCATAAGTGACAGGGAATCTCCATTTTGAGGGGAATGAAAATTAGATTAGCCTGCTAGCAAGATTGCTAGGTGGGCAGAGAAGGAGTGGAAGGGAGACTGGAGGTTATTATGATTTGAGAGTGTGGGTCCATCCACAATCCCTTCTCTTAAATTTGTCCCTAATTCTCCTATCTTGTCCCTTCATGTCACTGGCCATCTGGCCAAATCATTAACCATTACTTATGAATCACCTGAGATGCTTCCCTCAGGCTATCTCTTCTCCTGGGAAGAATAGTCACCATATACTTCTGGAAGTGTCCCTGGGAGGTGGGCCTTCTCTGCTGTCTTTCCAGGCTGGGCCTGAGGGCTGTTCTAAGGCCACAACAATCTATTGCTCTGTGGGGCCACAGTCACCTGTCAATCAGGCTCCAGTTTTTTCCCCCTCAGTCCATAGGTCACAGGAACTGCTCTATACAAAGTCATAGGTGTGTGGCAGTGCAGTGTCCCAGGAGCAGGTGTCAGTATATGGGCTACCTACAACTTGCTTGTACCTTCAGGGTCTACGTGGCCTGGTCCCAAATGTACTGCTTCCACCCAATCGGTGGATGATGTGCTGGTCCTGGACACGCCTTTCTTGGATCATGATCAGATCATACCCCGATTGGGACAAGCCATTTGGGCTGCAGGGCCACCAGGTGTCCTGTGTTCTTGTTTTCAGTATATGAGGTTTAATAGAAAGTCAACAGCTAGCTCTAGCAGGAATAGTCATAAGACAAAGAAGTGGCCCTCCTCTGAGAGTGTCCCCTTGGTGCATCCCAGTGGCTCCATACAAAATCCTGACCTGCCATAGACGTTGATCATCATGGCATCTGCCTGGTCACGAAAGGCACAGGGTAGAGCTATTTGCATTGTGACCTAATCCCACGATGGAAACTCCTCTTGCTCTGGGACTCTCTCAAAGAAAAAGGAGGCTGGTAGTTGAATTAATTCCTGCAATTCCCCCAGGGCTGTGAGAACCTCTGAGACTCCCTCTTGGTCCTATCTATGGAAAGAGCCTTATTCCATGGATAAGGAGCCAGGCGGAGACTC
The DNA here is from genome assembly GCA_028644305.1 of Xerus rutilus. Classification (NCBI taxonomy): domain Eukaryota; kingdom Metazoa; phylum Chordata; class Mammalia; order Rodentia; family Sciuridae; genus Xerus; species Xerus rutilus. Next base: position 60,382,416 of record CM053410.1, read on the forward strand.
TGCCAGTTGCTGAGGTAATCTATTTTGAACTGAGAAAACACACACACACACACACACACACACACACACACACACACGCACACATACAGGATGAGGTAAGTGCCCCAGTGGGTCTACCATGACACAGACTCAGGTAAAAATCCATTTATCATCTGGTCCACAAAAGCCTTACAGTGACAGTGGATAAGGTGGTGTTCTGGGTCCTTAAGAACCAATGCTATACTAGGGCCAGTATCCAATATCCATGTAAGATACGGGTAACCCAATACAGAGTTGCCCTGGCAAATGGCAACCCTAAGCAGGTCACTTAGGGAAGGCTGGAGGACTCGCAGGGCATTCTGTGCTGTCATTGCAGGACCTTCCCCCGGGAGGGCTTGGCCTTCCTGTTGTCACAGTCTCCATGTCTGTGATCCGATCTAGGAAAGGGAAGAGGAAAGGGCCATGACCCTCTATCAGTCAGTTCAGGTCTCAATTCTCCAGTCTTGGAGTTTCTAGCAGTTACACAGTTAGGTGAGGAGAAGCAGGAGGGAAAGAGACAAACTCCTTCTTCACTGGGCGAGGTGCAGTGCTATCTGTTGGCTCTTGCTTCTTCTCTGGCAGGTCTTTGAGCTCTGGCAGGTGCCACATGCTGGGCCTCTGTCCTATATATGTGGTCTTCAGTGAACTCTGTGGGGACCCTGAACTGCACATTTCCAGGTTATTTGACTGACCCAGGTTATTTGACTCTCTGGCTTGCCTATATTCCCAGCCAAATGCAATCAACACTGGGCCTTCAGCTGCCAGGAGCCCTTGGTGATCCCCTGGTGTACGGCCATTGGCAAAACCAGCAACTTTGGTTCCGTCCACCCAACCATTGGACAACTCGCAGATTGACACTCTCCCCCCAACACACCCCTCATCCCATCATCCTCCCCCAAGTCTCCTTTCCTTAGTCAGATCAGCTTAACAGATATCGATCAGGACAGAAAATGGCAGTCTGCTCTGCTTGCATCCATACCAATGATCCTCTTAAAGTGTCCTTTCTCCTCTCCTCTCCTACGAGGCTGCGATGGGAGGGAGCAGCTTCTCGTGGTGTACACTGCACCCCAGGGACCAACTGATCTCTCTTGGGCATCCATCATATATTACAGTGGCAGGTGGGGTGTCGGTGCTAGTGCCCCTCAGTATGACCTTTTCCAAGGTGGGCTGAGGACTCTAAATTTAGAATGTGTGATACTATTCAAAGCTTTGATCTTCAACATAATTCCAGGACAAAGAGAACATGTCCTATTGGACATCCTGATAAATATGGAGAAAATAAACTTCTAAGTCTTAGAGTGAGTAGATGCGTCTCACAGAATCTATTTCTATCTCTCCAATTCTATGCTCCTTTTCAGTTTCTCAGTTCTGTTCAGTGGGAACTCATATGGAGTTTATGTTTCAGTCAACTAATTACAGAATTAGGACCATTCCCAGTGACTTAGACTTGGACCTCAAATCTAGAATCTCTAGCAAATGTCCCCGTATCTTTGAATTTGGCACTCACTCTATTCTTTTCTCCTAGGTTTTATTCTCTTGTAATTAATTTCTATATGAATTCACCACATTTTTGGTGATTTACATTAATAACACCACATAACACTTTTGGTATGTGCATTTTCGCCTCCAGAGTTAAACCATCATTAAGCACTGTGGCCACCCTCTGTCCTGCTGGGATCCACCTCTAATTATTTGTTTCAGTCTGGATATGAAGAAGGATAGTGATTCCTCCCCTTGCAAGGTCGCTCCACAAGGTTTCCAAGCAAGACAGGAACAGCTTTGCAGGGCAGAGGGAGGAGCCACCGTGTCTGGCAAGAAAGTCACAGTGTGAATGAGAAGATCCTAATACTCTCGGCCCAAATCTTCCCAGATATGCCAACTCTTGGGGCTCCACTCTTTCCTGATCAATCTCTCATCTTCCACACTAGAAATGTGAAGGTACTGGGGATTGAACTCAGGGGTACTTGACCACTGAGCCACATCCCCAGCCCTATTTTGTGTTTTATGTGGAGACAGGGTCTCACTGAGTTGCTTAGCACCTCATCCTTGCTGAGGGTTGCCTTTGAACTGGGGATTCTCCTGTCTCAGCCTCCTAAAGTGCTGGGATTACAGGCGTGCGCCACCGCACCCGGCTAGAAACTGCGATTTTTAACTAAATTTGCAATGCATGTAATTGGCTTTGAGTGTCTCAGACCTGCTACCGTGAGCCACATGACCACGTGTGGTCATGTGGGTCATAGAGACACCCCAGGTCTCAGCCTTCCTCCAAAATTCAAGACAAGTTTGCCGCCCATCCCCACACCCATCGCCCCGCCCAGGCCTTTGATTCCTCTGCTCTTCCCTTCCTCACCCTCTTCCCTTTCGAGACTGTGCCCTCCTGAAAGCAAGATGGAGGCACGTTCTGAACTGCAGGTTCAGAGTTTGGGGTTTCCTTCAAATAGCAGACTAGGAAGCAGCAAGAGTGAGAGAAGAAAGGGGGGAAATCCACAAACTTGGTGGGCTCGCCCCTACTGCGGGTCCTCGGAAGCCTGAGAAGGGGCCTCAGAGTTTTCTTCAGAAGAAATGGAATAGGAGCTGGGCGCGGTGGCGCACACCTGTAATCCCAGCGGCGCAGGAGGCTGAGACGGGAAGATCGCGAGTTCAAAGCCAGCCTCAGCAACGGGGAGGCACTAAGCAACTCAGTGAGACATTGTCTTTAAATAAAATACAAAACAGGGCTGGGGATGTGGCTCAGTAGCTGAGTGCCCCTGAGTACAATCCCCAGTGCTGAAAAAGAAAAAGAAAGGAAGAAAGGGAATGGGAACACTTGTTCCGGGGGCTCCCATCTCAGGGAATGGTGACGTCCCCTCCTGGGGGCTGGCTGCACTGAGCTAAGTGTTTGTTTATCCGTGGCTTTGGAGAAAGCCTTGTGTTGGGAAAGCCTGAAGACAATGGCACACACTTGAACTTGACGGTCCGCACCTGCACCGAAACCCGGAGGGCCTAGGGGCGCGTGGCGCAGAGTCTGGCCGCTAGGGGCCGAGGCTGCCAAGGGCTCCGCAGGAAGGGTCGCGGGTAATCGCATAAGGAGCTATATGGACGCTTGAACCATGAGCTGCTGGAGTTTGGGGCTGGATTTCCACTGCCTTCAGCTCCATCCAGGCAGATGACAGGTCCCAACACCCCTTCCTTTTCTCCGAGGGTCTGTTTCCTGCCACCACTTAAGATGTCACTTTCTGTATCTATTCGGGTTCCTGATGGCAGACATCAGGACAGGCTTGGACTGATGAAATCTGAAAAGGGAATATATGCAAAAAAATATTGACTAGCTTATTAAAAAAATGCTGAGCCTAGAGAACCAAGCGCAGATAACAGGCAGGAAAGTGGGCAGCCAGGCCTCAGGAGAACCATCCCCTCCTTAGGAATTTACTAAAGGTCTCCCAGGTACTGACCTAGGGGTGTGCTGCTGAGAGCTGAGGTGAACACAGCCAGGAAGTGGAGGAAGTGGTGGCCAACCAAACCACTGATTAAGAGATCAGAGTTCTAGTAGTCTGCATCCTAAGGGGAGAAGAAGGGCGGTGGGATGGTTGGGAGAAGCAGGCATGGAAGCCTCCAGGCTCCTGCACTCACAGCCAGCCACTCACACTGTTAGATGAGGCAGGACTCCCCTCCCTTCTTGGACCTCAGGACATAGGCTCTTAACTTCCCATCCTTCTATTCTAAGGAAGGTTATTAGAATTAATAAGCTCAGTCATTCAGACTATAAATCTACTTTGCTGTGGGGAAAGGAAAATCTTTAAAATGTATATACATTAAATCCAGTGGAGTAATTTATAGGTACTCAGCCTGATCATTGAATCCAGCTTGGCAACCACAGAGCAAATGTGATTTTCTCCATGAACTTAGAGTGGCTTCTTGCTCCTGGAAGACCTTACTTTACTAGAGGCACTTGAATCCTTTCTGCAGGTCAGTCTGGCCTCAGACTGGGGGACCCATCCCAGCCTCTGTCATATAAGTATAAGGAGCCTCACCTTCCTTGGGAGCTCAATTATAAGTCACCCAGGCCTGCTCTGACTGCATGACCTGCTTCTAGGGCATTGTTTTTGGGCCATTCTGGGGTGTCCAGGTTCTTAACAAATACCCATACCTGGGCAGGACCTCTGCCTAGAAAACCCAGTTCCTTCAAAATTGAGACCTGTCTCACTCCTATTCATCCTCCTAAGATTCTTAATTCCATCAGTCTTTCCAGAAGTCTTGGACAGAGCCCAGCCTGCTGTTAGTTCTCCTTGATGCTGACCACTTACCCATTGGGCTCTTTCTTGGTAGCTGCTATGGCACACCTCCACTGTGGTCCTACACTGCTGGGACTCTCTATTTTTTTTTTTTTTTTGGTGCTGGGGATTGAACTCAGGGCCTTGTGCATGTGAGGCAAGCACTCTACCAACTGAGCCACATGCCCAGCCCTTGCTGGGACCCTTTTTTTTCCTCTTTGATAGGATTGCCTAAGAACTCCATCTCCACCATCACCTATGCCCAAATGCATGCACTCAGAGGATGATGCTTGCCTAGAATTTCCCCACTGGCTGCAGCAGGGCTCCCTATCCATCCCCAGTAAGTAGGACTGTTTTCTCAAGTCTAACCACTCCTGCTTTGCCCCTCTGTTTACTGAGTTCCAGACTCCTATTTATAACAACAACTTGTTTCATTTCTTGAGCCTGCCTGCTTATAATTCATGCCAGCCCTAGATAATGGTTCTTTCATGCTGGTTTCCAAGAATGAACAATCCATTGATTTCAGGTAAAAGCTGCTCTTCCTACAAGAGAATGGCTTCAATCGAGTTGTTTATTTGTATAAGAAAACAGCCTTTTTCTAATCTGTATGCTATTACATTTTGTTCATTCACTTAATTCATGTTTATTGAGCAACTACTATACAAATCAGGCACTCTGTTAAGTACTATGAATGGAGGCATGGTAAATTACGACATGGTTCTTACTTTCAGAGAGCTTGTAGTCTGGAAGAATAAATAGTCCTGTACCAAAAGAAGTATGAAACAACATGATAAGTGCTATTTTATTTGAAGCACAAGCAGAATGTGAATTATTTTTAAATTTTTTTTTATTATTATAGGGAATATTGCACCCAGAAAGGATTGAAATCAGATCCAAGGAATGCTTCTTGAAAATGCTACAGGTCCCAACCTCCTGGACAGCATTCAGAGGTGGGAGAAGGGTGAGCAGGTATGACTGCAAGACTCAGAAGTAGATGGAAATGAGAACGAGTCAAATACAAATAATCGAACCCAGGGAATGTCAATCATCATTGTTCAGCAAATGGGTTTTTTTTTTTTTTTGCAGTTGTACATGGACAGCATGCTTTTATTTTATTTTTATGTGTTGCTAAGGATTGAACCCAGTGCCTCAAACATGCTAGTCGGGTGCTCTACCACTGAGCTACGGTCCCAGCCCCAGCAAACGGATTTTCTAATGGAGAATTAGTCTACATCTTAGAAATCCATTTTCTATTAGCAGAAACTGAACCTAAGAAGACAGCCCAAAGAGTTAATTCCCCAATGTCTTTAAAAGGTGTACAGGGTGAAGTAAGTTGCTAGACCAGGCCAAGATAATGTGCACCATCTTATGTGATGTGGATCAAAAAAATTAACAAAGAAGCCGGGCACGGTGGCTCAAGCCTGTAATCCCAGCACTCTGGGAGGCTGAGACAGGAGAATCGCAAGTTCAAAGCCAGCCTCAGCAATGGCGAGGCGCTAAGCAACTCAGTGAGACCCTGTCTCTACATAAAACACAAAATAGGGCTGGGGATGTGGCTCGGTGGTCGAGTGCCCTTGAGTTCAATCTCCAGTACCAAAAAAAAAAAAAAAAAAAAATTAACAAAGAATAACATAAAGTGAGGCTCCCTTAAAAACAGAAGAATCTATCCATTTATTCTTTCTTTTGTAATCATTAAAAAAGTGTTTTAATTTGGTGAAATACACATAACATAAAATTAATCATTTCAAGCTAAATAATTCAGTAACATTTCATACATTTATATGTGCTAAAACTATCACATCTGTCCAATTCCACATTTTTATCACCTCAAATAAGACTCCACACTCATCAAGGAGTTGCTCCTGAGCCCTGGGAAAGCATAGATCTTCTCTTTGTGTGGATTTTGCTATTCTGGATATTTTGTATCAATGGAACTGTGATATGTGAACTTTGTGTCTGACTTCTTTCACTTAGCATATTCTTTTTTGAGGAACAACCATATTGTAACATGTATCAGTACTTCATTCCTTTCTATGGCTGAATAATATTCCACTATATGTCTGTACTACAATTAATTCATTCATTCCTTTGATGGATATTTGTGTTGTTTTTGGCTATTGCGAATAGTGCTGTTATGTATGTGTGTGAACAAGAATTTATGTAAGTTATTCTTTTGAGTGTATACTTTGGAGTAGAAGTATATATGTTAATTCTACATTGAATATTTTGAGGAATCAGCCACTTATTCTTAACCAGGAAATTGCTTTAAACCACCAAAGATGGTAGAGAAGAAAGACCATAGGATTTTAGAAGCCCATACACCTGGGAGGTGGGCCACATACTGCTGGCTGGATGTCAAACCTAGTTCTTTAACTTCCTGTACACACAGCTAGCTGGTATTTCTCAGCCTCTGGCAGCTAGGGGAGGCCTTCCTACCAAAAGACTATGAGCAGAAGTGGTGTGTGTCTGTTCTAGAAGTAGTGTGTGTCCATGGAAGCCATCCTTGGGTGCTCCATGCTCTTTCCTCTCCTGCAGGCTTGATATGGACAAACATGGTGGCCTTAGAAACCCCACCAGGAGGAGGGAGCCGAAGGTCTCGGTTTGTCACCTGGAAGAGACTTCCTACCAACAAGTAATACATGTTTTAGACTCTGAGTGAAAAAAAAAATGAACTTTTAAAATATGAATCCATGAGTTGATGAGTTCTCTCTAACAGCTACTTAACCTAAAAGACAGCAGAGGAGACCACACCTTCCTTGGACAGACTTGATATCTGGGTGTGGTATGAAGGACCACAGGTTGCAGAGATAGCAGAAAGCCAGGACAGCTTGGGAATGGAAGGATTTAGGTCTGTGGTCTTTTGGGTCACATGCAGATAGAGGTCCAGAAACTGGGTTCTGGAAAATTTCAACATTCTATCAGGAGAGTGTCAGGGTCAGGATGAACTATGTCTGGCTGTGGTGTCCTTAGAGTGAGGAGAGACGTCAGGCTCTGTATCTACTAAATTGTTTCAATCAGGAAAATTGTAGGTTAAAAAAAAAATTTAAAAAGAAGTGTTTTTGTGAGGAGACTGAATAGATTTGAGCTTCCTTAGACTCAGAAATCTGTTGATGCTCCTCTGTTTTTGTGCTTTGTTGCTTCCTTTGATAATTTCCCATCTGTCTCCTTTTAGTTTCATAGCGCCTTTGGAAAATTCCAAATCAGACTGACAGGGATGAGAGCCGGCAAACAAGCCCGCTCTGGAAGCGGGAAGAGCGCCCCTAGGGGCTGAGTGCGGGAGTGCAAGGGCTAATGCTCCATCTGGGGGTCTTGGAATTTGGAATGGCTTCCAGTGCAAGACTGTCCCATGAACTTCAGAATGATTAAAATCCCTGGCTCTGTGAACTCAGTGGCAGTAGATACCCAGTCACCGTGACAACAAAAACTCCCTCAGACATTTTCAATCACCCACCCCAGGCAGGGGCAGTACCCTAGCCCTCTGGCATTAAGAACCACTGACTGGAAGATGGAATACATAGAAAATTTAGAAATGTAGGAACGATTCTAAAGAAACCCTGAAAGGCTCCCTTCCTTCTGGCTAAGAGGGGGTACTAAGTTGGACTCAGGAGGTTGAGTCATTGGCCACGAGGTCCACCAAAATACAAAAATTCTTCACCTGCAAGGGTTCTCTGTCACAGCATAGACCAACGAGTCATACTGACTGCATTTACTGATTAATTCAATCAGGTCATTGGCTTAACTATCTCTCCATTACCATTTTCTCTTGATTATAATATGCTTCTTCCCTTCCCTACATACATTTTAACATTTCCGAAGTAGGGATGGGTCTTAAAATAGATGTGTGTATTTATTGTAGACTGTTTTTTTTTTTTTGAGACAGCTATTAAATCAATGGTGCATCTTATAATCAATGGCATATTAGAATTGAGGAAATAGGGTAATTGCAAGAATTGATTTCCCATTTTGATGCAGTATAGATAAAGTTATTCACTGGGTAGCTGGAGACACCTGTGCTTACTCATGCATGCAAAACCACTTGTGAACAGCCACAGAGGGCTCCCTGCCCCCCACTTCATGGTGTCTGCTAGCTCTTGGGGAGCCCAGAGAAATGCACAGTGTTCTAAACCCCTCCCTTCCTTTGTAAATGTCATGAGGAAATTGCTTTTGGCCCACTATGCCACTGACTTTTTCATTGATTGGTCTCAGCAAGGGGTGACGACACTGTAGCTGGTGGAGATAAAGTCTTGCCAAGGAGACCCAGGTGGGTACATCTGATGGCTACTGCCAACCCAGAGCATCCTGAGCGCTGAGCCCTGGCTCCCCCAGGGGCTTCATTGCAGAGAAACACTTGCTGCTTCCTCAGCTGCTCTCGTTTCTGGACCTGGCTTGGTTTTCTTCCTGTAATGACTAATTTTATGTGGCAATTTGACTAGGCTAAGGAATACCCAGATAGCTGATAAAACTTTTTTTTCTGTGTGGGTCTTTGAGGGTGTTTTTGGGAGATATTAGCATTTGAATCACTGGACTAAGTAGGAAGAGCCATCCTCACGAATGTGGGCAGGCATCTTCCTACCCATAAGGGCCCATGTAGAACAAAGAAAGCAGCTGGAGCTGGGACATTCATCTCTTCCTTCCTTTAGACATTGGAGTTCCTGGTAATCAGGACTTCAGACCCAGAGCAGATTAAATTACCAGCCTTCCTGGTATTTCTAGTTTATAGACAGCCTATTATGGGTATTCACATGACCCAATTCCTATAACAAATGCTTCTTATATATCTGTATGTATCCTGTTGGTGCTGTTTCTCTGAAGAACCTTAACTAATTTCCTCCCCCTCTATCTTCCTAGAAGAAATGAAGGCAATGCCAGGCACAGTGGCACACACCTGTAGTCCCAGCGACTTGGGAGGCTAAGGCAGGAGGATCGCAAGTTCAAAGCCAGCCTCAGCAACTTAACAAGGCCCTATGTAAATGAGTGAAACCATGTCTCAAAATAAAAAATAAAAAACAGGCTGAAGATGTGGCTTAGTGTTTAAGCACCCCAGGGCTAAATCTCTGATATATATATATGGCAGGATGTGAGTGACAAGGTGATCCAGGCTTGTCCCAGGAATGGGAGAGAGGGTGATAGATTACCATTAAATCCCATCAGCCAGGCCAAGGCAGTGGAGAGTGTGAGTAAGTGGTCTGGGGTAGCAGAGCCTCCACCGGGAGTTCCCAAGAAGCACTTTCCATCAGGGTAGGTGTCCTGCTCCAGAGCCTGGCCTTGGGAGGAGATGGTACCCAATGCATAGGCCCTTCTCAAGACTCTGGGACCTCCAGGGTGCTCAGCAATGTAGGCACAGACTGTGCTGAGAAAAAGAGTCCTTCCAGCACCATGTCACCATAGCCCCTTTGCCCAGGACACCACTTCAATCTAAATTTTGTGGCCATGGAAATTTCTGGGACAGAACTTTTTTCCCCCTCTGCCTGGTTCTCCTTGGAGGGGTGGCTTCTGTGCTCTGGAGTGGGACAAGGTGAGATGCGTGGGGAATGAGCTTTTACCTTGATCCAGACCTGCTCATTTTGGCTCCTGTCCTTCAGAGCAGGGGAGAGGGAAACTGACCAAATGGATTGAGCTCCTTCGCTGCTGGCAGAAAAGCAGCAACCGCCCTACTGAAGGATCGCCACCACCCCTATGCACAAAGTCTTCAGAGAAGCCCCAAGGAGATTGATCAGCCAGAGTCTCTGATTTGTAATTTCACTTAATGCTATTAAGGGGGCAGTTGGGGCCATTTGCTGGAGAGGACTGGAACGGTTCCAGAATCCTTGGCTAATGAATCTCAAGTATTAATCCCATTAGTCTTCTACTGTCTGCTGCTTCTGACTAGGTCTCTCCCTCGCCTTTCTACACCCCCTCCCCCCAGTTTCCTTCCCCTGGAGAAAGTTCCCTGACCTCCAGGCTCATGGCGTGTGTTCCCGTAAGGCAGGACTGGGTTGGCCTTGCTCGCCAGGCTAGTTTTTCCAGAAATTGAGCAAGCAGCCTGGGCAGTCTCTTGTGCCAGGCAGTTGGTGCAATTGCTTTGAGAGAATCACAGTCTTGGTTAAAAGAGCTCCAAGCCATTATGGAATTCTCCCCTTTGTTCTCTACAGTAGAGACAATAGTCTTTAAGGGACAAACACACCCCACATGAGGTCTAGGGTAAGGCATGGGTATCTGCATTTCTAACAGACATGTTTAACATTGTGGGCAGGTGGTCCCTGAGCCAGACCTCTAAAGAGTCTCTTTGATAGCATCTCTGATAGGTGGTTCTTGCTCTCTAATTAGAGAGCTCTGCCCTCCAAATCTGCAAGAAGTTAGTCTGATCTTTGTCTCATATGATAGCTCTTCTTATATTTGGTCCCAGACTCCGCAGGGCTATAAGGCACATGTGAAAGAGTCCCTGTTGTAGAGTCACACAAATGTGAGAATACATTCCAGTTCTGCTATTTATGCGCTGTGTGTGTTGAGCATGCAACATGCTGTTTATAGTGGGGCTATGACTGCTAGCCCTATAGGTTCTGGGCCCCCTCATTTCTCTCAGAAGCTCCATGGTGATCAGTTGGTATCCTGCTCCAAATCCTGTCATCTGGGGTGAACATAAATGAATTTTTTTCACTTATGAAATGGACACTTCTGTTTCTAGGACAATAGAATAGACATATTTCTACCCTTTCCCTCCTGCTACGTACATCTAAAACCCTGGACATTATATATAACACAAACCCAAGAAGATGCTGAAAAGTGATGAAAAGAAAAAATGCTGGCTAAGGACTTCAGAGCCTTTGAAATGACAAGTGAAGAGGTCCCTGGGTTTTCTTTTTGATAGTACACCTCCGACTTAGAGCTGAAGAAGCCAGCAACCCAGAGCCGTTAATAGGTGCCTAAAAAAGAAGAGGAAAAGAAAAAAATCTCCCACAAAAGCCTGAATGAGTCAAAGAATCAAGAAAGGGTTTGTTGAGCAATTCAGACACATTTTTTTAGATGATAACTACTCTACTTCAGTTAAAAACCACAGAAAAAAACTCTGGTCCCCTGCCACCTGTGCCAACAAAGATTGAATGGGGAGCTTGTATTTCCACCCTCAACAGGTGGTAATGAATGGTCCCAGCACACCTGCTAGGAGAGCATCAGAGGAAGCCAAGTAGGGAACTGGGACTTTCATGCTTGATGGTCAATAACAAGCTATCCCCCAACATAGTGTTGGTAAAGACCACAGGGGAAGGCTGGGCTTCCACCTCCATCCAGCAGTAGTAAGACACCACTTCCTTTCTTTGCCTGGTAGTATCAGAAGTGAATGGCTAAAGGAAAAATTTGAAAAAGAAAGGAAATGATAGAATAATTCTTGGAACATTAAGAAGCAAAAACGAACAATGGAAAGAGTAAATGTATGGGTAAATACAATAAGCTTGCTTTCTTCTCTGGAGAAAACATCTCTAGAGTTTTCTAAATTATATGTAGCCATTGAAAGTAAAAATATAACATGGTTTCATGTGGTTCTAAATGTTTGTAGAGGAAATTTTTTTTAAAAAAATTCTATTAAAAACGGGAGATGGATAAAGAGAAATAAATGTGGTAAGGTTTATATATTACAGCCAAATTGTGAAAATGACAACCCCCAGAAGACAGTAATGGTTATTGTATGTAATAGAATGCCTAGTAAAAACACTACTGGAAAAGGTATATTAAAGGTTATACTCAAGAACATTATTGATAAATCAAGATGGCATTCCAAAAAGTAAGCAATCTATAGGAATGGAGGAAAAATAAAACAGAAATGAAAAGACAGACCAAACAGAAAACAAAAATAAAATGACAGACTTAGCCCTAGCATATTAATAATTACACTAAGTGTAAATGGTCTAAATATGCCAATTAAAAGACTGAGATTGGCAGATTAAAAATATATGACCACCTATATGCTACACGATAAATTCATTTCAAATATAACAGTAGAGACAAGATGCAGACAAAAAGATAGGGAAAGATAGGTGATGCAAACATTAATCAAGAGGCAGAATATGCAATGATATTAATATCAAATAAAATACCAAAAACAAAAAGGGTAAGTCCATCAAGAAGACAGCATTGCTAAATGTGTGTGCCCCAAAAAACATAGATGCAAAATACGTACAGCAAAACCTGATGTTGCTGAGAGGAGAGAAAAACAAACCACAATTATAGTTGAAGACTTTAACATCTCTCTATCAATACCTGAAAGAACAATTAGACAGAAAATTAGCAAGGATATGTAGTCCAAAAATCTCTTTTTGTGGCCTGTTTTAATTGTTAATTTAGTTTCCTTCATATTAGGTGAATTTTAGTACACTTTTTTCCTAAGACATGGTTAATTTCACCCAAGTTGTCAAATTTATGTGTGTAGATTTTTTTGTAACATTCCTTTACTGTCTTTTGATATCTATATGGTTGGCAATATATTTCATGTTTCATTTCTGATATTGATAATTTCTGGCCTCTCTCTTTTTTTTCTCTGATGGTCTTGCTGGAGGCTTGTCGATTTTATCGATCTTTTCAAAGAACCATCTTTTTGGTTTTTGAAGTGGGAATTTAGATTATTGATTTGAGACTTCTTTTGTGATGGTCTAGAACTTATAAAAACTAGTAGTGGGAGCCACAACTATCCACAGGACATGACAGGGAGGGGCTGACTATACTTTAATGTGGATACTACCAAAAGATCTGTAATCATCTTCTTTAAAAAGGAGGTCATATTTCCCATTAAAGCATGATCACACTAACTTATCTGGGTTTCTTTCCTATATCTCTCTAAGGCAAGAGTAAAGTAATTTAAAGTCGTGAAACTTCAAGTTCAAAAAAGTTAAGAGTCAAAGATTGAAAAGAATGTGTGTGTATGTGTGTGTGTGTGTGTGGGTATTTTAATGTAGGACCTGAAAAGTTGGTGTACAAATGATAAATGACTTAATAAACTGGCCAAGAAATTGGAACCCTTGGAAAGCCAATAAGAAACAAGCAAGTTAGTACCCTGGAACCTTATAAAAGTTTTAGAGTCAGAGGCATCTGTTATCTCTAAAATGGAAGTTGTGGGATTGGGCTGAAATAAAAAGATGGGTTAAAAGCCTTTACAAAAAGCATTGAAATTCCTCAAATCCAACCCCTCACATTTATAAAACCAAAATAGGATTATATGAAAAAGAATATTCAGAGAATATAAAAGAGTTCTTGGAATTAAATTCATATATGGCAGAAATTTCAAAATTCAAAAACAGTTGAAAAATAAAGTTGAAGAAATCTCCTAGGAGTCAGAATAAAAACAGATGGAGATAAAGAAGCATAGAGGATCAAGCCAGGTACAGTGGTACACACCTATAATCCTAGCAGCTCAGGAGGCTGAAGCAGGAGGATTCTGAGTTCAAGCCAGCCTTAGCAACTTAGCAAGGCTCTAAGCAACTCAGTGAGACCCTCTCTCTAAATAAAATTTTTTAAAAAAGAGCTAGGAGTGTGGTTCAGTGGTTAAGTGCCCCTGGGTTCAATCCCCAGTACCAAAAAAAAAAAAAAAAGGATCAATATGTGAATAACAGAAGTTCAGGAAAGAAAGAATAGTGGAGGGGAGAAATTAGCAAAGAAATAATTTTTAAAAAACCTTTTCCAGGGCTAGGGAGATAGCTTAGTTGGTAGAGTGCATGCCTCACATGCATAAGGCCCTGGATTCAATCCCCCACCATCAAAAAAAGAAACCTTTTCCAAAAGTAAAAGAATGTGAATTACCATATTGATAGTTTTCATTTTAACAGATTTCCTAGTGTAAATAACAACAAAAGACCTTAAACAGGTTATATCTTTGAAAAACTTCCAGAAACCAGAGAGAAATAAAAGAGTTCAGATATTCCCAGAAAGAAAACAAAGCAAACAACAACAAAGGACAAGAAAAAAGACTAGAAGGGAATGAAGGAATGCCTGCAAAATTCTAAAGTGGGAATTGGACTGTCGTGGCTTGTGGATCAAAACCTGCTCACAATCTGTTTCTGTGGCTCCTGAGTTTAGGATAAATTTTAAGTTCTTAAAGTGTTATAAAAAGAAAAACATAGTCAAAGACAAGCAAGAATATATGACAGAAGTTGTGTGTGGTCTCCAAAATACAAAATAATAACTATCCGTGCTGCTACAGAAAGTAGCCCAGCCCCTTTCTACAGGAAAATTCTTTTCAAAGCAACAAAGCTATTAAACAAGTGTAAGAACAAAGCACACTGCCCAACTCATTCTCTGAAACCAGTATTATCCTGATACAAAACCAGACAAAGATATCATAAACAAAGAAAGCTGCAGTCGAATATCTCCTGATTACAAAAGAAAAAATATTCAACAAAATAATAGCAAACTAAAACCAGCAGCATACATGAAGGATTATACATGGTGGCCAAATGTGATTTAACCCAGGAAAGCAAGGTTGATTTAACACACTAAAGTCATTCAATGTAATACGTTATTGGGTTAATCCACTTTCTGTCACTATAATGAATGTCTGAGATAATTGACTTGTAAGGAGAAAAATTTTATTTTGCTCACAGTTCTAGAGGTTCCAGTCCACAATTGGGCAGACCCATTGCTTTGGGTCTCTGGAGGGGATGCTGAATGACAATGAGAGACAGAGTACTTAACAGGCAAACTACTCACCTCCTGACCAGGAAGTAAAATGTGTGAGACCGGATGAGCTGAGCTCTCAAACTCACCTTTGGGGGCACCACCCCAGTGACCTAAGACTTCCCACAGGACCTTTACCTGCAAAGGTCCTACCACCTACCAATAATGCCACCTTGGGAACTAAGCCTTTAATACTTGGGCCTTTGGAAGCATACTTACTCAAATCATAGCAGCCATATTAGTATAATAAAAGATAAAAACTATGTTATCATCTCAAAACAAAAATGTTTGGGCTGGGGTTATGGCGCAGTGGTAGCGTGCTCGCCTAGCACGTGTGAGGCACTGGGTTCAATCCTCAGCACTACATAAAAAAAAAAAGATATTCTGTCCACCTACAACTAAAAAATAAATATTAAAAAAAAAGCTTTAAAAAAAATGTTTATCAAACTTAACATCCTTTCATGATAAAAACAGCAATCTAGGAATATAGGGTATGATTTTCAACATGATTAAGATCATCTATGAAAAAACCCACAGATAACATCATACTTAATATGAAAGACTAAATATTTTTCCCTAAAATCGGGAATGAAACAAGGATGTTTGCTATCATCACTTCCACTCAACATACTAGAGGTTGTACCAGGTCAATTATTTAAGAAAAAGAAATTGAAGTAATCCACATCGGAAAGGAAGAAATAAAACATATTTGCAGATAAAAATCTTCTAGTATATAGAAAACCCTAAGCAATATACTAAAAAACTATAGAACTACTAAATTTGTCCAGCAATGTGGAAGAATACAAGATTGATATACAAAACAATCAATTATATTCCTATAGACTAATGTTGGGAAATCTAAATATTAAGATAACAATCCCATTTACAATCATAGAAAAATAGAAAAAAGAAGAAAATACCTAGGAATAAATTTAACAAAAGAATGCAAAATTTGAATGCTAAAAACCACAAAACATTTTGAAAGAAATAAAAGATTTAAATAAATGGGGAAGCATCCCATGTTCATGGATTGAAGACTTAACATCATCAAGACAGTAACATTCCTCAAACTGATCTATAGATTCAATGCAATTACTATCAAAATGTCAGGTTCCTTTTGCTTAAATCGACAAGCATCTCCTAAAATTCATATGGAAATTCAAGGAACCCAGAAGAGCTAAAATAATGTTGAAAAAGAAGAAGAAAGTTGGAGAACTCATTTTTCACAATTCAAAACCTACTACAAAGCTATAATAATCAAGACAATGTGGTACTGGCATAAGAATTGACATATAGGGGACTGGGATTATAGCTCAGAAGTAGATCCCTTGCCTACTAGGTGTGAGGCACTGTGTTCAATCCTCAGCACCACATAAAAATAAATAAAATAAAAGTATTTTTTAAATGGACAAGTGAAGCTAAAGAATCTAGGTTTAAAAAATAAGAATTGATGTATTGGAATGGGTTGTGGCTCAGTGGTTGAGCACTTGTCCAACATGTATAAGGCAATTGCTAGAACTGAAAAAAAATGACATATAGATCAATGGAATAGAGTTGAGAGCCAATAAACTAACCTATATGTTTGATTAATTTTTATCAAGGGTACCAAGATAATTTAATGAGGAAAGAGTAGAGTTCTTTTCTTTCTTCCACCAAATGGTCAAAAGCAAAACAAAAACAAAACAAAACAAAACCCAAACTAGATATCTACAACAAAAGAATTAAGTTGGATATTGATCTCATACCACATATCAAAATTAACTGAAAATGTACCATATACCCAAACATAAGAATTTAAACTAAATCTTTTAGAAGAAAACAGGAGTAAGTCTTTGTAATCTTTGGCTTATGCAATGGTTTCTAAGATATAATACCAAAAACAAATGATAGAAGAAAAACAGAGAAATTGGACTTTCTTAAATTAAAAAATCTTCGTGTATCAAAAGACACCATGAAGAAAGTAAAAAGAAAGTAAAAAGACAGAATAAGAAAATATCTGCAAATCATATGTACCAAAAATACACAAACAACTCACACAATTCAATAATAAAAACAAATAAGTCAATTTAACAACTGGTTAAAAAATGTTTTGAATAGACATTTCCAAAGGAGCCACACAAATGGTCAGTAAACACATGAAAAAAAAAAATGTTCAGTTTCATTAGTCACTAGAGAAATGCAAATCCAACCACAATGGGATAGTATTTCACACCCACTGGTATACCTACAATAAAAAAGACAGATAGTAACAGGTGTTGGTAAGGATGCAAGAAATCAGAACCCTCATACATTGCTGGTGGGAGTATAAAATGATGCAGCCACTTTGGAAAGAAGTTTGGCAGTTTCTCAAAATGTTAAGACATAGAGTTATCATGCGAGTACTGTGGTTGGGTAAGTGCCCCCCAAAGGCCCATGCATCAATAGCATGATCAGCAGCTTGTGGCGCTGTTGGGAGGTGTTGGAATCTTTAAGTGGTGGAGTCTAGTGGGAGGAAGTTGGGTCCCTAGGGGTGAGCCCTTGAAGGGCATATTAAGATCCCAATCCTTCCTGTTTTTTTCTCTTCTTCCTTCCCTTCATCCCTTCGTCCCTCTCTCCTCCTTCTCCTATCCTCTTTTTCCCTTTCTCCATTTTTGCTTCCTGGCTGCCATGATGTATGAAGTTCCCTTCACCACATGCTCCTATCATGATGTACTACCTCACCACAGGCCCAAAGTGACAGAGACAATCAATCATGGACAGAAACCTCCAAAACTGAGCCAAAGTAAGTCTTTTTGCTCATAAGTTGGTTACCTCAGGTATTTTGTTATAGTAATGAAAGCTGACAAATACACCAAGCAATTCCACCCTTAGGTATATTGAAGAGAAATGAAAATATATGTCCACATAAAAACTTATACATAAATATTCACATCAACATTATTCAAAATAGCCAAAAAGTTGGAACAACCTCAACTATCCTTCAACTGAAAACTGCAAACAAACCCTGATCTATTCATACACTGGGATAATATTCAGAAATAAAAACAAACGAGTATATCTATACCAACACAGATAAACCTTGAAGAGACTATGCAAAGTGAAAGAAATCAGTGACGAAAGACCATGTATTGTATGACTCCACTTATGTGAAGTGTCTGGAATCAGTAAGTCCACAGAGATATAAAGTAAATTAGTGTTTGCCCAGAGTTGGAGCAGTGGTGGGGGAAGGAGAATGAGCAAAAAATGGAGAAGGCCTGCTAATGTGCACAGGGTTGGTAGGGGGATGGAGGTAGTTGAAATTGTTCTAAAATTAAATTGTGATGATTTCATAATCCTGAAATACTAAAAACCACTGAAGTATACACTTGAAATGTTTGGATTTTATGGTAGGTGAAATATATTGCAATAAAGCTGTAAAAAATACATAAAGACATTTTCAGATATGCAAGATTTCAAAAAATTGACCTCCCACTTATTTTTTCACAAGAAACTACTTGCAGATGTAATCTGCAAAAAAAGGAATGATTAAACCAAGAAAGGGGAAACATGGGATCCAGAAAACAAGAGATTTAACACAGAAGAGGCAAAGAGAATTCCAAAATTAATGGGGAAGAAAAGTCCCAGTGACAGTATAAGTATGTAATACACTTACAGAGCTACAAATTATGCATAACAGAGGGACAAAGGGCACAAGGAAAAAAATCTCTGAATGGAAAAAGAAAAGAAAAAAGAAACAGATAACCTCATATTTGTACATATTGCCATGGAGTTTGAGAATGAACTTACGATAGATACGTGGAAAACTAAGTAAGACAATAAACAAACATTGAAGCAACTATTAACTCCAGGTAAAACATAAAATTGTTTTATTGTATCTCCTAGGCCTGCAGCAAATTATATTTCATGATAATAACATCATAAACATTGAACATTGATTTCACCCACAAGGTGACAATACTATTTTGGGAGAACAGGAAGAAGCAATGTTGAGAGTTTACTGACAGGACAATGGGAAGGGGTGGTATAAGAGAATGTAATCCTCACCTTCCATACAGGAACCAAAAAACTAAAACCAAAAAGCCAAGAACTGGCGATCCAATCTGCTACTTAGAAATAAAGGGGAAAAAATTTAAAAAACAGAAGAAACAAGAATAATTGAAAACAGTTGACTCTGGGAAGCAGGAATTCAAAATAGGGTAGGGGATTGTCAGTTTTCATTATAAATGTAGTAGTACTATTTAATTTAAAAAATCCATACTAATGCACTAGTCTGATCTTTTTTAAAAAGAAGAATTTGTTTTTAAAAGAAAGTTGATGGTGGAATTGGAGCCAGTCTTTCCAGAGGAGCTCCTCAGCTGTAGCACTCCAACCTGTTCTTCCTTAACTTCGGTCCTCATCAGCCTCTCTCCCAGTAATTGGCTTATCCCCCTAACCACCTGCTCCTGTCCATCTCACAGGCTATGCTTCAACTTCTGCACCTGCTCCACTTGCAGTCATCCAGGCCCGTTCCTTGTCTCTCTTGACCCTTCCTTCTGCTTTGGAATCCCAGATGTGAGCCTGGACCAGCTAGATTACCAATCTGTCAGCCCCAGCCAATTAGTCTGCTCCAGCCTGGTTCTCTCAGCTGTAAGTATTCTGCCATGTACGTCATCGTCAGCTGTCATCTCTGCCTCTCCCTGTGCCTACAGCGAGCAGCACTAAGCACAACTGTCCAGGGTGGGCTGGCAAGATAGGTACAATGTCCTTTCCTGAGAGCCAGATGCTGCATCTGCTAATGAAGCCACAGAATGCACAGGGTTATTTGGGTCAGGGTCACTTCCCTGACTCATTCTGAGTCCACTAAACTCATATTCTGCCTCCAATTATGTTGCCAAGTTTTCCCTTTCCTGTACTGATATAACTGATATTTTAGCATAAATGCAGCATATTTACCTATATAACATTTTATCTTGGTTTTTATTTTAATCGCATCGTTTTAATTCAGCTGAGAACTACAAAAAACATACAATGTAGACTCAAAGCAGAAGTTCTCAGGCATATGGCTGGCAGGGTGGATATGGTCTTCCCAGACACTTGCCATCCCATGGAGAGGCATGGATGGGCTGCATATGGCTTGGAGCCTACTGTGTATTTGCATGATCCAGGAGAGGGACTTTGGTGTCCCATCTTCTTGCATATTAATGATGGATATGGGAGGGGACGGATTCTGAGCTTTGCAATCTGGGTTACAGTGTTGCCCAC
>CM053410.1:60403041-60430166 GCA_028644305.1 Xerus rutilus
GGATAGATGGGTAGATGAATGGAATTTGCAACTGGTGATGTTACCTGTGAGCTGATTGTATTGAGGAACGCATGGTCTTGAGACACAAAGACCTGGGTTCAAATCCTACCTCTACTCTTAATTGGCTGTATGACGTTGGACAAGCTATTCAGCTTCTCAAAATCTCAAATTCCTTGACTATAAATTGCAGATAGTGATATTCATTAATCACAGATAGATGTGAGAATTAAAGAGATGTCTGTAAAGTCCATAGGAGCACTTGGGTTACCACAGCTGCTTAACAATGGTAAGAAGTCTGGTACCTTGGTGAGAGCGCAAGATACAGGGGGAGGGGAGGGCCAGAAACATGTAAGCTGGAGGAATGTAATGACTTGCCTATTTGCTGTTGGTCATGATAATAGTAAAAACAAACAAACAAACAAACAAAAAACCCCTCATATTTCCTTATAATTTATAGATACTCCTGAGAGAAAGAGCAGTGTTAGTCCTATTCCACAGGCTAACATGCACTCATATTTATTTAGTTAAGATTCACTGTTCCAGACATGTTCTAGCTTATGAGGCTGCACTGATTGTATTAGTTTGTTTTGATTTAATATAATAAAATACCTGAGGCAGGCTAACTTAATAAAGAAAAGAGGTTTAGTTAGCTCACCGTTCTGGAGACTCAGGGCACAGCACTGGCATTGGTTGGTGTCTGCTGAGGACCTCCTAGTGGATGGTACCACAGCAACAAGAGTGCATGTGAGAGGAGGATGTCATGTCAGGAGGCCAGAGAGCAACCCATGTCAGGATGGCTCCTGGAACAGCTCGCTGTAGCAAAAACTCAGAGCTCCCCTGAGAGCTGCCTTCATCCCCCCTGAGGGCAGTGCCCCCCGTGATCTAAAGACCTCTCAGTAGGCATCCACCTCTTAAAGGTCCTTCCGCCTCCTAGCTAGCCATACTAGGGCGCCGCTTCCAACACATGAACCCTGGGGGACATCCAAACTATAGAACTAAACACTAGTGGGTGATGTGATGGCTCAGACTCTGCCTCTGGGCCCGCTGAGCTGGTACGTCTTCTGTTTGAGAAAGGCCCAGAATACCCAAAATGTCCAGGATTTTGAGAAGAAAGGAAAGGATGAAAAGGGGGATGCCGGGTGCTGACTCACCCTACACCTCTCCAGAGCACGGGGACAGGCTCGGTCACCTGCCTGCGGAGGCTCCTTTCCTTGATGGCCCTTCCCAACTTGGCATGCACCCCTACTGGGCTCGCGTCCCAGCAGGACAGTTGCTTCCGGGCTGTTGCTCTGGGCTCTGCGCCAGGCAGACTCCGGCATCTGCCTTGTCAAAGCCCAAGTGCAACTACTAAAAGACAGGACAGGTGCTGCATGTCAATGACAGCAAGGAGGCGGAAGTCACTCTGCTCTGCTAGTCCACGTGGACACTGGCATGGCCTGCTGCAAGCCTGCCGGAGAGAGGGGGTGAGGACATAGGAGGACACAGACAGAGCAGGGGTGGACATCTGCGTGACCGTGTCTGGCCAGGAACCTCACGCCTGGGGAAATGGAAGAAGCCGAATGTTCGGGCAAGTGTCTGCAGGATGGGTATATGTGAGCGTGTTTGTGGCATGGGTGTTCGAGTATGTGCTGTGTGTTTGGAGAGTGGTGGGTGGGTGTGAATGTGTGTGTGAGCTGTATACATTCTAGATGTAAACAGAAAGCAGAGAGGCCGAAGTCATGAGCCACAGGCGGAAGAGTCATAGACGAATACTTTCAGAACCTGGGTGTGTTGCTTGTATGTATAATTGGTACACATGCTTTGGCCGGTGTTCTGTTTAAAGACATGTATGAATAGGTAGGGGAGCACTTTAGCTGAGCGTGAGCTTGCACATGAGTGTTGGGTGTTGCTACATCTGAATGTTGGTGCCTTCCCACCTCCAAATTCATATGTTGGAACCCAACCCCCCCCCTCATGTTGCTAGTAAGAGAAGGGGCCTTCTGGGGTGAGATCAGTGCCCTTAGAAAAAAGATTGAAGGGAGCTGCCTTGCCTTTTCTGTCATGGATGGATGCAGTAAGAAGGTGCCATTTTTAAGGATAGAGCAAGCCCAGAATCTGAATCTGCTGGTGCCTTGATCTTGGACTTCCCAGTCTCCAAAACTGTTATTTATAAATTATCCAGACCAAGAGCATTTGATACAGCAGATTAATGAACTAAGATAGGTGTGTTATGTGTGTGCTTATGTGAATCTATCTGCACATCTGGCCAGGACTGGGGACAGGATACTAGTGTAGGACAATGATGGATTCCTATTTTCCTATAGACCCAGGATTCTCTTTTCTTTAGGTTGGTACAATGTATTCGTCCTGAGTGAAATCCTAAAGGTCTCTATGAATCAAATAAAGCTTTGACCATTATCTTAGTCCATTTGTATTGCTATTACAAAATACCTGAGGCTGAGTACTTCGTAAAGCAAAGAGATTTATTAAGCTCATAATTGTAAAGGCTGAACATTAACCAGGTGGTGACCCTAACCTGGTTGACTTCTGATGAGGGCCTTCTGACTGCATTATAATATGGTGATGGTATTACAAGGTAAGCACATGTGCAAGATGGAGTGGTCACATCACAAGAGAGGAAACAAATGACCAGGGAGAGGCCAGACTCTCTTTTATAAGAACCCACTCCCGTAGGAACTAATCCACTGCTGCAAGAGCTAACTCACTGGCAATTCCTTTACAAGGGAGGTCCTAACCCAGTCTCCACCCACTAGGCTCCACCTCTTAAAAGTCCCACTGTTAGGTAGCTAGTCAGTCGTGAGTGAGCCTGGAGAGGACACGGAAAGGCAACTGAACCACAAGGAACCTTATCTGACAGACAAGCACGTGGGAGATGCCCCATCCGCCATGTCAGGACCTCCTCCAGCCATAATTACATCCCCTTAAGAAGGACTTTATATCAGGGTCATGTCACATCCTATCAGGTGGCCTGGACCCTCCCTTATCATCAAACTATCACAACTCCCAGTCACCTTGGCAACTAAAACATCAAGACCCTCACAAAGAAAGCTCGCTGAGGGCTCTTCACAGGGAATTACACTGGTCAAGAGGCAGGAAATTGAGGCAAAACCAGGGGGATTCAATTTCCTTAAAACCTCCAACTCTGAGCATCAGGCCATCTCTTCAAGGTCGTCCAGGAGGTCAGTGCAGCTTCCATGCTGTCAATCAAAAATCAAAAGGCGGACCTGAGCAAGACTCTCTGGAAACTTCCCTGAGACCTCCAATACAACTGGAGGGCAGGAGAGGTGCACGGTCCTTCTCTCTGAGAGGACCCATTCTCTCCCTTGAGAGTGTCCCCTTTTCCCTTTTTCTATCCCTTCTAATAAACTCATGCCTGTTACTCTGAGCAACACGTCTGAAATCTTTCTGGTATGATTGCAAGAATGGGGGTTCAAGGGGGCCTCATGGCTGCCTCAGTTTCAGGGCAGGCCACTGCCCTATAATGCCACCATCTTGCAATTCTATTCCATAGGGGACCAAACTTCTAGCACTTGAAACTTAGGGGGACAAACCAAATTAGACCACGACCACCCCAATACTGGATGCACCCACTGTTCCAGCCCAAGTTACCCAGAAACACTCTCCTGCAAGGCCCCGCCATGAGGAGGAGCTTCCAACCCAAGGGCTGGACGATCCAAAAGACTGTCATAGTCTCCTCTCATTCCATCCCTCAAAGAAAAGGACCCACAGCTGAAACTGAACATTTCACCTCTGCTCTGCTCGGCCAAGTTGTGGTACCGATGTGGCCTGGAGGGGCTGGCTGGGGAGCCCAGATAATTTCCTCACTACTTTGTCATTTCCAGAAAGCTGCTTACTCTAACAGGCCCCCTTGGCTCTGGGGCTGACATTTCTTCTTTGCTCGTTTCTCTCTGCTTTTGTCTAACGAGGTGCAGGAGGCTGCAGAAACTGACAATAGAATTACCTGGGACGCTAGATTCTGTCAATCTCCATTAGGAACCCGGGGAGAGAACAGTCAAAGCACCAGGACACCTTGGTGCTGTTATTGCACAGGGTTTGCTGTGAGAGCAAACAATCTTCCTCTCTAGACACTCACCCCTGGCCGATGAGTCAATCTGGCTTCCAGCCCAGGTTGCTGCAGCCACCTCAGCCACCCATCCAAGGAGCCAGAGCCCTGGGGTAGTAATGCATCTCTCTGCTGGGGGTACTCAGACGTAAGCCAAACCCACCTTCCCCGGAAGGGATCTGCCTGAAATGGGCTCAAAGGCCCTCTCTCAGTTTAAATGACTTATGCAAAGTCCAAAGCCTCTCCCCAGATTTCTATAATTTCCTTGTATTTCTTGACCCCATCTGGTTTGGATCTGCTGGTAAATTACTTGGTACCCGGATCGCTCCACTCTTTCCTCCCTCTGTAAGGCTGTTGTCAGGCTACACTTGCAACCTGTCGTGGGATTCAGCCTTTCTCCCCCACGGGCTCAGACAAAACACCTATTGGTTAGACTTTTCAATGATTCCATTTTTGTGAATTTCTGGAAAAAGCTTTACTATAAGGACAAAAATCAGATCCATGATTGCCAGGGGTCAGTGGTAGGGAGAGGGACAGACTACAGAGGAGCAGGACAGGGAACTCTTAGAGACATGGAAGTGTTTTATATCCTGACTGTGGTGACTATTTAGTGCCATGGTTGTCACACTTGTGTCACATTGTGGACTCCTAACCTTATGCTTTGTCGAGATCTGTTGGACCATAGACTACAGAGTGAATTTCACTATATGCAAAATTTTAAAAACTAATCAAAAAGTTGGAAGAAATGAAAACGTCATGCAAGCTAATAAATAAAGCAAACTATAATTACAAATTGTGTTAGTCAGCTTTTTCGCTGCTTTGACTAAAAGACCTGACAAGAACAATTTTAGGAGGAAAAGCTGATTTGGAGGCTCATGATTTCAGAGATCTCAATCCATAGACAGCAGGCTCCATTCTTCAGGGCTCGAGGTGAGGCAGAACAGAATGGTAAGAGAGGTTGGTGGAGGGAAGTGGCTTGCAGGAGGATCAGAAAGCAGAGAGAGGCTAAGCTCAGCTCAGCTCACCAGACATCCACCCCAAAGACACGCTCCCAATGACCACCACCATCTCAGGCCACACCCTACCCACCTTCAGCTACCACCAGTTAATCCCATGGGGGTGGTAACTTACTGATTGGGTGGAGGCTCTCACAACCCGATCATTTCACCTCTGAATGTTCTTGCATTGTCTCACACATGAGCTTTTTGGGGGACACCTCACATCAAAACCGTGACACAAATGAATCATATAGCTATACTGAAATCATAGCACAGGTGGGAAAGAAAATAACTAACTAACCTCAATAGTTGGACAATTGTTTGTTTGTTTGTTTGTTTTTGCCATACCGTGGATCCAACCCAGGAGTGGCCTACCTCTGAGCTATTCTTTTCTTTTTTGGAATTGAGGATTGAATTCAGGGGCACTCAACCACTGAGCCACATCCCCAGCCCTATTTTGTGTTTTATGTAGAGACAGGGTCTCACTGAGTTGCTTAGTGCCTCGCTGTTGCTAAGGCTGGCTTTGAGCTCACAATTCTCCTGTCTCAGCCTCCCAAAGTGCTGGGATTACAGGCGTGCATCACCACACCCAGTTTTTGAGCTACACTCTAAGTCCTTTTTATTTTATTTTGAGACAGGGTTTTACTAAGTTGCTCAGGCTGGCCTTGAACTCATAAGTCTCCTGCCTCAGCCTCTCAAATCACAGGGATTACAGGCGTGTGCCACTGTGCCTAGCTGGATAACTGTTATTTGTTTATTTGGGGGATTTTTTTGTTTTTGTTTTTGGCACCAGGGATTGAACCCAGGGGTGCTTAACCATTGAGCCACATTCCCAGTCCTTTTTGTTTTTTATTTTGAGACAGGATCTCCCTGAGTTGCTTAGGACCTCGCTAAGTTGCTGAGGCTGGCTTTGAACTTGCGATCCTCCTGCCTCAGCCTCCCAAGCTCCTGGGATTATAGGTGTTTGCCACCACATCCAGCAGGAATAACAGTCTCAAAGACAAAATGAATGTTCAAGGCCAGCCTGAGCAACTTAGTAAAACTCTGTCTCAAGTACTGCACTCTGTAGTCAGGAAATGTGCTTCTCACAGGGGTGTGGGTTAGCAACTCTGAAACTACTTTCATGCGTGAGTGTGTTAGGGTTGGAGAAACAAGTACACACAGTCCATTCTCTTTGCAGGAGGTATGTTCATAAATTACTGCAAACACTGAATTAGCAAGTACTGCACTGAAGCACCGATCCCAGGGGAAATACAAGGTGAGGTTCCTGGGAGCTTCTGCTCACAACATTTTCAACAACCAATCAATACCTAACCGTGTTCTCTGCATTTCTGTTTAAAGACATCTTACTTCATATATATGGTTGATGCATTAACACTGAACTCAAGGCCAGCAGCCCTGTAACTCACATCAGAATGAAGTGCACCTGACCTAACCCATCTATTTTTTCCATAAAGCACCTCTCAGCCTTCTCGGGTTTAGGAGACTAGACTGAACTTTATCAACCAGGCTTGGTGGGCAGACACTTTAAAGAGTAAAATCACCAATGAAAATCACAAAAATGACAAAAGTGGCACTAAACAGACCTTGGGGAGGGGCTCTTGTTTGTAGTGTGAGAGCTGAAGCTAGAAGTGAGAAGGAGCCTGTTTGACCTCGGTTGGGGCGAAGCGGGTTGGGCAGCTCAAATCTTTTGAAGCCCCAGGCGTGTCTCCAAATGATGGCCAAAGTGCCCCGAGTACTGATTTGGGGGCTACCCATGAATTTTACTCAGCGGATGAATTTTAAAATACGGCGTGGAGTCCATGAATAATGAGGATCGACAGCGTGTGACAGCCAGGCGAGGAGAATGAGCTATCGATCCAACTGTCTCCCTCAGGTCAGTGACATTTGCTGAATGCACTGGACTTCAGGGTTGAACTCATAAAGCCCGAGCTGGAAGGGCCATCAGAGACCCAGCCTCCACTACGCCTTTTATAAAAGACAAAACTGAGGCCTGGGAGGGGACGTGCCTGCTCAGGTCACACCTCAGTTAAGACTTCTGTCTCTATTTCCTGTGAGGACAAGGGGTTACCTCAGTTAACCTTCCCAAGATTGGAGGCCCTGAAAGCTGAAAGTTTGGTAGGAGAGCAGGTTGGGAGATGCTTGAAACCCAGGCCTCAGTTTACCCAGACTGATGGCCCCCCTGGACCACCCGACTGCCAGAAAGTACCTCTGAGTAGCCACAGCCTCTGTTCCTGGCAGCATCACTTGGCCAGGCAGGTGATCTCATCCCTTCTC
Source organism: Xerus rutilus (assembly GCA_028644305.1). Lineage (NCBI taxonomy): Eukaryota > Metazoa > Chordata > Mammalia > Rodentia > Sciuridae > Xerus > Xerus rutilus. The sequence continues at coordinate 60,410,380 of CM053410.1, forward strand.
ATCACAGGAAGTACCACCTAGATGCAACTCTGCCTCCAACTCGGGCCTCTCCTCGTCAACTCCAGACTCCAATTCCCAACTGCCTCCTCCATTTCCACCACCTGGTTATCTCAGGAGCATCTCAAACCTAACATCTCCCAAGCAAAACTTTGATCCTCTCCCCCAAAATTGCTCCTTCCCAATCCTTCTCTAACTTGGTCAACTGTGGCTTCAACTATTCAGCCTAAACCTGGGACACTGTCCTTGAATCCTTTCTCTTGCATCCTATGCACACTCCAGCAGTCAATTTTCTTGGCCCCAAGGACTTCTTGTCATCCATCTCTGTCACACCATCTTGACCCTCTGACTACTGCATTTGCAAACCTCCTGACCTGGGTTCTCTATGTCCAGTTTTAGCCCACAGTCCACCAAGTAGCAGCTAGAATTGTTCTTATAAAATATTATCTCGTTATGTCACTTCTCTACTTAAAACCATCATGGTCTCCTTTTCACTCAAGAGTAAAATCAAGCCCTGTAGATGAACCCCAAGTTCTACTGAGCTCTGATGTCTCCTTCCACACCCTTCCCTTCATCTGTTCCAGCCACAAGACTCTGGGCTATCCTGAACACCCAGGAATGCTTCAAATGGTGTGTGTGTGTGCCCTCTGCCTGGGAAACTTTCCCCAAAGAGCAGGTTTGTGGTTCGTCAATACATCCGCCCTGACCCTGGCCAAGCCAAAGATCCACCATGGAAATGTGGCTGGCCAAGCAGAGTCCAAACTGGACCTATGGCCTCATTCTCTGTAGAGCTTGGCTTAAATGACCCTGTATCAGAGTGCTTCCTGACCTCCTTTTGATAGGGGACAGACAGATGTGAGTGGTGGGAACATGAGGTTCCACATGCTTTCTTTTCCAAGAAGTGATTTAGCTGCAGCCCTGCCTGGCCTAAGTGGACAGGCTGTGTCATTCCTCAGCAAACTACCTGTTATCTGCAGGAAAAATGCAGGCCCGAAATACTGTCCATAAGACAAACTCAAGTTACCCTGAAGAGGGAGTCTTTTGTGACCCTTTTCACAGACCAGTACCTGAAGTTCAGGGAGATAAGGATAATTCCTCCTAACCATAAAATCTGTAAGAATTTATGGTTAAGAATCCAGTTAGAGGGGCTGGGGTTGTGGCTCAGTGGTACAGCACTTGCCTGGCACGTGTGAGGCCCTGGGTTCGATTCTCAGCACCACATAAATATAAATAAAATAAAGGTCCATTGACAACTAAAAAAAATTAAAAAAAAAAAAAGAAGAAGAATCCAGTTAGAACTGGTCAGCATCCGCCAAAGTGCCTAAAGTTGTCACGGCACTGATGTCATCCTGATGTCAAGGTTAAGAGGTGGACCTGGGCAGGACTCTCGGAAAACTTCTCTAGGATCCCCAATAAAACTGGAGTGCAGGAGAAGCCTGCAGTCCCTCTCCTCTCTGAGAGGACCCACACTCTCCCTTGGAAGTGTCCCTCTTCCCTTCTCTTATCCATTCGGTTAACCCATCACCTATTACTCTGAGTGACGTGTCTGAGATCTTCTGACTTCATTGCAAGAATCAGGGCTTCAGGGAGAGGTGACTTCATTGCAAGAGTCAGGGTTTGAAGGGAGGGGTGTCTTCATGCTGCTTGAGTTTCCCAAAAGGCGCCAGCCCTGTAGCACTTTACCCAATTGCCCTTTCCCTATCTCTCTCTGGCCTCTTCTTCCTGGTTTTTCTTCTTAGCACATTACCACCTGCTATGATACCTGGGTTTTGTGAATTGACCACTTTCCTCCCACTAGATTGAGAGCTCATGTCTAATTTGTTCACTGCTATATCCCCTGCACCTAAAATAGCACCTGGAACATAGTAGCCACTCAATTTTTTGTGGAGTAGGTAAATGAATGAACAGAAGGCTTCCCATTTAAACCAGAATCTGCCTGCCTCTTCATCTGCCCACAAAGAGTCACAGAGAGATGGCAGCTAAGGAGACCAGTCCTGAATTTTCACCAAGGACAGTGAGTGGGCCACCCTTAGGGACCCTGGAAACCAGCAAGGCTGTGAGTGAAACAAGCCAATTCCCTACAGCTCCACTCAGAGCTCCAGTTCCCTAGAGCTCCCTGGGGACCTTGAACAATAGGGATTAACGCTGCTTCCCACACCTTCCCCTGCCCTACTGCACCCCGTGGGATCAGCACAGCCCCTCCAGCTGTGGAGGGGCCTGTTTCCCTGCAGATTCTGCTCATGTTCTCCAAACCAACTTCCTCCCGCCCCACACAGCCTTTCCCAGAGCTCATCTGGAACCTTCTGATTTGCATTTCCAAAGAAATAAAATAAATCCCACTAAACGCTGTTTATTTTTCCTTCTGTTTGCCTCCAGGCAGGCCTGTAGTGGCTCCTGGGATCTGGAGTGGGTAATCAAGGCGATTTCTGTGGTTCAGGGAGCCAAGGACCTCAGGAGCTTTCACAATAAAAAATAAGGGGGGAACTGCAACTCCACTTTGAAAGGAGATGCGGGGAGGTGAGGAAGGAACATAAATGACAACACAACGTGCCTAACACAATTACAGCCACATTTGCATAACAGAGGCTGAGCACTCGCTTAGAAGGAGTGGCAATTAGATTCTCTGGTGATTAGGGACACTTTCCAAATGTGGGGAGAGATGAAAATCCAACCTTGAAGTGGAAAAAGAACAGCATTGAGGATCTCTCATGGTGGCAGCAGAGAGAGAGGAGGACTCACAGGCTGAGAGCTACTTGGCTCGAGGGCTGTCAGAAGCCTAGTTTTCCAGTCCAGATTTCCAGTTTGTCAGGACCTCCGTGAGGACAGTGTTGACCACACACAAACTTGTCTGTGAAGAGTCAACGTTCTACCCCAAACTAGCTGTGTGACCTTGTTTGTGGGTGACCTCCCTGAATCCCAGTAACTCACATATTAAATGAGATTTGAAGGGTATAGTAATTTGGTTTTCATTACTATAACAAAATGCCTGAGGCAGGCTAACTATAAAGAGAGATTTGTTTAGCGCATAGTTCTGGAGACTCAAGGGCATGGCACTAGCATGGGCCAGGTTCTAGTGAAGATCCATGGATGACAGATGACATCACGGTGGGAGCATGTGTGGGAAGGAGACATCACATCTTGCTCCAGACAGGAAGCAGGTGGCGAGGGGAGCTCCTCCCGTGGTCTGAGCACCTCCCAATCAGCCCACCTCTTGAAGGTCTCTCTACCTCTAAGCACTCACTGCCATACTAGGGACCAAGCCTCCCCCCCCCTCTGATGAAGCCTTGGGGCCACCCTCAAACCATATCCAAAGCATAGCAGGGTACTTGATGATTGAATGAGATTCCATAAGAAGAGGGTGGAGGTTAAACTCAGGCAATATGTGCATCTGGAAGACTCCGCCCACCCGACTCCCTTTCCAGTTGTGCATGCGTGGGTGCGTGCGTCCTGGAACCACAGCCCAGCTTCAGTAGGCTCTGCAGTGCCAGGTTGACCCCTTCACAGAAGGTAGCTTTTGAGTGGAGCAGTCAGATAACCCTGGAAGAAAAGAGGTTGACAACATTGTAGGGGGCGGGGGGCAGAGGGTATGTGGTGGAAGAGATGGAGGCCCAGGAGTGTTCAGAGACATGACCTTAGATCACCTCTTTCTCTCCCAATCCCCAATTTTCACTTCTTCCCCTCAAGAAAGCATGACATCATGAGGGTCGCCTTGAACATAATATTTGTGCACATATAAAAGTCATTTGCAAATGTAGACCCCTTATTACCAACGGCAGATAATTTGTATCATGTCTCCCCTGCTTGGGTTGTGAGTTCTTAATGACAGGTACAAGAATTTTATTTTGGGGGAAGGTACTAGGGATTGAACTCAGGGGCACATGACCACCGAGCCACATCCCCAGTCCTTTTTTGTATTTTATTTAGAGACAGGGTCTCACTGAGTTGCTTGGCGCCTCACTTTTGCTGAGGCTGGCTTTGAGCCCCTGATCCTCCTGCCTCAGCCTCCTGAGCCACTGGGATTACAGGTGTGTGCCACCGCACCCAGCAAGAATTTTATTATGCCAGGCACGGTGGCGCATACCTGTAATCCCAGCACTCTGGGAGGCTGAGACAGGAGAATCGTGAGTTCAAAGTCAGCCTCAGCAAGGGCGAGGCTCTAAGCAACTCAGTGAGACCCTGTCTCTACATAAAACACAAAATAGGGCTGGGGATGTGGCTCAGTGGTCGAGTATTCCAGAGTTCAATTCCTGGTATAAAAAAAAAATTTTATTGTTTTTATGATTTTTTAAATTCCTGGCAGTTGGTATGTATGAGTGACCAGGAAATGTTTCATGAATGACACGTCATCTTTGACACTTTGACACATTCTCCATCTCCCATACTCTAGGGTTGGCCAACAGCAAACCAGACAGCTTAACCTAGGTCTATGGCCCTTGTGATTCAGCAAAGGACTAAGAGACTTTGGGATGTAACCCTCCCTTCATGGCTTCTGGGTCATGTTGGAATGTTGAAACAAATGCCCTGAGTTTCCAGGAAAAGTGGATTGCAAGGGGCTTCTTTAAAAGAGAACAGATGTCATCTCCTCCTCACCCCTCATCCCGACTCCAACATTAGAACCTAATTGCTATGATTAGAGAAGAATGAGTCAACATTTGTTCTTGTTTTAAAGGTGTGTGTGTGTGTGTGTGTGTGTGTGTGTGTGTGTGTGCGTGTGTGTGTTCGTCTAAGTTATGGGTGTGGAAGTATTTCTGCAAGTCAAGGATTCGTGGAAGCCGAGTTTGTGTTCAGCTGGTTTCCATGGTAACTTGTCAGCTTCTTTGCTTCCTCTCTCCCTCTCCCTCTTCTGTGATGGGGGTATTCCTTTTCTAAACAGGAGGCCAAGATTAGTAAAAGACAGGAGACCGTCCACATCAGCCTCCGCTGTTCCCAGATCCTGCAGTTGACCGGGTGCTGCTGTAAACCCAGTGAGCTGGGCAGTGTGTGGTGGGACCGGTGACTGAAGGGCTCCCTTCTCCAGGGTCACCCACTCCCCAGATTCCTGGTCAGTTCCCCACCCTTCCTGATAGCCTGGCTGGTGCTGAAAGCACAGCTGAGCTCCCGAGGACTTCACTACACACTTGGGATTCCCTGTTCTCCAAAACTAGGTATCATTTTTTCATTTTTTATTGTTTAGGTACTGGGAATTGAACCCAGGGGCATTTAACCACTGAGCCACATCTCCAGTCCTTTTTTTTCCCCCAGTCCATTTTTATACTTTATTTAGAGACAGGGTCTTGCTGAGTTGCTTAGTGCCTCGCTGTTACAGAGGCTGGCTTTGAACTTGCGATTCTCTTGCCTCAGCCTCCTGAGCCGCTGGGATTACAGGTGTGTGCCACCTCACCAAGCGGGTAATGGTTTTTTATAAATGGAAACACTGCAAAGGGTTAGAAGGAAAATGGGAGCTGGAATAGCAGAAAAGTGGAAGGACAGAGGCAGAGGAAGAAAAAGAAAAGAACCACCATTTGATCTTTTGCTGTTTGGAGCAAATAGCAGTCCTCAGAATTTACAGGTGGAATCATAAAGCAGACCAGGACTTGGGCTCAGAACAAATGTAAGTTTAGCCTAACATTTCCCAATTCATAGGTTACCTATTTGGTGATACAGGATATATAAATCCAAAAAATCTTTCTTTCTTCCTGCAATATGTAAAAAGAGGTCCCCACATTTATTCCTTAATTATTTTTGCAGACAAGTTACCTACTTAGAGCAAAAGGACATGTCCAAAAAGCCATAGACTTAAGTTCTGTTTAGCCTGGACAACTTCTGTGCATGCCAGATGTTGCTTCAGTACCACCACATGTATTGATGAATTCACTTCATCCCTACAAAAACCCTTCACTGTAGATGCTATTAAGAGCCACCACTTTACAAAGATGGAATTAAAGGCACAGAGAAATTAAGTTGATTGTTCAAACTCACACAGCAAGCAAGAGGCTGAGCCAGAACCCAAAGACCAGTTTGTGACCTCCACGCTAACATGACTGAAAGAGAATTTAGAGGACATCTCATCTCACCATCTCACTTAGAATAACCCAAAGCTCAAAATCTGTGACTTGCCCAAGGTCATACAGCTGGTAAGCCGCAGATTCCCTAGGGAAGTGCCCAGATAATTAAGCCACAGCTGTTCTTGTCCCTACTGGAAAAAGTCAACCAGGGCAAAGTTCTCGCCTCCCACCCCTGGTGCCACACGGCTCCAGGTGCACAGGCCTTGCTCCTTTCCTCTGAGATGCCCCTTCCCAGATGCCCTCTGTCAGCCTGTCTCACCTCCCCTGGAGAAGGGGAGGAGGCTCTGCCCAGCAGTCCTGCTAAGAGTGACAACACCGCCCACCGCCCTGTCATCTCTGCCTCGCTCATCCCTGTCAGACGCCTCCCAGCTCCCAGCTGTCTGTCAGCAGCTGCTGGGGATATAAATAACCAGCAGTTGGCAGAGGCGCCCTGGCAGAGAGGGGTGGAGACAGAGTCGGGTGGTGACAGGCGAGGAAGGAACACAAGGGTCTTCCTCTAGGCTCAGCTATTCCAGGTTGCTCCTCAGAGGAGCTGGTAGAGCCCCAAAGGGAAAAGGGATCCTGGGTTTAGCAGGAAGCAATTGAGTCAAAGGAAGGGGATCAGCAAGCCAGCTCTGTCTTCATGTCCCAGGTCTACCATCTGTTGGGCACCTGGTGTAGACCATGCCAGTCTAATCCTTTCCTCCGTCTCTTGATTTTTTTCTCCCCCCAGTGCTTGGGATCAAACCCAGGGCCTCACCCATGCTAGGCAAGTACACCTCTGGTCTTTTTTCAGCAACATTTTTATTTTGAGACCTAGTCTCACTAAGTTGCCAGGCTGACCTTGAATTTGCGATCCTCCTGCCTGAGCCTCCCGAGTAGCTGATGTGCACCACCACCATGCCCAGTTCACCCCCTGATTCTTCTTCTTTTTTTTTTTTTTTGGTACCAGGGATTGAACTCAGGGGCACTGGATCACTGAGCCACATCCCCAGCCCCATTTTGTGTTTTATGTACAGGCAGGGTCTCACTGAGTTGCTTAGCGCCTCGCTGTTGCTGAGGCTGGCTTTGAACTTGCAATTTTCCTGTCTCAGCCTCCCAAAGTGCTGAGATTACAGGTGTGTGCCACCACGCCTGGCCACTCTCTAATTCTTGAGGAAGTACATGGGGACTCCTCTCCCCACAAGACTAATAGGGTGGAAGGGTGCTAATTGCATCGCAAGAAGAGGAGGGCCCTGAGCCAGATGTAAGCAGAGAGTAGGGGCAGAAAGAAGTAAAAGGAAAGTTTGAGCAGAACTGGAAGAAAGACAAGAGAACAATTTAACAATTTAACATCAAACTAGCATTTATCACGTCTCCACCAGAGTCTGGGAGCTCTATACATCTCATTTCATCATCTCTGGGATCCCAGGGGTGGGCCTCATCTCTGTCACAGATAAGGATGACAGAGTTGCAGATAAGGAGAATCAAGAAAAGGTGGGGAGAGGAGGAACTTTGGAGATCATCAGGTTCAGTCCCCACATTCTGCTGGGGAGACACAAAGAAATTAGGAACATGCCCAAAGACACAGCCCAGCCCTGGTGGGGCTGGATAGAAATGCTGGACACCATCCGACAGCCACCACGGCCCAGCTGCCCTCTTCCTCTGGGGCCACGTGACTGATGGCAGCTGGATTTATACAGCAAGCCACCTTAGGAATGTCACTGAGTGCCTCTCTTGCTTAGAGAAAGTTAGGGGAAAGTGGTCCCCTACAGAAACATTGAGCAGAAAACTACTGATCTGGCTGACGGATCTCTAACATCTTTTGGTGTGGAGATGATTCTCACTCTCTAGTGTGCATCTGAATTACCGAATCACAGGAAGGTTGCTAAAATGGAGAGCAGAGCCACCTCGGGGCTTCCGGATCAGTAGGCGTATTGTTTATGGCTTTGATTTTGTGTATATTATGATGTTTTGATGTTTAAAACCTTTCTGACTAGGGAGATACTGGCCCTCCCACGGCTAGCTACATTCTTACAGAGAACAGAGGCTCAGCTGTGTCTTTGATATGCAAATTAACGGACCCAGGCCATATCTCCTCTACCTGCCCTCCACCCCAGGTAGCAATGCCCCTCTACCTAATCATCCCAGGGCCAGGAACCAGGCAATTAGTGACCACTCTGCTGGCTTAGAGCCTGTTGGAAGTATCCCAACTGGCCAGTCCTCCACAGATCACCCTATCCTTAATGCCTTTCTCATGGAAACCCCCATAAAGACATGGCCAGTCTGTCCCTTCGCTCCTGCCCCTCTGCCTACTGACTACTCCGATACTTTCCTATAAGGCCCCGCAGAACATGCAGAGCCTCCTGTCCTGTGGGTATCACACACTGTTTTCCAGTCTCCTCTTGTGACTCTCCCTGACACACATAAAAAAACACAGCCAGTGGGTCTGTGTTAGAGCCTGAGATTCTGCATTTCTACCAAGTTCCCAGGTGATGCCGCTGCCAGTGATGATCTCAGGCATCTCTGACAAGAATGGACACCAAGGCCTCCGCAAGAGAACCATCCCAAGGGAAACTTTAGACAGGGCTAAGCAAAGGGTGGTTCATGTCCCAGCAGGCTCAGCATGCTTCAGAAGTTGTTAGAAATGCAGATTGCCAGGTCCTACCCAAGACCAGATTAATTCGACTGAGGATGTAGCCCCCAAATCTGTGCTTGAAGAATGTCTCCAGGTGATTCTAATACAAATAAACTTTGGGAAGCACCAGTCTAGGGAGCATCAGGCTCCCTCCTGGAGCCTACATTACCCCTGTGGGTCATGGCTGGTTCTGGCACAGTGTGGCTACAGCTAGAAATGTCTGAGACAGTAGCAGAGGATGTGAGTGTAAGCACATCTGAGCTACACTGGGGCCTGTGGACCATCCCTGTGCCCCCTGTGCAGGCCTCCAATCAGCAAGGGTATGGGGACAGCATGGGAAAGCCCTGCTGGATTGTTGAGACCAATGGGGACCTCCGTTTGGAGGCAGTGATGGACAGGTCAGACTTTCCAGGGATCTGTCCACTGCCTCCTCATGCTACACAAGCCCTAGGGTTTCTTCTCACCCCTGCCCAGGGAGGAAGAGAAGGCTTCAATTCAGAGGTGCAGGACTTCCAGTTCAATTGGGCAGGTGGTTGCTGCCAGGATTAATTTAAACATTATAATCATCTGTGACCTTCTCTCTACCTTAAACTGATGGAGCATGTCACAATGGTTATCTTTCACTAAATTTTATATTTTATTTGTGCCCCTAATGGAGAGAGTTGGTTATTGGTACAGTGGGCCTTTGGTATTCATAGGTTTTGCATACAAAGATTCTACCAGCTGCAGATCAAAAAAGCATTAGGGGAAAAATTTTTTATCTATACTAAACAGGTACAGACTTTTTTCCTTGTCATTATTCCCTAAACAATACAGTAAAACAACTACTTATATAGCATTTACATGGTACTAGGTATTATAAGTAATCTAGAGATGCTTTTAAGTATACAGTAGGCCAAACAAGGTGCACACACCTGTAATCCCAGCTACTCAAGAGACAGAGGCAGGAGGGGATCACCAATTGGCCAGCATGGGGGCAATTTATCAAGACTCTATATCAAAGTTTAAAAATTTTGTGGGATCTAGCTGGGGATCATACTCAGTGGTCAATCCCTTCCCTAGCACACACAGGCCCTGAGTTCAACTGCCAATGTAAAAAAGTATATTAAAATATGTGGGAGGATATGTGCAGGGAATATGCAAAATACCATTTTCTATAAGGGACTTGAGCATCCTCAGATTTTACTATCTGCTAGGGATCCTGGAGCCAATCCTTGCGGATGCCAAGGGCCGAATGCACTTGCATTGGAGAATCCTGACCCATAATAGCTGCAGTGTGGGGGCCAAGCTGCCATAGACACAGTGTGTGGCCTGGCCTCCTGAAGGTGGGGGGACTCCAAACAGCTGAAAATGGTTCCACTGAAAGTCTGCTGCCAGGGAGGGTCGAGGAGAGGAGCAGAAAGGCAGATGTCCCACAGCACCTGAGGTTGGGGGGCTCCGCCTTGGCCCTCGCCTGGTTCCCAAGCTCCAGATGGCTCCACTGAGCCAGACTCTCAGTCCAGAATGCTGTTCTCCCGCTGCCCAGATGACAGACGCCTCTGCCTCTGCTAGACTTGGCTTGGGATCTTCTCTCTGAACATTTTCCAGACCTGCCCTCCGATAGCTCTGCCATTTCTCCTGCCCCAGCTGGACACTCTCTGTTATTCTCTCCACTGAAGCACATGGATCCTCCTGCAGGCCTGTCCACTCCCCCAGGGCGATGACGGCCCTGTCTCTCAGCACCGCACACGTGGCAAACAAGACAGATACTACCCAGGTGGAGCTCAGAATCGGGTGAAATTTTTATAAAGATGTCTGAATGAGGGATTAAGCCCTGGCTGGTGAGCTGTAAATGTCTGCTATTTTACCAGTTATACCACCAGGACTTTACCACCTAATCTGCTTAAGAAACTCCTGCCTGGGGAGGTTCCCAAGTTGTTGGGAAAACCCAGTTCCTGTCCTTGGGGAACTTCAGTCTGGTAGGGGTGACACCCAGCTTGCCCTCAGAATGATGAATAAATATATTAGTCATGGCACTTTCCTGCCATTTATTGAACTGACTCTCTCTCTCTCTCTCTCTCTCTTGTGCTCTCGCTCTTGCTCTCTCTTCTTTTTTCTTTTGGTTGTTGCTTTTTTGTTGTTTGTTTTCAGTGCTGGGGATCTAACTCAGGGTCTCGTATGGAAGAGTCCTACACCCTAATATCAGACCTGAGAGAAGGCAGTCTTGCCAGGTGCCGGTCCCCGCGGGCAGGTGGGGCTGAATGGCAGAGGGGAGGGGGCTGAGCCCTACGATCTACACATGGAAAAGAGTTCTGGTGTCGGGGGGGACAACTAGTTTTATCAAATAGACCAAAGTGCTGCCCCAGGCTGTTGAGGAAGCTGGACACGTAAATCAAGCGCAGAAGGGAGACCTGGGGCGCCTAGAGGAGCCTGTGCAGATCAATACTCCAGAGTGCACTTAAATGTGGAAAAGGATCTTGGTGTTCGAGGTCAGATGGAGTTAAGCAGGGAAAGCTTATAGAAGGAGATAAATCTTCATCAGCAATTGGAAGGCAGACAGCAACAGGTATTTGGGAAAGAGGAGGTTGAGGGGTCCTTGGGGGTGGCTGGGGACAGGGATGGGATGTACTGAGGGATGGGATTTCACAGAGGAGGGAAAGAGCAATTCCTCAGAGGACACTGCAGGCCTGAGACACTTCAGCTCCTACAAACCTAGCCGGAGACCCTTTGCCCCTCCGTCCCTGGAAACAACATAGGCTACTCCCCATGCCCAGTGGTAGGCACCATCTGCTGGGAACCTGCAGTCTAAGAAGGGAAATGAACATGGCTTTTCTCCCTCCACAGGAAGAAAGAGGGCAGTAAGTCCTGTGGAAATTAGAAATGATGGCGGGTAGGGATTGATAGAGATAACAGACAGACTGACTGAGGTTTGTAGCTTGTGAAAGGAATGGAGTATGGGGTAACAGAGAGAACAGGGGAGCCTTCACTGTTGTCATGGCAACACAGACAAATCCAACCATGCTGTAAACACCACTGTGTGTGAGTCTTTTCCTAAGCTAAAGCCCCAGGACAGAAAAGAATAGTGACAGCAGAGTAAAGTGTGGGGATCACCCCGTAGAGCCTGCACCCATCATGGCTGGGCATGGCACTGGGGTTCAGGACTACTGGGGGACAGGAATGGAGGGGCTCCTTTCAGAGGGCACGTCTCTCTGGGAGCAGTCAGAGGACAGCCCCCCATACCGAGCGCCTTCCCTAGAAGGCGACATGATGGTGTGTGTGTGTGGTTTTGCACCAGGAGGAATGGGATGTGAGGAGCAGAGGAGAGGTTTCCCATCAGGTGGGTGCAGAGGGTGGTACAGCTCTGCTCACACAGATCTTGCAAAGCCCAGGGGCTCACAGCAGCACCCAGGGCCTTGATGAGCACAGCCCTGCTCTCCCTCCCCGGGATGGGGTGCTGGGCTGCAGATGGATCCAGGCATGCAGGTTCCTTGAGTGAGCTGCAGAGCGAGCTGCCAGGCACCTGGGGAGCACAGCTCCTCTTACTCCCTCTCCTGTCACCTCCCTTTTCATTTTCTTGTGCCCACTGCTCTGCTGACCTTCTTTCAGCTCTCGTTTTTTTTCCTCTGGCCCCACCCACCATCCCTCTTTCCTCTTCCTCTTTCCCTTTCTGCTTTACTCTGGCTCTTTTTCCCTGGGTCTCTCCTCTCCTTCCACCTGCCTTCTTGCTGTTGAAATCAACACCCAAGCCAGAGGAGTAGGTGGAAAAGTACTGTACTGGGGACGGCAGGGAGGGGTGTTTGACATTAGGCCTTTTTCTTCCTGCCATGATGGAACCAGAGCAGAGATCCTGAGAGTCATTACCACAGGACTCAGGTCATCCACTCATCCCAGCGCTCAGCCCACACCCTACCACCTACCGCCCCTGCCTGGCTGCAGGAGACACAAAGTCAGGGGAGAAGACGGGGGCAGCACCCTGCAGCTCACTGTGATTCCAGACCCCTGAGGAAACGAAGTTCGGTTCATCCTGGAGTCAGGCCTCATGGAAACCTGAGTTACTCTGCCACTCACAGTTGGGCCAAAGCCAAAATTGAGTCATTGTTCCCCCTGTTATAGTTTGGACGTGAGGTGTCCCCCAAAAGCCCATGTGTGAGGTAAGAAGGTTTAGAGAAGAAATGATGGAGTCATGAGAGCCTTAATGTAATCAGTGAATTAATCCCTGTGATGGGATTAACTGAGTGGTGGCTGAAGGCAGGTAGGGTGTGGCTGGAGGAGGTGAGCACTGGGGGCGTGGCTTTGGGGTATACATTTTGTATCTGGAGAGTGGAGTCTCTCCCTGCCCTCTGATCACCCTGTGAGCTGCTTCTCTATTCTTTCCACCATGATGTTCTGCCTCACCTTGAGCCCCAAGGAATGGAGCTAATCTATGGATTGAGACCTCTGAAAGTGTGAGCCCCTAAATACACTTTTCCTCCTCTACAGTTGTTCTGGTCAGGTCTTTCAGTCACAACAGCGAAAAAGCTGACTAACCCCCCCCACCCCCACACACACTCTCCAGTTCAATTGTGTACTAATGAATGTCAGGAGAAAGGAGAGGGGTTTGGTCCCTGCTCCCTGGCTCTCCCCCAGTTCCTGGGACACTTGCCAGAACTGTGTCTGATGGCCCCAGAACTACAAGGGAGAAGGGAGGGCTCCGGATGGCCTGAGAATCTGGTGTTGGACAGGTTGGCTGGGCAGATGTCCTTCAGCACTGAAACTGAAGTTCAGTCCTGTGGAAGGGTCCTTTGAATCCCATTCTGCTGATATAGAAATCCTTCTCACACTGTAAATCCCCCCAGCAAGATGGGAGCAGTTCCTAATGGCCAGGGAACAAGCTTCCTGAAGCTTGGGGGCAACTGTTCACTGGGAACCCCTGTACTGGGGTAGCTACGCTGGCACGGGCTAGCCAAAGATGTCTCAGCATGTCACCTTGCCCCCCCTAAAGGAAACTGTTGGCCCAGGAGACCCCTTCAAATGGATCCAGATTTATATCCAGTCACCCTAAAGTCTCTCAGGTCTCAGAGCATGAGCTGAGGGTGGTGTGAGGTGGGGTCGTCAAACCAAGAGCTTCACTCCTGCTCCAGGTCCCACACCGTGGGGACATGTGAGTCTCTGGGGCAGCAGGAGGCAGGGTGCTGTCAGGTGCCAATCAACACACCAGGGTCTGCATGTGTGTGCTTGTGCCAGGGCATGCGCACACCCATTCTCGGTGGCTCGCACATGACTGAGGGGCTCTTATATACATGTGCGTGCATGCCTGGAGTGGAGCAGCTCTGTGTATATGTTACATATCCGAGTTTGGGGGATCTATATAGATACAGGTGGAGCTGGGCAACTGTATCAGTGTGTGTGTGTGTGTGTGTGTTTGTAAAATAACTGAAACACACACTCTGGCAGTGGAGGAGCAATAGGGAGGAGTGGACCAGCAGACATGTGGTAGAGCACACCCGCACTTAGGGAGCACTTGGCTTCCTTCTGGTATTCACCACGTCTGTCCCTGCCAATCATAAAGGTGGTTACAGTTGTTATAAAATCCTAGAGATTGCAGAGCACTTTGACATTGCAGGGCTCATGCTCACCTATGATCTCATTTGATCTTCCTAACAATTTCACAGAGTTCACCTTCCTGACTTCCAAGATAAAAGCTCTAAACTCAGAGAGGGTGAGTGACTTGTCTAAGGTCACATGGCTTATTAGATTTGACAAAGTACAGTTGATCCTCATTATCCATGGACTCCACGTCCATGCATTCAAACAATCGCAGATCAAAGACATTCTAGAAAAAAATTTGAATTTGTATTGAATGTGAATAGACCTTTCCTCCATTATTCCCTAAACAATGCAATATAACAAACTATTTACATAGCATTTGCATTATATTAGGTATTATAAGCAATCTAGATATGATTTAAAATATACAGGAGGATATGTCTAGATTATATGCAATTACTATGACACTTTACATAAAGGACTTGGACACCCGTGGCTTTTGCTACTTTGGAAGGGAGTCCTACAACTAATACCCCCATGAATACCCAGAGACAACTGTAGCTCCTAGAAGTTTCTAGTGGATCATAAAATGGTCATCTTTATCCCAGAAAGATGGAATGTTATTTTCATGGTACACAACAGATCTGACATTGATCTACAGCAACCTGGAATCTGCCAGTCTTAGGCCTTCTGGACCCAGTCAGGCCATGCCCTGCAGGAGAAGAGAATGAGTAGGGAGATCAAAGGCCTGGGAGCAAACAGCCCCCACCAGACTTGTGTATTGCACCTCAGTGTCCATGTATTTGTACGGGCACACGTGCATGCTCACACACACACACACACACACACACACACACACACACACACACACGGGCACCCTTCCCCTCAGTGTTCTGTGTGCCTGCTCCCTGCCTTTTGGAATCCTTGGGATCAGGACTGCTCCTGGAGCAGAATCCCAAATCTGGGGCGGTAGGAGAGGAGCTCCCGTTCCTGCTCTCCAAGCCTCCTTGTGTGGGCAGGATGCACACACACAATGACTTAACACAGTCAAAAGAAACACATAAACAAATGCAGAGGAACAACCCAGCTGTGGGAGCCTTAACAGCCGAACCAGGGGGCGGATGCAATGAAGAGCAAACAGAACTGGGGGTGCTGAGTCAAAGCAGCTGTGTTCCATGTGCAGGAGCTGAGCTCTGAAGGTACGCCCTAGCTGGTGCATGTGTCCTGAGGAAGGGCCCTCCACATCCAGTCTGCATTTAGCACTGCCAAGTGGATGCCTGAGACCCCATGGGCTCCGACCTGAGGCATGAGGCTCCTATAGGGTCTAGGGCGGGAAGGTGAAGTGGCAGGAGGCCAGATTGTCCCTGCTAAGGGCTAGAACAGGCTTGTCACACAGGCCTTGGGCCAACCACCTTCTGTGGTCAAGGATGCAGGTGAGGGCTGCCACAAGACCAGGCCTGCCCTGGCAGCACCTGCAGGCTGCACGAGGACCCTGGCCTCAGTTCTGTAGGTCCCTTTCTCCGTTAGATCAACTGGGCTCCTAAACAAACCAGAGGACACTATATAAAGTGGAAACTGAGCCAGGCAGGTAAAGGACTGTGTCAGGTCACACTGGACTCCAAGGACACTGGCCTGCTGCCAGTACTTCCTCCCCACTGGCTTCATGGAAAGTCTTATGGAGGTTGATTTAAATCAAGCTTTAAAAAAAAAATCCCTTCCTTGGATCCCTTGGTTTATTTTCCCTGAGTTCCAGTTCCCTGCTTGTAATTTGAACTGCCTTGAAAAGACATAAACATCTCTCTGTTTGAAGAGTCTCTGAGGAGCCAGCAGAAGCTCTCTGGCCCTCCTGTGATGGAGATGGCACCAGGATGAAAGACGCCAGCACTCCCTCCCCTGCCCCTGCCCCATGTCTGGTCTTGTGGACTGGGGCCTCGGCTGCTAGGGAAGGTGGGCCCTGACCTGCCTGGGGAGACAGGACGTTTCTGCAGTTTACTGCCAGCATCTAATTTATAAGCTGTTTTTACTGCTGTTGTCAAACAGCCGCAAACCAAAGAAATAAAGTAGCCAGAGGAACAATGTTTCCCTCCACGTTGGCCCTCCCAGCCCGCCTGCTGCACCAGGACCTCTGTCTGAGGGGGCTGGAAAGCAGAGGTCCCCAGAGACAGAGTCCCCAGAGCAATTCCCTCAGGGCACCAAGAGGGTGGGAATCACTCTCCAGGAGGCTGCTGGCTCCACGAGACACCTCAAGGGGAAAGCTTTCAGGTCTCCTCCAGAGGAGGGCAACTTGCTCAGCCTCCAGCCAGTGTACCTGGAAATGGCTCTCCGACCCTGTGTAGCCACCTCACCAACTTTTCCCTGGTGCCAAAAGGAGAAGAGCCAGGCTGTGCTTGGCAGGTGGAAGGCAGTGGTAATGTCGGCACCATGAGACCCCATCCTTCCCAGGGACACCCCAGTCATGGCTCTGCACACCCATGGCCCTCCCAGTCCATACCTGACAGACCCGATCAGCATGTAACTGAAAGGTGCTGTTCCTTTATGGGGTGGGGACACCTCATACTGTGACGGTGTCCCCTTCTCCCTGCTTCTGGCCAGGCCCCTGACATGCAGGGCATCTGTGTGTACACAAGTGATTGAATTGAGTGATTCGGGAAGGAAAGAGCAGGAGCCACAGCAGAGGCAGCAGATTGGCATGAGGGTGCACATGGACGAGCCAGGACCCATCTGACATTCCTGCTGACACCTCATGGGCATGGAGGTGGATGGCGCAGTCAGCCATTCTGACAGTCATTCTACTACACCTCCGTGGTAGGCCTTGAATCCATGATGTGTTTGGTCAGATGTCAAGAACCCCAAAAGGTCTCTGCAGAGAGAAATGTCAGGACCCCACTTCTTGTTCATCATGCTAGAGGGACGCAGAAGAGAGTGACCGCCTTCCCAGGGTGCTCAGGAATACAGCACAGAAGAGGGACCACTGGGGAGCCTGAGTTCCTGGCTAGGGCAGAAGAGACAGTGATGTCAAAGGTGAACAGCAGGGCAGGTCAAGGTCACTTGGCTGCTGAATCATTGAATCCTGTTTCCCCTTCGGATAAGCAGCTCTAGCACAGCACTGCATCTAGACCACCTCCTCTTTGTGGCCCACGAAACCATGAGCTCCCCTAGACCCATTCAGAAACTCCTCCTTGTAGAACCACCAGCCTCAGCAAGGTTCCTCTCTGTTCTTCGGCCCAGACATGGGGGAGCACAGAGCCCTCTCCTCCCCTCTGTGCAAGCCCAGGCCTTCTTCCTCCTCTCTTGGTCCCCCACTAAGCCCTTCACACCCAGCCAGCATCACCCTCACCCTCTCCCACCTACCCACCCACCACAGCCTCAGTTGGCCTGGGATCCATCCATTCAACAACCATGAATAGGTCCACTCAGTGTCAGGAGAATGGGGAGTGGGGTGGGGCTGGGGAAGTACCCTTGGTTGATGTTTAGTCCCTGTCCTTGAGGAGCTCACAGTTGAGTGGAAAATCATAACACAAGTCTCTAATGATGTCAAAGACCACCTGTCAGGGCCATCTCATCATGAGGAAATCGGGAAAGTTTAAGCTATTTACAATATCACGGAAAAACATGGCAGAGCAAAGGCTAGACCCTTGCGTCTCTCCGGAGTTTCATGGTATGGATTTGGTTTCAGACAGGCCTAGGTTTACTTCTTCTTCTTCTTTTTTTTTTTTTGGTACTGGAGATTGAATTCAGGAGCACTGGACCACTGAGCCACATCCTCAGCCCTATTTTGTGTTTTATGTAGAGACAGGGTCTCACTGAGTTGCTTAGCACCTTGCAGTTGCTGAGGCTGGCTTTGAACTTGCGATTCTCCTGTCTGAGCCTCCCTAAGTGCTGGGATTACAGGCTTGCGCTACCACGCCTGGCTCCTGGGCTTACTTCTTTTTTTTTTTGAATTTAAAAAAAAATTTTTTTTAGTTGTTGATTGACCTTTATTTATTCATTTTTTATAAGCAGTGCTGAGGATCGAACTCAGTGCCTCCCACATGCGAGTCAGGCACTCTACCACTGAGTCACAATCCCAGCCCCTGGGCTTACTTCTTGGTGCTACCATTTACTAGCTGTGGCATGTTTGGCATGTCACCAACATGTTTGTGCTTTAGTTTAGTTTCTTCATGTGGGGGGTCACGGGGTGATGCTTTGCTTGCAGGGTTATCACAGGATCAGGATGAGACAGTGGAAGGTGGTAGGTAATGGAATGGATTCAGGAGTAGCTTACAGAAATGGAGGTGACAGAAGGAAAAAGAATAACTGTGGCGAACGTTCTGTGTGTCTGGGGCTCTTTGTGTGCTTTCCCACATCAACCCTCTGAAGGAGGCTCTTTTCATTTTTAGAATACACAAGGACAATGAGAGTCAGAGAAAGCAAGTGACTAGCCCAAGGTGACCACCTAAGAAGTGCAAAGAAGCAGCACCTACGCACCCCAACCTGGGGTCCTGCCTGGGGCTCTCCTAGCCTGCTGCCTCGGTGCAGTTCCTCTGACTCTCAACCTCCAAACTTCTGTAAAGTCCCTGAGGTTCACAAAGCACTCTGGGGACTCAGAGCAAAGATAAAATCTTTGTCTTCTAGGAGCTTAGAGTTTGGGGATAAAGGACATTAAAGATGACTGGTAGTCCAAATCAAGGCCAAATAAGTCCCACATGAGTTCCAACCCAAGAGGGATCTCAGGAGGATTGACGCAAGCAGGGAAGGCTTCACTTTGGAGGCAAAGATTCAGATGGTTCTTGAAGGATAAAAACACTGTAGAATAATGGGAGATAGGGATAAAATGTTGCAGAAGGTAGAAATGAAATGAGTGGAGGCTCAGGAGCAGGATTAGTGTCGGCATGGAGAGGGATTACTGAGTCCCACATTTACCTACTATCTTTTCATTCATTCATTAATACTTTTACTCATTCACTCAATAAGCATTTCTTGAGCAGCTACTATTTGTCAGACATTGTGCTAAAACCTTGGTGATTCAGAGACGAATAAGGTCACTGCTCTCAGCTCAGTCTGGTTGGCCAGGTAGACAAACATTAAGCTAGACAAGGACAATCGGCCCTCATCTGTGAGTTCTGCATTCAACCAATCACAGACAGAAAATATATATGTTTTTAAATTGCGTCTGTACTGAGCATGTACAGACTTCTTTTTTCTTGTGGTTATTCCCTAAACAATACAATATAACAATTATTTACATAGCATTTATATTGGATTAGGCATAGGGATGATTTAAAGTATACAGGAGGACTGTGGACTGTTGTATAAAATGTACTATGCCATTTTATACGAGAGACTTGAGCATCCTCAGAGTTTGGTATCCATAAGGAAGTGGGGTGAGTGGGGCTGGAACTAATTCCTGTAAGATACCAAAGGATGACCATATAGGGTGCTAGGGGATCCAGAGGAGGGGCCCTTCATCCATTCTTGTAGAGTCAGGTAAGATTTTCTAAAGAAAGGGGTGTGTGAGCCAAACCATGAAGGACGCACACACAGAGTGACCTGAACACATTCATAGTCACCATCATCATGGTCAGCATTGTCAAAATAACTTACATTTATGAGGCCGTGCTAAGTGCCAGGGACCAGATCAGGCACTTTACATACATTGACAACCC
>CM053410.1:60430666-60471495 GCA_028644305.1 Xerus rutilus
CTGAGGATAAACAAACAGACAAAATAAGTTTACAGTCCTACTTCACAGGGTAGATAATCCATTTAGAATAGAATACCCCAAGAGGAGGCATAGGCTGGAAATATATAGAGCTCTCTAATGAGATCACGATGATTCAGGAAATGATTCAATGAAAAGTGAATTCATTGTAAGT
This sequence comes from Xerus rutilus, assembly GCA_028644305.1. Taxonomy (NCBI): domain Eukaryota; kingdom Metazoa; phylum Chordata; class Mammalia; order Rodentia; family Sciuridae; genus Xerus; species Xerus rutilus. Next base: position 60,430,839 of record CM053410.1, read on the forward strand.
TAGAAGGAGAGCTAACGTATTTTAGCTATATTCGTAATATCTGAGAGTTCCAGGAGAATCTGACCCTTCCAAAACCACCCTGAACACCATGCCAGAGATCAAAGATTGACCCAGGATTCATACACGGCCGTAACATAAAAACTGAAGGCTCTTTTTTAAAAATCAAAACAGTTTACTTTGCAATGATTATAGATTCATAGGAAATTGCAACATAGTAAAGATCCTTGTACGCTTCACTCAATTTTCCCCAATGGTGAACCATCTTACTTAATTATAGTATAATGAATATCCAAACCAGGAAATGGACATTGGTACCATTCATAGACTCTATTCAGATCTCACCAGTTTTCCATGCACTCGTGTGTGTGTGTGTGTGTGTGTGTGTGTGTGTGTATGTGTTAGTTTTTGTTTTTGTTTTTTAAACCCAAAGGCACTTAACCACTGAGCCACATCTCCAGCCCTGTTTTGTATTTTATTGAGAGACAGGGTCTCACTGAGTTGCTTAGGTCCTCACTAAGTTGCTGAGACTGGCTTTGAACTTGAGATCCTCCTGTCTCAGCCTCCTGAGCTGCAAGGATTACAGGCATGTGCCACTGTGCCTGGCTGTATGTGTTAGTTCTATGCAGATTCATCACATGTGAAGATGCATATGCATATAATCACCACCATGATCAAAGTGCAGAAGTGCTCCATTCACAAGATCTCTTACACTATTCCTGTAGGTTCAGTCATGCCAGAGCCCCCGTCCCCAAGCACTGGCAATCACTAATCTGTTCTCCATCTGTATAATTTTGTCATTTTGAGAATGTCATATGAATGGAATCTTGCAAGTATATGACCTTTGAAATTCAGGAGTTTTTCCTCAATATGATGCCCTTGAGATCCTTCCAAGTTGCTGCATGTATCAAGAGTTTGTTCCTTTGTGTTGCTGGATGGTATTTGGTGACATGGATATACCACAGTTTGATCATTCACCCACTGAATGATGTTCAGATTGTTTCCATTTGGGGGATATTATAAATAAAAATGATATGAACAACCATGTTAAGTTTCTTTGTGAATATGGGACAAATGTCTAGGAAGGTGATTGCTGGGTCACATGGTAAGCATACTTTTACTGTTTAAGAAATTGCAATTGGGGGCAAATGACACAGAGGCACATCCAGGAACCTTGGGGACTCCATCACATGCTCAGAAATGCCCACTAATCTAGGCTGGGGTCTGGTTGGGAAGGGAACAGACACTTAATGCCCTACAGAGACTAAGCCTGTAGCTGACCCAGCTGGGAAATGACCAGAGGCAACTGGAAGGAAGAACTCTCTGAACTCCAGGGCTATTCAGAGCAACCTTGGGAAGACTCAGAGGCAAATTTTAATCAGCAGAGTGTTATTGGCCTCCAATAAACCCCTAACCACACTAGAAAGATGGGCTGCTCAGAATGATTTTCAAGCCATAATAATGTGCTGGTAAATCAGGGCCCTGTGCATAAAGAGCACAATCAAAGAGGCTTAAGTGGTCACTAAGGAGTTTTATGGTCCAAACCCCAGCCTCCCCCAGGCTCAGTCTCACCTTCCTGGAAGAGCTGCTAGGTAGTAGGCACCAAACCATTCACTCGCTCCTTCAGTAGACACTCCACGAGGCCCTACTGTGTGCACAGCACTGTGTTAGGCTTCCGACCAGAATGGAAGAAGCCATTACAGATCTGGACAGGGGCTCACATTCAGAGGTGAAGCACAAGTTCTGTCAAATAAGAGAGTGTTGAGGACTGAGGTCTCACCAAGTCCTAGAATACTTCATAAAAATTAGTATCTCACCAGATGGAGTTTCTTAACAGAGGGCAAGCTAGGGTGTGTGGAAGAGGCAGGACACCAGAGACCTTAGGAGCAACAGCGGGGCCAACACTCTCTGAGGCCCTTGTCGGGCTCCAGGAACCAGCACTGTGCAAAGCATATTATAATAATTTAATACTATAAGATTCACGTATTGTGTATTTTTTGAATTTCCTACTATGTGTCAGAACAACCAAAGAAGATATCAATTTCACAGAAAGGGGAGAGCTACTTGGACCAGAGACACAAAGGTCCTTGGGCAGTCCCCACCTGACATGGCCAGAGCTTTCTGATTTCCTTAGGGCAAGTATTCAGTGATTCTCCAGTGGGGAGCAAGTGGGGAGCTCCATCTCCACTTTGGGATTTAAATAGAGTTGGAAAACACATATTCATAATAATACTATAATTTTTATTCGGAAAATAAAAATTGTTCTATTTTTATAACAAAAACTACAATAAGTCGCACTTGATACAATGGCTTTAGCTAGTGTAGACACACTGAAAAACAGTAACTCTCAATTGAGGGCCAACTTCTGGAATAAAATGCAGCAGAATCTCTGCATGTACGTGTGACATTTTTACATTTATCCCAAAGACAGTTTGAGTGAAAAGAAAGAAAAATTTAAAACATTATGTTAGGGAGTCCTCACGATCACCCTGACCCTGTGCATTTTCTCAAATAATAGACTGTTTCCCAACCAGTTAGAAAGTAGCACTTCAGGACACCCTTCGAGGGGTCTTAGATTCTTCTTGCCCCATCTCTCTTTGATTAACACTGTCCCCTTCCTCCAAGAAGTCCTTTGTAGTGGGAGGCTACTCCCTCTACTCTGAAGATTGGGCAAGGAAGAAAACATTTCTTCTGGAAACTGGTTCAGAGCAGCCCTGGCTGACAGCTCTCCCGATCCAGGGAAACTATCCGAGGTCTGCCTGGGCGGTGGGGGCCTGCTGCATGAAGCCCTCCCTTGGCCCATGCGGTAGTAGGAAGGTAGATGGCAGGAGACCATAAGGGTCTATACCCCAAAAGCACCACCACACAGCATCTGGCAGCCCCTAAAATGTTCTGAACCTCAATCAGTAGAAAAGGAGCCAGATCAGCGTCTTCTCTTTGTCCTTAAGAAGAAGAAGGAAAAAAAAAAAAGATACATTCCAGATAATTTCACCAAGATGGAAGAGGAGGAAGCGCTGAAGTAGCAAAGGAAATAAATTAACGCCATCTCAGCTAAAATCACACACAATTAAAACCTGGATCTGAATGTGCTTTCCTGTGCAGAGAGAGCAGCTTGAAAATGACATGCATTAGTCATTCATTCCAGCCACCCAATGCACAGTGGGGACGTCATCCCTGAAACTGGAGGGCACCGGCGAAAGGAGAGGGGCTGAGATCCTGGCCCTGGTCCTCAGCTTTCTGTTCTCCCTTCTGGAGTCTGAAAATCCCCCTCTCCCTGACTGAGGCATCCAGGTGAGCCTGGTGGGCAGAGGCCTCTCTCCAGAGGCCATTTCACCCATCTTCCCTTTCAGGTGAGACCTGCCCAGGCAAAGGAAGGGGCCTGAGGTCTCTGAAGGACCTGGACCATCAGCCACATGTGCAGAAGGGCACATAATGGCCAGAGATCCTTGAACTCTGGCTGGAGTCCTGACCTGCAAGGAGGTTGCCCAGCATTTGGGGGCCACTCTCTTTCCTACCTTTAGGTTATCAGTCTCCCTCCCTTCAGGGAGATGGGAGTTTCTCCTTCTTTTCTGTCTCCTGCTTTTCTTCTTCTTCCCATTTAGTTTTTCTTCTTCTAAAAAGGAAAAGAAAAATCTCCAGCAAAGGAGATAGATTAATGTCCCCGAAGAAAAGAAGAAGAGACTTTAGGAACCAGAGGATCCTCAATGCTCATGTACAGAGGCTGGTGACCAGTGACAGCTGCCCTTTATCTCCTCTAGGTTCAACTAGGAAGGAACGCCATCCAGGATGGGGGAGGCAAGGGCTTTCTGACTGTCACGATTTTAATCCCTGTGACAGGCAGCTCTCAGGGATTGTGGGATTTGTCTTCCACGAAAGACAGGAGAGTTTGGGAGGAAAAAAGAAGGAGCAGGAGAAGAACGAGAAGACACCAAAACCCAGCAGACTTGGAGTCACAGGAAATGAGCTGAGCACTGTTTAGGCCTCTTCCTAGCTGGCCAGTCTAGCCACGGTGAGCCAGGTCAGTGTTGACCTTGACCAACACAGCACAATGAATGCTCCTGCACAGGACCAGGATTTCAGGATCAGTTTTATCCATGTTGCTTACCATGCAGGTCAGCTCCCAGGGACGAAACTGACCTCTGTCTCATGAACCATCCCATCTAGGAACAGGACTTTGTACAGGTCACCTCCTCAGTGCTCTGCCCCTCCATCTGCTATAAGTCCTTTGGTCAGGCTCTAGATCCCAGGCTGCTTGCCTTAGGCCTCCCCACAGGGCTGGGGCTGGGGGAGGCCAGGGAGGGGTCTGGGCAAGAAGTAAAGAGGCATTCGCTCTGCATCCTTTGAGTGCAAGGGCCCCCAAGGGGTCTCCTCCATGCTGGACCTAAGCACCTGCCTTACCACATCCACATCAGCTGTAGCCCAGATGTTCAGGCCTCTCCCTGCCTTGGCTGTTTGATGTGTTTCTGAACAGGAAGAATGTAATAGCCCTCTACGCCGGTACTGTCCCAGGGACAGCTAGACTCAGTCGTTTTTACCCATTCACTTCTAAGCCTATGAAGGTGAGATAGGGGAACAGAGAAAGAACCAAATCACCCAACCAACAACACTGATTTGGGGAACAACTTAGACACTGACCACCTGCCCTGAGCACTCACAGGTGGGGACCATCACCCAGAGGATAGGAATGGGAGGGGCAGGAGATTTGTGGGAGGATTCTGTCCTATGCTTATGGAAAGTCTGTCATGAGCAAGGCCTTCCTCTGGGTACTCTGGGACATAGCAATAACATTTATTTGGGAGAGTTTATCATTTAACAATGAGCAGGATACCTAGAGAAACTAAGTTTTCAGACAAAGTGTAAAAGATTGCAAATAAGCATAAAGTAGTGTAAACCAAGGCTGTGCCTGCAAAAGGGAAAGGGAGTAGAAGGATCCGAGTCAGAAATGATGGGGAAGCTTTCAGGAAGGAGCTGAGTCATCTCCGTGGTGATAAGCAGCCTTCCTCAAAGTGTGGTCCTCGAATACCTGCATCAGAATCTCTCAGGGAGCTGGTAAAAAATGCAGCTCATGAGCTTCACTTCAGCCCAACTGGGTGAGACCCAGGAATCTGCATCTTATTTTAGTTTCCCAAGAAAGTTTTGCTGCACATATAATTTCAGAAACACCAGTTTAGAAAGCAAAAATAGCCCCAGGTAGTAACTGCTGGGACAGATCTAAGGAATGATCGATCTTTGGAGGTTCCCCATGACCCCTAAGATCTCTGTAGGAATTCATTCAAATATTGGAAATAAGATCAGAAAGATTTCTTTCTCACAGAGGTCAGAGACAGTATAAAGAAAAAGGACAGGTTAGGAGATATGAGTCCCAGTTTCTTTGCCCTGTGAACCACTGCTGAAATGAAATGTTCAGAAATGAATAGAATCTGATTGGAAAAGAAGAGAATGGACAGGAGTAATACAAAGTATACTATGTATTGATTTGGGAATGATCAGTCTTCTTACAAATAGCAAGGTCTCTTTTATAACTGTATTCATTTCAAAAAGGCCCTGGGTAAATATTTTATTATTAACATGGGGGATAACCCATGTATATTTTATTTGAAGCCTTTGGAAAAAAATAGCCAAGGTTTGATAGTGACTCCTGGAAAGATACAACATGGAACATCATGACTAGTAATCATGCATACATTTACTTGAAACTAGAACAAAAGTACTAAAGAAAAAATGCTCCTATTCGACTTCATTTTTTAAAAAGTGTTTTCTGCAACCCACTAACAGATCTCCATCCTGCAGTTTGAAAACCATCAAGTAGAAGGTAGGTGGGTGATGAGCACTTGGGGACAAAGACTTCTTGACAATCTGTGGGTTAAGTGAGGAGGGTCAGAAGTCAGATTCAGGGTCTCTGGAACTGACTTCTTCAGAAGTCTAACCATTCTTCCCTGCCCTGGAATATTTTCTGAAAAAATCCCTCCTCCAGAAAGTCCTTCTAGGTCAGCACAAGGAACACTCTAATTCAGGCACTCTGAGCCCCTTAGACATCTCCCACTCCTTCACAAGTGGTTGGTCTGTTTTTCAGATGTGCTGTGGATCATAGAGCCCTCGTCCCCACCTCCAGACCTTTGAGAGTTTCTGGCTTTGCCTATGCAGGGTCTGTATGGGGGAAGGAGTCTCTCCAGGGACTTCCATGCTCCCTTTCCTCAAAATAGCATTTCCTCCAGGAATCTTTCAAATATGTTAAATTAAATACAATGGGATTTGGTTACCATATTGCCCAGCTTAACTGTTTTAGATATTCAAATTCAATTTAAGAAATATAAAGTACAGGTGCATCATTTACAGTTGATTAAATATGGTGTTTATGGTTTATGCTGATGCCCATAAAAAGTTGGGCACCAGGAACTTGGTAAAGAATGTCATTTCATTATCACATTGTTTCTGGGCAAAAACAGATTCATCCTACATCATTTTTACCTGCAGTGCCTTTTCCAGGAATATAACCCAAGATAAATGTGAGGACTCCCTGCAGTTCCGCACAGCAATTCCATCTGCAGTGTTTGTCCTCCTGCCTTTCTGGTTTGCTGTGCTCCCAGGTGTCTGTGGATCCTGGGAGCTCCCTGAGGGCAGAGGTCAGGGGAAGAACCTCTAATAGCGATATTTATTTAGAACTAGAAAGAAGATCATGACAATTTACACACAGCCTTGTAAATCCAGGTGCCTTTCTCCTGATGTCCCTTCATCTGTTTATCAGAAACACTTCCTGCTAACAAGCTGCTTTTCCCTCCCTCCAGAACACTCTATACCTCCCAGCTCTCATTATTAGCCCCTCTCCCAGCCACCTGACAAGTGAGAAACACCAAAGCTTAAGCTTCATTAGTTTCACTGTGCTTCTGCCTCTGGCAGACTGTGTCCTCCTGTCACTCGTTCCCCAAGAGCCCAGAGGACAAGCCTCTGCACAGAGGGAGCCCAGGTAGGGAGAAGTCAGAGAGCAGTGAGCACCCTCAGGCCCGCACATCCCAAAGCAAGGTCCATCCAATCACCTGAGGCAGAACACCTGGACAACTTATCCAAAATGCACACTCCAAGAACTACAGAACTTGACTCTGGGGTCAGACCAGCGAGCCTGTGTTTGCGCATTCTCTAGGTGATTCTGATGTCCTCTAGAGTCACACTCTCCCTAGTTAGGTCACTGGTGGGACAACAGTCCTCAACCCCTCCCAAGGACCCATCATGTATCTCCTGAGGCAGGAGCTGAGCAGATGCTGCATTTAGCAGTGAAGGGTCAACTAAGAGGAAGTCCCAACCATATCCCCAGCCGCCCTCCTCTTTCCTGGCTCATCTGCCAGGCTCCTCCTCTTCTTACAGCCCCCACTACACTGAACAGTAATACCACTGGTTCAGCATCCTGACCCCCTACCCTAAAGAGCCAAGGGCAGCTGGGCAGAGGACCATTTCTATGGGCATGTAATCCGGCATTCCTCGCCTGAGACACTCTGATGTCACAGAGTCCTAGGTTTGCTGGCAGGACATTATGCTTGACTAAGCCCAGAGATTAAACTTGGAGGGCAAAAGGTCAATAACAAGGCCATTAAATTCTCTGAGTAATTACCTGCCAGCTTCCAAAGCACTGCGGATTGAGTCCTCAGCTTTTCCTGGGAAGGGATCTGGCTCAGAAAGTGAGCCCCGGAAGCTGGGTTGAGAGATGATTACCGTTTACTGATAAGCTCTATGTGCCAGGCACCGTGTTCATCATGCTCAGATTATGCAGCCCTGTCGCCTCTCACAACAGTGCTATGAATAGGAATTAGTACCCTTAGTGCTACCCTCATCCTGAAGAAGTATAATATGGGAATTGGCTTTGTATTTGGACACTGTCGTCCAATGGCCTTGAATTTGAACTTCAGCTCTATTATGTACTAGTTATGTTGACCTTACTTTTCTCCCGTTTCCAGTGTCCTAGGGTGCATGGAGTTTTCAATGAGATGAGGCATAAATAAGATCATCACCCTCGCCAAAGAAAATGCTCAGGCAGTATTGACAGCTATTGCTTGAATGAATATTTTCTACACAGGAATCAGAGCTCAGAGAAGTTTAGTACCTTTCCCGAAGCAACACAGAGTAAAGGGACAAGTGGAAGAGTTTCAAGTCCAGATCTCTCTGACTTGAATACCTATGCACTTTGATCAGTCCTGTTGGGTTGCAGGAAATTTGGAGTCCACTCAAGGGCAGGCTTCCCCCATTCTCTCCCTGCAACTGAAGCAACTCCCTTGTGCCTCAGTCTGTGTGTTACAGGGTCTATCACTCAGGGATCGGTCACTTGTTAAACATTATTTGCTTTTACCCCATTTGTCTTTTCAACAATCAGTCATTGAGCATCTACTGTAAGGTCCTATCTCATCTCCATGCTGTGTGGGACAGTCTCAGCCTCCAGAAGCTTACCCTCTGGGTGGGAGATAAGACACGGATGGTGTACACAGGTATTTGGGTGTGAATGCTCACTCAGCCATTGAGCTGTGAAGGACTGACAAACTTTCTTCCTCTCCACAGTCCATCTGGATACTTTGACATTGGCCTTCAAGTGAAGGATGGCTCCTCTGACTTGACAGGGGACCCACATGCTCAGACTCAAAAGCATGGAGTCAAGTTTTGGAGCCTCTCCCTCAACTCATTCTACCAAGCTTTCCTTCCTAAGTCCTTTGGCATTTGCTCTCCACCCACACAGTTCCCCTCTTCCTCCTGTGTCCCCACAACCTCCCTGGTCTCTGGTTTGCCTGCCCCTTTCATCCCTCTCATCAGTGAAGCACTCGGCCACAGGCTACAGTTACGGTGCTGAGTCTGGCAGCTCCAGCCTTTCTTCGGAGAATCCCACTCCACACATCTTCGAGGTGAGGGCTCAGATTCTGCCTGAAGACTGGGCTACTTCCTTAAACTCCCTGAACCTCCATTCTCTAGTCTCTTCAATGGGGTTGTAAGTCAACTGGGGATAAGATGAGAGATCTGAAAAGCCCTGGCATCTAACCGCACCTCCATAACCCTCCTCCCTCGCTCCCCACCTCCGAGGCAACACATTCTACTCGGCTTGTCCACTTTGCTGCCTTGCTGGTCTCCATTTTCTCTACCAGTTCAAAACCTATTCCTCTAGCTGGGCTCAGTTAGAAGCTCAACTCCTCTATAAAACCCTCTGTGATTAACCAGAGTCCATATGGCATTTTCTTCCTGTATTTCTACCGCACTTCCATTGCCTTGAAATGTTAAATTTTGCTTTGGGTCTTTTCAACTTGTCCCTCTCAGCTCCTTGAGGCCATTATGCCAGGTAGCAGGGGAGGAAGGTGGGGACATGGGGGTGGTTCAGTGGGAACTTAATATGTGCTTATTGGCCACAGAAAGTTGTAAACCTCTCTGGGCATGAGGGGAGCAAAGACCTTGGGTGTACTACCCAAAGCCTCCAAGCATGGCAGGCACTGCCATGGTGCCCTTGGAAAAGACAGAGCCAGAAAGCTGGGTCTGGGATTGGATAGGGCCATGAAGCTCAAGCACTGGATAAAAAAAGGCAGCCAGGGGATGCCACTCCTTGCAGCCTCCCCACATCTTGGTTTCCACCTCCCCCATGGTTGGATCTGCAGGCCCTGGTCAAGCCCATCAATGGTGTGCAGATTGTCATGAAACTGATCTCCTGGGTGTCCATTCTAAGTGGTACAGGTTGAATGCCCCTCAAAGACCTGAGCCAGAAGTCTTTGTCCTTGCAGGAGAACCATGCTCCAAAGCCCCACTAGTGGCAGTGACCCAAATTTTCCAAAGCTACCAAGCAGCAGCCCAGCACCCTTCTGCACAGATGAGCTCCTTCCTGTTCATGATGCCCAGCCTGCAGGGTGTAGAACCCCACAGTCAAGCCCCCAGCCAGCCTGCCAGTCCCTGCCTCAGACTTATTGAGGCTGACCTCCTTTACTGAGCACTAGGATGGGATCTTCCTGAATGACAAAGCTGCCCAGCTAAAGAGGCAACACAGAAAAGGCTTGAGAACTCCAGCTATGCTACTCCGTTCTGAGGAGGGCCTATGCCCATAGATACATTCTAAACCACCCACATTCCTTAGTCTACTGTTAACTTTGGGACAGCTGCACCACCTGTCCTCTAAAACCTGCTGACTATCCCATCTGTCCTCCTGGCCTTTGCAGGAGGGTCAGAGGAAGAATTCGCTTTCCACTTCAGACTTGGGGGCAATGACCTTTCTCCCTCTCGCAGCCAAGCTTTGGGTCTAAAACGCACAAGGACATCTCCGGCTTCAGCTTCAGCACCGGCCCCACCCAGCTCCTTCCTCTGGGGTACGTGCTTGTTAGGCAGAGGGGGCCTCCGGCCACTCAGGAGTTAAAATGGCAGCGGGACTGGAGGGGGTTGGCGTGGCGTGCAGACTGGGAGGAGGCGATCGGAGTGGGCTGGGGAGGTTGGGAGAGCGGCGGAGAAGCGAGTGAAGAGGGCGAGCGAGAAGCGGGAGGAGGGGCGCGGAGGGGCGCGGAGGGGCGCGGGCGCCGGCGGGCCTGCTCGGTGCACTTGCAGACGCGCGGCGCGCACGGGGAGCGCCCGGCCCTCGCCCGTCAGCCTCCGGCTACGACGCGGGGAGCGGGTGGGGACAAATTGTGACTCTGCCATCGTCCGCACCAGCTCGGCCCCACAACCACTCCCAGGATAAGTCCACGCTGGGGAAAGCGCCCACCCAGCCTCCCCCGCCTGTGCGGCGGCGCGCGCGGCGGGAGGGCGCGGAGCAGCGTCCCCCCAGCCCAGCCCCGGCCGAAGGCGATCAGAGCGCCGCGCCACGGGCGGCGAACGGCGGACGGCGCCCGCGGGGTGAGTGTGCGGCTCCCGGCCTCACCCGGGAGCGCCGCCGCGGCCGGAGTGTCGTGGACACCGAGGCCGCCGGCGTGGATGCGGGGGATGCGGCGGGAGCGGCCGCCTCGAGACGCCCAGCCTCTGCCCCCGCGGCCCCGCGGCTCAGCCTGATCCGAGTTGGCGGCCCGGGGCAGGGGCGGGCCGCCGCCTTCGCGGAGATGCCTGCAGAGGAGCTGGTGACCTGGAGAAGGCGGCCCGGGGGCAGAGGGAAGGAAGGCTGGAGAATGCGAAGGGTGGCCGGCTGCACCGCCTGGACCAGGCGGCGGGGGAGGGGTCTGGGCCTGAATCAGCCCCGAGAGGCCCGAACCTCCCCGAAACTGTTGCTGGGCAGAGCGGGGCCCAGGAGATGTCGAGGAGCCCAGGGGTGCCAGAAAGGTTAGGGAGGGTGTGACGGGCGGGCCAGCGGGGTGGAAGCGCTCCAGAAGCCTCGGGGACTTTTCCTTCCATGAAGCTCGTACGTTCATGCGGAGGGACAAGGTGGCCTTGCGTCTGTCCGAAGTATCTGGCACCAGAGCCAGGCTCCTCTCGAGCGGGCCGGCTGGGGTCCGATCGCTGCCTGGGATGGGACGTTTGGGATGGGGGTTGGGCCGGCTCTGGGCTCAGCGTGGGGGCCCTGGGAATGGGTAGCGGCGGAAACACCGGGATGACTCTGAGCCCACCGCAGCACCCAGGAGACAGGATGGGTTGGCCAGCCACAGGTGGACCGTCTGTCCTGCTGGCCTGGCGAAGGGCGGTGCAGGCGCTGGCTGCCCAGCCAGCGAGGAGCAAGGAGTGGCTGGGTGAGGGGAACTGAGGCTCCATTCCAGGCTGCACTGAGACGCTGAGGAAGTGGGCGAGAGCTACGCCCTACGGGTGGGCCCTAGGGGTGTTGCTGTGTTCCCCTCTGTCCCTGTCCTTCCTCCCCCACCAAAGGAACAGGAAGGAAAATGTCAGCTGGGCTTTGTGCTCTGTTCCTCAGGCTGCCGCAGCTCCCATCTGTTGGAGCCAACGCAGCTTCTAATTGGGCGCCTGGCAGGGTTGGAGGGGGTGGGCTGGGCACAGCGCGGGTTGCCAGAGCTGGGCAGGCAGCCCCTTTCGTGAAGACCCCAGGAGGTGGGGGAGTGGAGGGAACAGCCTCTCCAGGTCTGGGCAGCAGAGGTGGCTCCCTGCCAGCTTGGTCAGTATCATTGAGAGGATGGGGGAGGGAAGATCTAGGTCTCTTCATTCACCCAGGACAATGACAGGCTCCATGCTCCCCTGCCCGGCCAGCCAGGGAAGGGCTTTGGCCCAGTGTTCTCCCGCTGAATGACGGCCAGGGTCTCCTCCCATTGCCCACTGCTCTTTAAAGTTCTCTTTGAAAAAGAGAGAAGGGGTGGGCAAGGCTGGAGGCCCTTTTGCCTGTAGGTCCTGTTGCTACCAGAAAGTCACATGTGGGTTGCTTGACCCACTTTCCTGGCCAGGTGCTGCTGTGGGCAAACAGAAGGGGCAGGATACAGCCAGGGATCAGAGCCTCCTGGGCCTTCTTCGTCCCTTGGGTGAACTCAAGACTCTCTCCTCCTTGTCTAGGGTCCCACTGGGCCTGGGATGGGACTTCACTATTTGGAAAAGATGGAATGAAAGGCTTCAGTGCTTCAGGGATTGAGGCCTGCCCAGGGTCTAGCACCTAGAAGCGCCCCCCACATCCACACCTTCCTCCAACACAGAGAGGGAAAGTCAGAACTCGGAGATTTGAGGTGCATTCCAGCCAGACTGGGACAGCAGGTTCCCTCTCATGGGAGCCTCCCTCCTCCTGCTCTCTCTCTCCTGCGTTCTTCACTGTCCTCCTTATGCTTCTCCCCCAGACATCCCCGCTCCCTTCCAGGTCTCTACCTTTGCCCCTCTCTTTCTGTGCACTGCAGCTTGAACCATAAGCCAGGCCTGTGTGGCTCCTGCACATCCTGACCGCAGGAGCGCACGTACTCTCGGCTCTGCTGCATCCTCTTCATGGAGCAGCCTAGGCTGGCGGGTCTGGCAGCTGCATTTCCCTGACCCCAGCTCATTAGCTCTGTGCCCACCAGGTTTTTTTCAAAGATCTGGTGTAGGGGACGGTGGGGAGAATGAACAACCCTAGTGAATCATCGTCATCACACTAAATGACCCCTAACATGTGAGTCCCAGCTCCTTACCATATACCAGGTACTGCTCAACTCAACATATCTGACATGAAAGGAGGGACTAGTTCATGTCTCATGTTAATCTGGGGATCTAGGGCTGAAGAGAAGGCTAGTGCTTCAGACAGAGAAAGGAAGGAATGATTATTGTGTATTGAGCACCTACTATGCATCATTAAGTTTTACACAAAAAAAAATGCCATTCAATCCTTTTAACATCCTCCTAAAGCCTACACTGTCATCCCCTGTTTTCTAGCTGAGGGAATTAAGAGGATGGGCCACTTGCCCTGGGTCAAACAAGTCTCCATTTCAAAATCACTGATCTCTGCAGTCCGTTTGGCCCCTACAGTGTCCATGAGTTGTACAGTTTTACTGAAGCTCACATTTCACCCTAACCTTTCAGGAGTGTGTCTTATCTCCCCATTTAGCATACTAGACACTATACACATCTGCTGAATGGTCATATGAATAAGCCTTCTCAAATGGTCAGGGAAGGCACTGGAAGAGTTGGGACCCTGGAGAGGGGGCAGGGAAGACAGAGAATCTCTCTGACAAGCTGTGGCCAGTAGCCACCCTCTCTGCCCCCACCTGCATCCAGGTAGAGTGGCTGGAAAATTGTTGTTTTCGTTCAGGGTTGGAGTGTAGGAGCTTGGTCCATGGCCATTCTAGTGAGTCAGTGTCACTTTATGTTCTCAACCTCCTTGGGCAAGCCTGGACTCTATGAAAACACCTAGGCAAAGGACAGGGACAGAAAGCTTTTAAACCTACAAGGACCACAGTGAAGGACAAAGGCAATGGTCAGAGGCTGGAATGGGGCAGGAAATGGGGAGAGTGATCAAGACACAGATAGAAGACAAAGGTAAAAGGTAACTGAGAAATGAACCAGAAGACAGACATACAGAAAGATACAACTGTACAGGACACGCACAGCACTGTGTGGTTGGCTCACCAAGAGGGGATGGATCAGAAGGATGCCTTTATCTGGCACTTTCCTGGGGAGGCCTTGATGTCTTTGAACTGCAGCTCAGGGGCTATATTGCACCAGGTTAGCCTCATTCAGGCTGTTCTTATTCAATCTGCCCTTCTTTCCTAAGCACCTACTGTGTGCGGAGCCCAGTGCTAGGAAAAAAGAGACAAATCAAATTTGCCCCTGCTGTTATGGAGTTCACAAAAAGGGTATAGATTTTGGAGCTGGAGTTCATGCTTATATCTGGGAGCCCTCAGGAAAGTCAACTAACTTCCTTGTGCCTCAGTTTTCTCATCTATAAATGAGATAATACTACTTCATAGAGTTTTTATGAGGATTAAATGAGGTAATACATGTAGCGAGCTCAGAACAGCCTCTGGCATTTAGTAAGTGCTGTGTAAGTATTGTTACTGCTCTTGTGATCGTTACGTGGGGAGCTGTCCTAGAGACTGAAGCAAGTGCTGTAATACAGGGAAGAGCAGAGGTGACTACCTCTGTCTGCAAATAGAAAAGACTTGCTGCAGGACATGATATTTGGGCCAAGGCTTAAAAAGGAATCAGCCAGGCAGAGGTGGTAAGCCTGGGCATGCTGGTGCTGAGGGTATCTAGGGCATGGGAATTGTAGAGGGAAAGGCTTCATGGTGTGTATGTGTTGTCTTTATGGGCATCGCTAACACTGAAGACCAGTCCCCTCCACCTCTTTGTCCCCAGTTCTGAGAGCTGGACTTCCAATGGGGCTGGCAAATTGCCCAGAACAGCTCCATGCCCTGTGGTCTAAAACAGTCAGCCTTTGGGCAGGGGACCCGGTTTGGACCTGCTGGGATTGGTGGCATGACCTTGGCCCCCTACACATTCTAAGCCATCACTGCACAGATGGCCCCACATCCAGAGCTGCCCCAGCCTTGTCCTGTGGTTTCTGGTACTTCCTGGGGACCCAGGAGATGCCCTCGCCTGAGGGAGCTGCCTTTTAGGTTGCGTTTAGCAGGGTTTGGTTTGGGATCCACTTTGTCCCTGCATGTGTCTTCCACTCACACCTCCCCTGCTGCTCAGCACTTGATGCACTTGAAGCCAGTTCCAAGATGAAGAGCAGAAAGAGGGTTCCTGGGGCAAGAACGGCTTCTCAGCTGCCACCTCTTACCTCATAATGAAACAAATTGCAGCATTTACAGAGCACTTACGCTGTGCCAGGCACCATGCCAAGGGCTTTATCTGCATCACCCCACTATACCCCCAAATACCCTGACTAGGTAGGTAGATGATCCTGTTATTGCAAAGGAACCAAGACTTAGACTTGCTCAAGGATAGGTAACCAGAAAAGAAGGCAAGGGAGGGATTGAGCCTTTTTCTTACACTCCAGGGTCCCGCCCCTTCGCCACCCCTGGAATCCAGCACTCCTTGGGCCTGGAGGTGACCTGAAGTCATCTAGCCAATTCCCTTAGCTCTCTACAGGAATAAGTGCCCTTTGGCAATCGTGTCCAAGCCAGTGTCCGCTTTGTGCCTTTTGGAGATCTTCCAAGAAGATCTCCCTGACCCCTTTCCTCCTCCTGCTCTTCTAAGATCTGCTATTTAAGATCCAACATTGTTTCTTTCTGTCTCAGCTAAGTGCCACAGGGGCCTCAGAGAAGCTGGACCACAGAGTTGGTACCTATGGACATACGATGGGACTTGACACCAGGGTGACTTGCTGGGAGACCTGAGAATGGGACAGAGACCCCAGATGAGACCCACAGGGAAGCCCTGGGATCTGCCCTATCTGTGGGGCACCTCTGACAAGGCAGGTTCGCCTGTCTTGGGAAGAGCAAGTGCAGTTATTCTGTTTACAATGTCTCCTTTGGGAGTGAAGCATATGGAAGAAGGGGACAGCAATTGTTAATGCAGCCAGCTTGGGTTGCCCCAGAAAAATGGGTCTGGCTGGGATGCTTCCAGGGAGAAAGAAAAGGAGGAAGAGAGAAGAAAGGCAGGAGAGGTGATGTTCCTCCCGAAAGTATTCTCACACTGAGCGCTCAGAGCTGGGTGCTACAGGCGTCTGTTTTTGGCCTGGGAGTGCAGAGGCAGGGATGCCCAGAAGGTGGGATGACCACAAGGGCAGCCAGAAAATTAAAAGCTGTGCAGAAGCAAGGGGGAAAGGGAGTCTTGATACTTTACCTGCCTGGCTGTCACTGCTCTTCCTTGGCTTCTACTTCTGAACAAACCTCCCAGAGAGAGGAGGGCCCTGAACTTCAGAAGGTGTTCCCCAGAGTGGCCTAGGGATGGAAGGTGGATTCCACAACCCAAGGGACCTGAAGAATCGTGCTCCCTGGCTCTGAGCACAGCGGTGCCTCTGCCAGCCGATGCAAGGTGGGACTGGAGTCTGTCTGTTCACTAGGGAGCATTTATTAAGCCTCTGTACCTGGCCCTGGGGTATAGGCAGTAGGGAACAACCAGAGATCTCTGTCCTTGAGGAACTTTTACTTTCTTGTCTGGGGATACAGTAAAGTAAACTAATAAATCAAATAGCATATTTGAGTGACAAGGGACCCAAAGAAAAATCCAGACAGGAAGGAAAGCCAAGAACACATGTTGGGAGACGCAAGGTTGTCGGTTTGCACAGTTGGCTGCAGGGGCTTGCTGAGGGGACGCGAGTAAAGATGAGGGGCAGTAAGGCCACGTGGGCAGAGGGAGCCACATATGCAGAGGCTGAGAGGCAGGCTGGCTGAGTGGGGGTGAAGGGCATGCAGGAGGTCAGGCTGCGGGAGGCCATGAGAGAGCAGAGAGGCAGGAGATGAGGCCAGAGAATAACAAAGAGGCCAGAGAGTGGAGGTTTCTGAAGCTGGGTGAGAAGCGCAGCTTGTCCTCTGAGAAAGAGGCTTTGCAGGGTTTGGAGCATGGGGTGACACGTTCTGATTTTGAAAGCCCCAGGATTTGGGCCATTCATTCCAGCATCGTGTTAAGCAGCTAGCAAGCTCATTCTGACCCACTGGACTCTCCAGCCACTGAAGCTCTTTCGGTCTTGTGTACTCAAGTGTTATGTGGAGCCTTGTCCCTGGCGAGCAGGCTGTGGGGCTGCAGGGGACAGAAAGAAGCAGAAGACCCAGTCTCTGCGGGTCGGGAAATGTACAGATGGGAAGGCACAACTCATACTCGCAAGAAATAATGAGGGAATAATACCAGACAGTATTTAAAACCGAGTGCTAAACTGTGTGATTTAGACTATAAATGTTATCAGAACTGCGAGCGCTGCGTGGGAGTGTATAGGGAACGCTTCCTCCGGGAGGTGCGGCGGATTTGGGTCTGGAAAACCGAGTGAGGTTCCATCCTGCAGGGAGGGAGGATTCTTGCAGGAACTCGGGGCTCATGGGGGTAGGAGGGGGAGAAGGTGGCCATCTGGGGCTGGGTGGGGGTAAAAAGCCCAAGCATATCAGCTCCCCTGGTAGGGGCTGTTGTTTCTGAAGCAGTCCCTTCTCCACCACCTGGGTTTCTGATGTCCTTTGTAATCCCTCAAGGCACAAGGAAGCAGCCCTCTATGGCCTGAAGTCCATCTTCCTGGGTTCTTGCCCTCTCCTTCCCAGGGCTGGCCAGTCTCTGGTCTCTCTTGCACTGAACTGGTCCTGTGCCAACCCTCCCATTGTGTGCATACATTGGCACTTACGATCCCCAACCTCACAGTCACAGCCTTGGCCTACCAATGTCCAGCTAGCTCTTGGAATCCCCAGGAGTCTAGTTTTCCACGAGGTCTGCAGCCAGCTTCTCTTCTCCCTCTCACAGCCCAGGCTCCTGTCTGGTAGGTCACTCCTAGAACGTTTCTGTGAGTTTCATATACAGTGAACTGGAAATCAAATCCTGTCAAAGGGAGCCAGCCAGCTTCCTCACCAGGAGAGGTATGTCCTGTTCCTGGAGCAGGGGGTGAGCCCACCAATGAGATGTGGAGAGAGCTGGCCGGAATGGACTGAGGGGGATTCACTGGGGTGCCTGCATCCTCTGAGACCCACATGGAGATGTACCCCTCCCCAGATCTCAGCCAAAGAGCAGGAACCAAGAGTCAAGTGGGCAAAACCATTGCCACCCACCAATGACCATCTCCACCATGGTGGCCCTCAGGAACCTGAGAAAGGAGGGCTCATGGCTATGTTCTAGTGGTGCTCCTGGATGCTGCAGGGCACAGTCTGAGGCTCCTGTCCTTTCACAGTCCAGAGCACATGGAGTCATCTGGAGCTGGGTTACTCCCTAACCATGTACCCTTGGACATTTTCTTAGCCTCTCTGAACCTCAGTTTCCTCATCTATAAATCCAGGTTATTAACATCCACTTCATAGGGTTGTTAATAATAATAGCTAACATTTGTGAGTGCTTATGAGATGCAGAAGGCTTTACTGCATTTATCTCATTGAATCCACATAAGGCGGTGAAGTAGACACTCTTTTTTCCCCATTTTGCAGTTGAGGACACTAAAACTGGAAGCATGAAGGAACTTGCCCAGGGCCACATGCAGGCAGCACGTGGCAGAGCCAGAATTCAGCCCTGAATTTTTCTGACTCCAGAGCCCTGGTTTTCAACCACCACATTAAACGAGCTAATCTGTGTAAAGTGCCTGCTACAAAGTAGAAGCTCAATAAATGTTAGCTCCTCTTCTCCTCAATTTCCCCAGGGCCGCTCCTCCTCCAGAGAATAGCTCTCCCCTGCCTCAACACAGTTCTTTTCCGGGATCCCCTGGGACGTACGGTGGAAGTAGGAATGGGAATGAGCTAGTTTATACTGAGAGGAAAAAGAGAGAGGGCGAGCCATTTGCATAAATTCATAAAACACCAAGGCCATGATTAATACCCAGGGTGCCTTTCTCCTGAGAGTGTTGTTATGCAGTCCCACTGGGTCCCAGTTCCTTGGCAGGGGGCATCTTGCAGATGTGAGAACAGAGGTTCTGCTGGATAGATGGGGGGACATTATCACACCAGGTCAAGGAGGAGGCTGTCCCACCTCCAGGAGCTGGAGTGGACCATGGTGGGCCTAGAAAAGAGCTGGGTGGGAAGAATCTTAAAGACCTGTGTTTTTCAAACTTGGGTGCTGTTTCTGGAATGTTATAAACAATGCGGGGAATCTTCTGGATGGATCTGGGAAATGGAGAGTGTTGAAGGTCAAGGTGCAGGGAAGAAAGGATGGTATGTTCGTGACAGTCAAGCTTGCAGATATGCCTTCTGCACCAGGTAAAGTGTGCAAGAGTGAACACACCACACACACACACACACATAGAGCTTCATCGAACTTTACCTGGAAATAAAAACAAGAACAGATGATTTCAGGGTAATCTGAATATAGGGGTGCATATGAAATGGAGAGGGCGGAGCTGAGCCAGAGAGATTTCCTAAAACAGCCCTCATTTGTTCCTCCCTGGAGGACACTTTTCTGGTGACACTAAGTCAGGCTAAGTTGCCAGCATTCACACTTGATGTGCAGGCGCCAGAGATCCTCTGTGTTTCCTTGCAAAGATCCCCTAGGAGAATGGAGAAGAGGAGCCCAGGTTGGGGCATTTTAGAACTGAGGCAACAGAGTGCTCTAGTCATGTGGCTTTCAAATGCTTATAGAAATCAATCCATTGTCTCAAAACAAAATTCTGTGTGCAGTAGGCAGAACAACAGCCCTCCTATGTCACCAATCCCAGGAACCTGCAAATTGGTTGTATTACATTGTGGCTGGGGGTGGGGTTGCTATTTGACCTTCAGACAGGAGATTATCCTGGTTATCCTGGTAGGCCAACATATCACAAGGGTCCTTGTGGAAAAGAGAGGCAGAAGTCACTGTCAGTGATGCCAGGAGAGGAAGACTTGACCACCAGCGCTGGCTTTGAGGAGGGAAGGGGCCATGAATGTGGGAAGCCTCTGGAAGCTGGAAAAGGCAGGGAAAGGGACTCCTCTACAGCCCCCTGACTTTAACCCAGTGACACCCATTTCAGTCTTCTGACTTCCAGATCTATAATATATTTTTATTGTGGCAATTTGTTATAGCAGCCACAGGGATTTCAATATAGGCAAAAGCAGAGCAGGTGGACCAGAGCCCCACTGGACCTTCTCCTGACTTCCCAATTACCCTGGGCAATTTGTTTATAACACGGTGGCTCTGAAGAACCTAGTTTGAAAAATACTGTGTAT
The DNA here is from genome assembly GCA_028644305.1 of Xerus rutilus. Taxonomy (NCBI): domain Eukaryota; kingdom Metazoa; phylum Chordata; class Mammalia; order Rodentia; family Sciuridae; genus Xerus; species Xerus rutilus. The sequence goes on from CM053410.1 coordinate 60,450,929, forward strand.
GAAATACAACCTCCATGTTTTACAGACGACAAAACCCAAGCCCAGAGTAAAGTAGCTTGCTGGAGGTCACGGTGAGGTAGTGGACAAGCTTTGATTCCAATCCAGGGCCCGTTTCTCTCCATCAGAAATCCCAGATGCTCACTCGCATTCTCTCCTCCACTTGTCGCGCGCGCGCGCGCGCGTGTGTGTGTGTGTGTGTGTGTGTGTGTGTGTGTGTGTGTTACCTGCAGAGGCCGAGTGCCACAGCAAGCACTGAGCAGAGTCAAACTGAGTTCCAACTCAGAAAGATGGGGACAGTGCTGCTCGAGCTCCACCCCAGCCCCTCACTGGCCTCAGTATCCTACAAGCAGAGGCAACCAGCCCAGGTTGCTTGGTGCTGTCAGCGTTCCTTGCCTGGGGCAGGTCCCCAGCTGGGCTTTATCACAGCCACCTCCTCTGGGCAAGAGACTCAGCTGACTGAGCAGGCAGCACCTGCTTCCTGCAGGTAGCATTCTCCACCCTAGAAAGCTGCAGGTGGGCAGGATAGGGCCCTGGGGACAGCAGGGAAGGAGAGGGAAATGAGGCAGCAGAGCCAGTGCCTGCCTGAAATCAGCATCCGGATGGCTTGTGGTTATCTCCCCTCTACCAGGCATTTTGGTCTTCCTGGCTCTCCCCATGGCACACCTGAGCCACTGGCCGGCCCCCAGGGCTGCCAGCGCCTGGTGTCGGTCTCCATGGCAACCCCACATTTGCTGTTCTGGTTTCTAATGACTTATTGGCATGTGTGGTAATTTGCAGAGCTTGGCAGGCAGAGCTGGGGGAACCGTGAGGAGGGCAGGGGAGGCAGTTAGGGGCACTTGGCGGTGGGGAGGGGGCTCCAGTGTTGGCTGGAGAAAGAGCCCCAGTTCTTTCTGCCTCATCCTTCCTCATCCCTGCTGATTAATATCCCAAGGAGGGGAGCTGCCTCAGGACCAGGGCCTCCCCTCTCGGAGGAGCATCAGCTCTTTCCAGGCCCCTGTGAGGGAAACAGATGGACAGACAGATGAGGCACACAGCTGCTCACCTGTCAGGCAGACTTGGGCAGGCCTGGGGGAGCTGACAGCCGTGTTCAGCTGCGGCAGGTCAGACGACTCACGTCTTCCGCCACTCTCCTGCCTGCTCCCTGAGCTCTGAGAACAAGAGTCTCTTCTGGGCCCAGGGGTTTGCTCAGCCGACCCCGTGGGGAGAGGGTTGAGGATAGTCTATCTACTGGAAAGGTTCTTGCAGTTTCTAGGCCTCTCAGACACTCAAAGAAATGAGCAGGACAGCACTGAATGAAATGCCAGAGGATGCCCGTGCAGGAGGGGGGACAAGGCAAGCCATCAAAGGGGGCCGGACGAGCAGGGCCTGACCCTTCTGCACTTCTGTTCGCCAGAGCTTACCTGACCTCAGTTCCGCTTCCCCAGGGCACAGCGGTGGGGAGCCTCAGACTGTCTATGTTGCTGCAGTCTCCCTGCACAGGACTTCTCTGCCTCCCTCTCCACTTCTGTCACTTCAGTGCCACTCTCTGTGCACTTACAAGAGGCAGCCAGTGTGCTGAGAAGAGCACTGTCTTTAAAGTTGGATCCGTCTGGGTTAGAATCCTGTGACCACAACTTACCAGTTCTATAACCTTGGACGTATCTCTTCACCTCTCTTTGGGCCTCAGTTTACTTATCTCTAAAATCGGATTAATGGGGCTGGGGATGAAGCTCCAGGGCAGAGTGCTTGCCTAGCATGGGCCAAGCTCTGGGTTCAGTGCCCGGCACCACAAAAGCAACACCAAAACTGTCTGTGGGATTAGCATACACAGCTCACACCTGTGAAATGCTTGGCACGGAGGAAGCCCCAATAAATGCTAGAAAATGTTTAAAGTAGCCTTTTAATTATCTCCCCAAATAAACAGGAGCAACGTGATTGATAAAGAATTCTGGTGGACTTTTCTTTTTTAAACATTTGAGAATCATCTTCATTTATTCTGTAAACGTTTATTGAGCATCTACTGTGTGCAAAAGTACTGGGCCAGGTGCTGGGTCTTATGTGGTGTTTCATGATTAGCTAAGATTAGGTGGCTTGTGCATTCTCTGGGTATATAGGATCTTCCAGGAGGGCTGGTACTTTTTTTTTTTTTTTTTGGTTGGGGATTGAACCCAGGGATGCTTTGCCACTGAGCTACATCCCCAGCCCTTTTTATTTTTTAATTTTGAGGCAGGGTCTTGCTAAGTTGCTTAGGTCCTTGCTAAGTTGTTGAAGCTGGCCTCAAACTTGTGATCCTCCTGCCTCAGCCTCCCAAGCTGCTGGGATTACAGGCATGCACCATGATCTCCAGCTTATGTGACTTTTTGAGAAGGGGCTAGCCTCCAGAGAAAGATCTGCCTCGTGAAGGCTTTCTCTAGGTTATGTGCAGCAAGATACATATGCTACCTAGCTCCTCAGAAGGGGTGAGTTTATTTCCAAAGCTGGATGAAATAGATGAAGCTGGTGAGTGATTGCTCCTCCACCTTCATGCTTCTGAGGCTTGAGGGGGTCCGCAAGGACCATTCAACCACCAGCTGGAAGAGGAGAAGGGTTCACCTGCTCTCACCTGGGCATCTAAGCACATCACTCACTGCTCCTTCTGCTGGTGCTGGAAGAGAGGAGGCCAGCATAGGGAGGAAGGAAACTTGGCTTCCAGCTCTGCCAGCAGATGGACTTCTGCCTGCAGCACAGTGTTCTTCTTTGAGCCTCCCCGCAGCCTCCTCCAACACGGCACGCCAGAGACGTACCAAGGGAACTTCAGAGATGGCTGGATACCTGGGCAGTGACTGGCCCGTTGTGCTCCCAGGGCTCTGTTCACATCATACCTCATGTGCACTGTGACCATGGCCCATGAACCCTGCCTGATTGAAGAGCTGGGGTGGGACATTACCTAGGCACACCTGGAACCCACCTACACCTGGACACACCCGAAACCCATTACAGTTCACTAGCATTGACTGTGAAGTTCTGCCTATTTTTATCCATGAGAACCTTCAGCTTCAAGGAAGGGAAAGGACTCACCTGAGGTCACACAGCCTGTTAGCGCCACTGAGACTCCACATAAAACTTCTGACTTCTGGCCTTGCGCTAATCTGTGACCTCGTCTCAAACCTCCTCCTTCTACTGTCTCTCCTGATCTTTCACCCTGGAGAGCCTGCTGCAGGGAGAGGGAATGCCATTTCTCTAAGAGACTCTTATTCTCCAAATCTCCTAGAACCCAGCTGCATGGTCCCCGTCCCCTCTTCACCAGCCACCCTCCTCATTGGTGAGGCCCTGACATCTGCTCACCCGCACATTCCCCACGCCAGGTCTGGCCGTCATCCTGACATCAGTGGCTTCAGAACACATCAGCTCTTTCACTGGCTTCCCCACCTCAGCCTCTCGCGCCCGGGGCCACACCCTTGCCATTACCTGAAAATCACAGGGTGGAGGGCCCCGCTTTCTGGCGCCACCTCTCAGTCTCCAACCTTGACCAAAGACTCCTGCACCTCTGTTCTTTCACTTTCTTGGGACCTTGGGTCCATGGGCGCCTCTCCATTGCCCTCCTCTGTCTTTTCTTCTCTGAGTCCGGTGGAGTCCATGGTCCATCATTTTAAGAATCCTGCCATTATCCTGGACTCTCCTAACCCTCTGACTTTTTATTGTCCCAGCTCTCTTTTGCCTGCAGCTAGGCAGATGAACTTGCTGGACACACACACACACACACACACATGGTGAGGCAGACAGTGCTTCTACAAACTACCATCCCCAACCCAATTTGTTCTTCAAAAGTGCTTGGTGTTCCTGCCTCATTCCCTGGTTCCCTCCCTCTCCTGACTCCATGATGACTGTTTCACACCTTCCTCCCCAAACCTCCGCCCCATCCTTGCTCTCCGATGAGGACCTCACCTCCCACTTCACAAAGAAACAGAAGTCGGCAGGCAGAACTCCCCAACGGCCCCACCAAACCCTCAGACGCACCTGCCTCTGCACCAGTGCCCTCCTCCCCACCTCCTGCCCAGCTAAGGCAGCAGCTCTGTCACTGAAGGTCAGAGCTTCTGCCTACCCTTGCCTTCCTGGGAACAGTCTCCATCAGGCTCAAGCTTCTGCCAGCTTCAACAAAACAACAACAACAAAACCCTTCCTCAAGCCCAACTGCTGCCACCACCCGATTTGTGGTCTCCTTTCAAGCCAAATGTCTTGAAAGAGTTGGCTCCCCAGCTCTCTCCATCTCTCCATCTCTGCTCGCCCACTCCTTCCTCAGCCCTGCTCCCCGTCTAGCTTCCTCCCCCACTGCTGCCGAAACAGCTCTCCAGCTCGCCTCAGCCGGGAAAAGCATTCTCCACTCCTGTTGGATGCTTCCTTTTCCCTGGGCTTCTCTGACCCCACACTCCCAGCTTCTCTGGCTTCTCTGAGTCATCTTCACTGACTCCTCTTTCCCTTCTCCATCTTCAAATATTGGTGTTTCCCTAGGGTCCGGTTGAAGTCATTCTAGTCTAACTGGCTGCTCTGTCCCTGGGCCATCTGAACCACAGAAAAGGCTTCTGTTATCCTCCACCTGCAAAGGACACCCAAATCTCTAGTCTGCATCTTTTCATCTCAGGTCTGTATCCTCATCTCCCCCTGCCTAGTCGACTAAGTTGTATGTCCCAGGAAACCTCGGATTTGGCACATCTAAAGCCAGACTCGGTATTCTCCTTCCAGATCTCCACTCCTTCCCACCCCTTGCCTTGCTCTCCTCCAGTGTTTGCCAGTGGTATCATGCACCGCACACCAGTTCCATCAACTGGGAAGCTTGTCCATGCTCCCCTTTCCCTTCCCCATCTACATCCAGCCCATCAGCAGGTCCTGCCTGCCTCTGAAACAGCACCAAGCTCCACTCCGCCCCATCTCCATGGCTCTGCTTGATTTGAGGCTGACCCACCTCTTGCCTGGGCTCACCCTCTAACTTGCTAAAATCTATCCTGGGTACCTCCAGTCTGGTCTCCAAATCCCTGCTGAAATGACCTCTTAAGGACACAGAACTGACCCAGTCACATTCTCCCACGATCTCAAAACTCTTCATGGGTCCCTGTGCTCTTTAGGATGACCAGTGGAGTAGCCCCATGGAGGACGTGGCACTGGCTGCCCCCCACGCCCACCTCCGTCCTCAGGCTCTACACCAGCACCCTGCCTTCTTTCAGCCCCCTGACTGCTATGCACCCCTGTCCTCATGACCTTCACACATGGCGCTCTCTGGCCCTCAGTTGCTCTTCCTGCCCCCCCATGCCCGTTTCTCCCTAAATTCAGGTTATCCTTCAGATCTTAAGTAGCCCTTCCTCAGAAAAGCTGCTTTGGACCTCCAGAATTTTATCAGACCCCTGTTAAACTCTCACCACATCCTGAATGCTTCCTTTATAACACACATCATGATATCTAATTATACCGTTGGGTGCTTATTAGATAAATGTTTGCCTCTGCCGCTAGGCTGTGTGATCCCATGAAGGTAGAGACCCTGTTTAGTCACCTTGTATCACTGGCACCTGGCACAGATCTGGCTTTCAAAAATATTCAGGAGTGAATTCACTAATGAAAGGGCTTTACACACAGAAAGGATCTCATGGAAAAAGCCAGAGAGAAAGGCACTCCCCGAGCGTAGCATTGGTAGACCAGATGACCGTGCCTGGCCGGTGGGCTGCTAAATAAAGAAGCTGGGCCCCTATTCTTCTTCCCTTTCCTGAATAAAGACCACGTCCAGATTCAAAGGAGACTCACTCTGAGTTTTCAGCATAGGCTCTTCCTCACTGATAGTTCTTTTAGGAATAACGGTGATAATCTTTCATATTTGAACAACTTTTTACAACCTACAAAACCCAGATACACTGTGGTGCTTGGTCGTGTTTGTCTTTTTTCCCCTATGAGGAAGCTGGGCTTCCACAAGCGGGGAAGCTGCAGCTCAGAGGGCTTTCGTGGCTTACCCACAGCCACCTGGCTGATCAGGGCAGTTGGACTTGGACCTGGGGCTTGTGGTCCCACTTCCATGCTCTCTCTGCTGCCGCAAGCCCATGTTTATAGAAATGAGGCTGCTGCAAGTTCAAGGTCATCCACAGTCATGAAGGAGGACCCAGGTGGGGTTGGAAGGAAGGTGGGTCTGGAATGTGATGTGGAGTTTGATTTGTAGCAGAGTGACTGCTGTCGTTACAGAGTCGCAGACACGCCTCCTCTGTCTCTCGGCTGGCTTTGTGGACCAGCAGGGCCTCTCATTTTTCTCATAGATCCTCAGAGCCTCTCCTTCAGTGCTGGGGACAGAGTACCCAGGGAATCTACAGAGTGAAGAACAAAAGCAGTTGAAGCTAATGGAGAACAGTGGCTCCTCCCCATCTCCCAAAGGTTAACATCTCAGGCTCTAGAGACACACGTGCCCTGCCTTGGTTTGGCTCCTGCCTCCTCAGCTAGCCTCTTCCGCTGCCCCTCACTGCCTTCCACATGCCCAAGTAAAGCCACCTGGCCCTGATTCCCCAGCCATCCCATGCTCCTCACGCCCCTGAGCCCTACTGACTGTGCCCTCTGCCTGGAGTCTCCATGGTCTCCTTTTGGCAGACCCCTACCATCCTTTAATGTTCACCCCTGGTGATATTTTTTTTGCCAGGAAACCTTCCCTAAAGCCCAGAGAACTCCTCCCACGTACTGAGCACACTCTGCATAATCTATTAAATGTTCCTCTTTGCTGGGTCTTCTCTTCTGCTGAATTGGAATGTTCTCAAAGACAGAGGCAGTGACTTGTTCACGCAGGTCCTCCCAGTGCTAGACACACAGTAGTAACAGTAATGAAACGTCACAGACTGAAGGCTTGCTGTGTTCTAGACTCCATCTAAACCCTTTAGACTAATTCTTGAATCCTCAAAGCAACTTTTTAGTTTAAAATAAGTATAGATTCACTGGAGGTGTAAAAAATGCACAGGGAAGCCCTGCGTACCCTTCATCCAGCCTCCTCCAGGTTAAGGACTTCCCTAACTTTAGTGCAGTATCAAAACTGGTGTAATCCATAGAGCTTATCCAAATTTCACTCTCATTCGTGTGTGTGCGTGTGTGTATGTCTGTAGCTTTGTGTAGCTACCACCACAATCAAAATACCTCACTCTACCAGACTCCCTTCCACCACCCCTTTATAGCCATACATTCCTACTCATGCTCGCTGGCAACCATCTACCTGTTTTTCATCTTTATGTTATTTTCAGGTGTTATATAAATGGGATCGTACAGGCTGCAATCTTTTGCTATTGAATTTTTTTGCACTCAGCATAATTTCTTTGAGGTTCATCCAAACCATTGCCTGTAACTTGGTTTGTTTGCCTTCCTGGCTGAGTAACTTTCCGAGATAAGGATGTGCTAGTTTGTTTCATCATATACCCACTATGGGACGTTTGTCCTCCCTCTTCTTACAGATGAGAAAACTAACTTGCCAGGGTCTCACGACTGGCAAGTGGCACTTAATAAGTGTTTACTAATAGGTAATTAATAGGTGTGTGCTGTACTGAGCTCAACTGTATGAGGGACTTTATGCCCTTCTCTAAGTGCTTGGTGTGGTTTTACACATAATAGGTGCTCAATAAACATTTGCCAGTGAGGATATGGCTAGAATGACATCTATATTTACATAGGTAGCAATCACGTCCAACTCAGCCTGTACCTAGGCATTTCACAAGAGAGGAGTATATCCCTCTCATTATCACACACGATCACTGCACTTCCAGGTTTACTTGGAATATCAGGAAAGGAAAATCAGGACCGTAAATATGATCACATCCAGGTCTGGCATTTTGCTGCCTAAAATGTCCAAAGCTATTCGTTCCAAATTAATATGTGCCATATTTGCATGGTATTTTGCATCTAATTTGCAGGTTGCTCATTTTATCACAATGCAAAGCAACCTTTCCAGCTCCTGCTTCCTGCCCCCAGACTGGTGCTGGCTCAGGCTGTGCTGGTGCAGTCCACAGAAACAATCTCGGTTGGGTCCTGAAAGTGCCAATTCTAGGCTGAAAAGCCTGCCTGTGTGTTTGCTCGAGGAAGAGGTGACAAGTTATTGCCACTCAGCAGGGGCCTCAGGAGGTTTAATTAAGGAGGATTTGTGGAGCTGTTGGAAGTCCTCAACCTCAGGTGTGGAGTGCCAAACGCGATTATGTGATTGGAAGGGAACGTTGGGTTGACTAGTCTGGCCCTAGGCTCAGGGCCCAGGGGATGGGCCTGCTTCAGCACCTCCTGCCACTCTTCAGAGAAGTAGCGTGACAAGAAAGCCAACCCTTGTCCCCAGGGACACACTGGGAAAAAGTGGGGTCCCCAAGATGGGACTTTCAGAGAGGGTATTTGGAAATATGTCCTGTGGTCTTGAAGGGATACTATGGTTTTGGCCAGTCAAGACCTTACCCAGGCCAGGGGCGCTGGTGCATGCTTGTAATCCCCGCGGCTCAGGAGGCGGAGGCAGGAAGATCCCAAGTTCAAAACCAGCCTCAGCAATTTAGCGAGGTGCTAAGCAACTCAGTGATACCCTGTCTCTAAATAAAATACAAAATAGAGCTGGGGATGTGGCTCAGTGATTATGTGCCCCTGAATTCAATCCCCAGAAACCACCCCTTCCCCCAGAAAAGACCTTACCTGGGCCACTGGTGTAAGGCACTGATAGGCGCCCTGCCTCAAAGCACTGCCAGTGGGCGTGGCTCACCTTCCAAGCAATTTAGAATAGTTAAATGCCAGACTAGCTTGTACAGGGGCCCTACGACCAGTAGGAGCTCATGGCAAGGAGAGACCGTGATTACCTGAATGCTGAAGACCTGTCCTGGAGGAGGTGGGGCTCACGCTAGCAGAACCATTGACTCAGAAACTCAGGGGGGGCAGGTCAGAGGAAAGCAAGTTCTGATCTAGAGTGAAGCTCATGATCGTGTTTGCAATGAGACTTCAGATAACGTTGGCCTTTTGGCAGGCCATTTGGGGTTGTGCCCTCAGACCCCCAGGAATGGAAGATCACTCTTGCTGTTAGGAGCACTTCAAAGGGAGGGTTGAAGAATCTTCCCAAAGAGATGGTGCTATGGTTGGGAGAAGGGTTCCCCCAAAGGCCCTTCTATTGAAGGCTTAGTCCCTAGCATGTGGTACTGTTGGGAGGTGGTAGAAACTTGACCAGGTAGGTCCTAGTGGGTAGGTTTTTGAGGGTGTAACTTCAAAGGGGATTGTGGGTCCACAGTCTGTTCCTCTTCCTCTTTTCATATTTCTGCAATGAGCTGAATGGTTTGCTCCACCATATGCTTCCAGCCATGATGTGCTGCCTCACCACAGGCCTGAAGCAACAGGGCCCATTTAGCACAGACGGAAACCTCCAAAACTGTGATCCCAAATAAACCTTTTCTCTTTATATGTTGGTTATCTTTAGGTATTTTGTTACAGTAAAGGAAATTTGACTAAAACAAATGGAACAATAATTGGAGAGATAGAATGGAAGGTTCGGAAGTGGGAACACTATAAGGGTAGAGAGGGTAACATGTCTGATTTAGGACAAGTGTTCTAAGGACTCAAGGTGAAGTTTAGTACTTAAGGGAACTGACTGGGGAGGAAAGATCAAAGTAAGAGATGTCACCCAGTTAATACCCACCATATAAGAGACTGTATGAGGTCATAGAGACTGTAATGCAGAGGGGAGCACAGGCCTGCAAGAGGGCAGAGGAGGGTTCACCCAGAGAAGGTGAGCAAAAGGCAGATACAGAAGACAGAGGGAGTTCCAAGGAGGAGGGGTTTTTAGCTATGTGAGCTCTCAGGGCTCAAAGCTGGGAAACTAGTTGGATTAAGAAGTATTGTGAGGGGGCTGGGGTTAGGGCGCAGTGGTAGCGTGCTCGCCTAGCACGCATGAGGCACTGGGTTCGATCCTCAGCACCACATTTAAAAATAAATAAATAAAATAAAGATATTATTAAAAAAAAAGAAGTATTGTGAGATTGAAACCAAACTCAGAGTTTAAGCAGAAAGAAGTAACAGGGGGCTGAGGGTGTAGCTCAGCTGTGGAGTACCTGCCTAGGGCGCATGAGGCCCTGGATTTGATCCCCAGCACTGTGGCAGAGGGGGCCGGGAAAGGAGTAACAGACCAAGGGGGCATTTTTATTATTGTTTTTAATGATGAAGGGAGGGTTAGTAAAGGACCGAATTTTCTGAAGGTGGTGGGAAGGAATGAAGTTGGTTTCTAAGAGGCAGAAGCCCCGTGAGTCAGCGAGAAGGCAGGTAGACCGAGCAGGCTGGGCAGGGCTGTGGCAGGTCAGTGATGCGGGGCAAAGGAGGTCACACCTGTCATTGCCATCTGCCTCGAGAGGTCGGGCAAGGTGATCTGTTCGGAGGACAGGGTGCAGATGGCGCACAGTCAGGGGCACATCTCGAAAGGACTGTGCAGTGTGTACTGGGGCCACAGCCAGAGAGGAATAAAAGGATAACAGCAAAGAGGGCCGGGAGAAGCTGGAAGCATGAATCCATAATGGAGCTGATCCACTCGCTTTGGTATTTTCTTCTGCAGTGCTTTGGGAAGGGATGCTTTCTAATTTTTAAACTGAGACAGGGGTAACAATGACATCAGCCTGCTGCAGAGAGACCCTCCTGGCCTGGCCTCTTCCTGTGGACAGCTCAGTTTGGAGTCCCATTCTCCTGGCCTGGCTGTCTGGGGAGCTCTCCATTTTCAAAGCTTGAAACCTTTCCTCCTTGGCCTGCTTTAGCATGTCTTCTAAGAGTCCCATGTGCCCTTCACTGTTTCCCGAGCCGCTGTTTGTATTCTTCTCCCCTCCTCCATCTGGCCACAGTGGCTTAATGGCCTCTGGAGGGTCAGGCTGGAAGATGAATGCTGGCCTGTGGGGGACTATGTCTCGCCTCTCCATTAGGGAGGTGATGAAAGGCAGGGCGCAGAGAATGGATAATCCAGGGAAACGCAAACAGACGCGACAAGCAGCTCATGGGGTAATCCAAACAGCATTTCCACTTGTGCTTGGAGTTTACTGTGATGACTTAAGAGCCCCTGATTGCTGGGATAATTAGGTCTGACTTGAAGAATGCAGGGTGCGTTTCCCAGAGTAGAGTAGGCAACCGGGATGGGCTAAAAATGTTTGCTGTGGAGAAGGAAGTGAATAATCCCCACGTGCACACACAAGCAGCCTGGAGGCTGCCGCTATTTGAAAGCCTGGTACACTAAACCAACCCAGACACTGGCAGGTCACCCCAAAACGCAGCCTCCTCCCTACTCAGCGTATTCCTTGATGTCATGGGTTGACTCCCTTCATGGTCCAGTTAACCAGGGAGAATGCCTGGGAAAGTTCCCTACAGGTAGTGTCAGGGCTCTGATCCAACATGACACATCCCTGGCTCTACCTGTACCATGGCTGACAGGTCCTGAGTCTGTAAGCTGATGCCTCTGGATGCTCTCCATCAGAGGACTCCAGGGGCCACTGCCCTGTCCTCTATCCCCACCCCCAGCTTTAGCTCATGCTTCCTTTGTATCTTTGGCATCTAAATCAGTTCATGGTCCAAAAGAAGAACGGAGGGGAGAGTCCTCAGCAGGAGAACTTGACATTGAAGGAATATCCTAAAAGGCCTCTTGAAATAGACCACTTGAGGAAACATGGATTCAGGTCTCACTGTGGCCTCCCTGTCCTATGTAACCTTGAGCTACTTTACCAAAGCTCTCTGGGCCTCCATTTCCCTACTGCAGCTATTTTTTTTTTCAGTTCAGTCCCCTGAGCCATTGAAAGAACAGAAAAGGATTTGGGAAAGCCAGTTTCCTGTCATCATGGAATCTAGTCAGTTCCTAAGCAGGAGCATCTCCAGATCCTTCTGGACCCGCAATAGGGCTGGGGCGTGTGTCTCCGTCTCCAGGCAAGAGATTGTGGCAGATTTAGAGCCATCTGACTTGTGTTTAAGTCCCAGTTCCCAGCTACTGACCACCTCTTTGACCTTGGGCAGGTTATTCTTCAGCTGAAGATCAATTTTTCAGCCAGAGAATAGGACTTAACACTTACCTCACATAGGTGTTGTGAAAACCAAATAAGATAATGCGTGAGAGAACATTTTGCAGATTCTTAAATGTCTGATTGCTGTTAGAGGCCAAATGGAGGGGTGGTGGAAGGCATATGGAAAACTCTTGAGGTTTGAGTCACAGGGACCTCAGTTCCATTTCCTGCTGTTTGTGAGCCTGTGGCCTTAGACAACTTCTTGAACTTCTCTTAGTCTCTGGGTTTTGTTGTCTCTAAAGAAGACATAAATAAACCATGCCTGAGAATGATTAGGAGGACTGGATGTGGGATGGTAGTTGTGAAGGGTCTGACATATGGCAGATTCTCCCAAATGTTGCCCCTTCCCTGTCCCCAAGCCCTGTGTGTGGCTCCCCCTCCCTATATCTAAGGCTTCCCAGGCTTTCCAGTCAAGGGCAGCACAGAAGTCATCATTTGCACACGTTTCCAGACACTCAGCCTTTCCTGGCATTTACCTATGGAAATGCCACACTGTCTGCACTCTCCCCAGGGTCTCACCTTCAGCCATGTGTCCTTGGCCGTGGGTTTCATTTTCCTGGCAAACAGCAGGCAATTGCTAAGGAATGGACAACTGATCAGATCCAGTCTGCGGGGTCTTAGGCCATCTTGTGTCACTTCCCCTCTGCTGGGGACCAGCTTTTCTCAGCTGCTACACCTCTGGTGCAGCAGGCCACTCCCTGAAGTTTTCCCAGCCATCCTGGGGCAGGTGCCCAGGGGATGGGAGTGCCAGAGAGCACCCTTTGCTCAGAGAAATTACCCCTGAAGACCCACCCATTCCCTGTCCTGATCCTGCCTGGCCTAGAAAGCAGCCCTTTGTTCCCCACTGCCACTTCTGGCCAGCCCCTAATCCTGCCTGTCAAGGACATCTAGGAGCCCTTAACCATCCAGCTGCACCTCATGGCTCTCAGGAGGATGGCCTTTAGTCATTTGGGTCATTTGACTAGGCAGATATCCAAGCCCAAGCCCTACACGGGTCTTGGTCTAGTCTGTGGACCACTTGCCTCAAAACTGTCATTGGGGGCATGGGGACATTAAAAGTGCAGCTTCTTAGATGCCACTCCAGAATGACTGACCAGATCCCAGGGGGTGCAGAAAATCTGCATTTAAATAAGCTCCTACAAATTCTTATGCACAGTCAAGTTTTGAAACCACTGGTGTGGGGTTTTTCCGCCATTTTTATGGAGGCAGAACTTATGTAGTGAGGCCACCTCCTAAGTACACAACTGGACGAATTTGTACATGGGGTGTACAGTGCCCCATGTTTCCATTCCCAGATCAAGGCATAGAACATGTAGAACATTTCCAACCCCCACTCCAGGCCCCTTCTGCTCCCTGACCCTCCAACCCCCACTCCAGGCCCCTTCTGCTCCCTGACCCTCCATAACCCCCCCTCAGTGGCACTCAACCACTGAGCCACATCCTCAGCCCTATTTTGTGTTTTATGTAGAGACAGGATCTCACTGAGTTGCTTAGCGCCTCACTGTTGCTGAGGCTGGCTTTGAACTCGCGGTTCTCCTGTCTGAGCCTCCCTAAGTGCTGGGATTACAGGCTTGCGCCACCGCACCCGGCTGCAGCCTACTCTTAAAAGGGCGAACAACCTCTCTCCGGTTCTCTGTGCTTTACCCTCTCCCAAGACAGAAATCAGGTTTTTCCAGGCTTAACCCCAAACCCCTCCCATGGCACTTTCCAGCAGCCTCCCTTCTCAGCCTTGTGGAGACCCCATTCGGCCTCCATCCTTGGGGACTCCAGAGGCCCAGCAGCTGGGGAGGCCCTGGGCCAGCCATCTCTAGACAGCTACTAGGTATGCTCACTTGGGTGTGGATAGGCACATTCCAGATGAAAGTGGCCAATTTAAGCTACAAATGAAGAGACAAATGAGATGGAAATTGCTCAGAACAAGCACACTCTTCAGCAGTGACACTGACCCCGACACCCAGAGCTGTGGGGTCCATTTTGGCTTCTCTCTGTAGCTAGAGCCAAAAGAGCTTCCTGGTGATGGGATGTACCCAAATCCCAGAGCAGCCAGGAGGCCCTGGGGGTGTGTAAGGAAGAAGAAGGGATAGGCAGAGGACACCCGGCAGATACCAAAGGGACAGTGCGCTACAGAAAGGAGTCTGTCATTCCAAAAGAAAAAAACATATGTATATATTGAATATCTACTATATGCCAGACCCAGTATTAGGTGTTCTAGAAAAATGAATGAGACCTGCTGGTAAGGAGCTCCCAGCCCAGGGGAAGAAACAGGAGAAAGTGAGCTGATGGCAGAAAACAAGGAGAGATGGAGAAGCATCCGTAGGAGGAGATGCCTCCCCAGCAGCAAGGGTGGCAGGAGGACCGGAGACCAGCACATTCCCTGAAGGGAGGAGCAGGGGCCCCGTGGGCAGGCCAAGGCTATGACAAGAGGAGGGGATGCTGGAGCTATAGGAAGAACGCAGGGACGAAGCTGGATCTGCCTGTGCCCCTGGACCAGAGAGGGTGGCTCTGAGGACCCTCTAGAGAGAGAGCCCACAGATGCCTTTGCAGAGCTCCATGTTGGTTCTTGGTGAAGTATCAGAGGGTAGAGCAGAGAATGGATTCATCAATCCAGTGAAGGGAGAACCAGTAAACAAATTATTGAAATGATGGCTTACCCCTTATTATGTAAAGAGGGATCAAAGACCCAGGAATTCCCAATCCCTGGGTCTCTATTACATCTTTTTTTTTTTTTGGCTAAGGTGTTGTGAAAAGGCAGAGAATGCAAATTTGTTTTCACGTGGACCTGACTAAATACAGTTTTAGTCATAATAATAATAGCAAACACTTATACAGCACTTACCATGAGCTGGGCTGTTCTAAGCACTTCACACCTATTAACTCATTTACATAGCAAGTATGCTAGGGGGAAAATCCCTACTGTGCATTTCAAGGCCAAGCACAAGTGACTTTTGAACCATCCACCACACACACATTCTGAAAGTTGATCATGAACTGTTGAACACTGTAAGAGCTCCAAGCCAGCCCTCTTCCTCATGGGTGACCACGAGGCAGAAGTTTTAGGAAGCTGGATTTGGAAGTAGTTCCAGGTGCACTTGAATGATTCCAGATCTTCATGAACCAGACTCAACCTCCTTCCTTTACCTCTGAGCTGATGCCCTTAGACCAGGCCCTGTGCAAGGTGCTCAGACTGGGAGGAAACCCTGGAAATGTCATGAAGGATGTGGCCCTTGCTCCACAGACTGCTCCCTGTCCATTACCAGAGCCAGAATCCATGTGCCTCACACCATTGTGGATGTTGCTAAGCCTGATTACCACCAGGGAGCTGGTTTCTATAGCGACAGAGGTACAGTAGACCCTTGACATTCTCAAGGGATACATCATAGCCCTTCACGAATCCATGGATTAGAGACTACCACATAATTTCCCCTATAAAATGCAATAAAGTGTGACCAAGAACTGTAATGTGGATGCCTAGCGAGGGCACAGTCACCTCACTCTTCAGCTGGCCAAGAGGCTTCTCTGTGTCCATCTTACAGCACTTGCATGTCAGCAGCCCCTACTGTTTCAGGTCAGCTCAGGGTTGTCAGGACAGCAGAAACCACCTTCCGATAAATCTGAGAACTCCGGTGACTGCTGTCCCCTTCCAATGACAATAGCTAGGAGGGACCTCCAGTTAAACATGGTAGACTAAGCATCTCCAAGTGTCTCCTGGCTAACTCCCCAAACAACTCTAAAACAAGAGTAAAGGAGTAAAGCAGATGCCAGTCCACAGGACAAGGGAGAGGCGACGAAAGTGCATAAGAAACATGGATCCAGTTTTGTTCATTTGGTTTGGGTTGGGGTTTGAGACAGAGTCTTGCTAGATTGCCCAGGCTGGTCTCAGACTCCTGGCCTCAAGTGATCCTTCTGCCTCAATCTCCTGAGTAACTGGAACTACAGGCACACGCCACCACACCAGCTATTCAATCCAATTTTGGAAGTTGAAAAGTTAACTGGCCTGTTTTTGATAAAGAAAGAAAAACCTGGAGATCTCCAAAGAGTAGCCCACAAGAAATAGGCTGAGTCCTGCCATAGAACTGCAGAAAGGCTCAGCAATTGGTTGCATCTAAGGTGGAGTAAGACCCAAACCAGATCACTTCTTCACCCCACTTCACTGGTAACTGTCCCTGCCTTTCCATCCTAGTCTCCTAGAGAGAACTATACTTTTATATGGTTTTTTTTGGTACCAGGGATTGAACTCAGGGGTACCCGACCACTGAGCCACATCCCCAGCCCTGTTTTTTTTGTGTGTGTTGTATTTAGAGACAAGGGTCTCACTGAGTTGCTTAGTGCCTCGCTGTTGCTGAGGCTAGGTTTGAACTTGCGATTCTCCTGTCCCAGCCTCCCAAAGTGCTGGGATTACAGGCGTGTGCCACTGTGCCTGGCTGAGAGAACTATACTTTCCAGAGAGGCTGAACCTGAGAAGTGCTGCCATGTGGACCAGGCTGTGAGTATGGGTAGAGGTGAGGCAAGGTGTTGGAAAATAGGGGTTTGCTAGAAGTTTCCAAGCCAAATGAGGACCCTTTTGCCCCCTTCCTCCAGTTAGCTCTGGGAATGCTGGCAGATGGACAAACAATGACTACTGGGAGGACCCCCATGGGCCCTCCCCTGGTGAGACCACCAGCCAGCAAGCAGCCGCTCACACTCCAGAATTCCATTCAGCTTTTCAGCCTCCCTCATACATAGCAACCACTGACCAAGGATTATTAGATTTAAAAAAAATCATCAAGATAAAAAAAGTATAAGTCAAAATAAACAGAAAAGACTTGAACAAATACCATGCAGAAAAGAAAAAAGAAAAAACCAGACACCACCACTACAATTGCTATCCTCTGAAAGATAAAAGAAAATATTATACTCACAAAATAAGAACACAAGATTTTTTTTTTAGTTGAGATATGATTCACATACCATAAAACTTACCCATTTACTTATTTATTTTGGTGGTACTGGGGACTGAATCCAGGACCTTGCACAGGCTAGGCAAGCCTCTACCACTAAGCTACATCCCCAGAGCCCCAAAATTTATCCTTTTAAAACGTAAAATATGGTGGATTTTAGTATATTCACAAAGTTGCACAACTATCACCATCATCTGATTCTAGAATCTTGCATTATCCCAAACAAGAAACTCCATGCTCGTAAGTACTCACTCATTCTTCCCTCCCTCATCCCCTGGGAACCACTAATCTATTTTCTGTCTTTATGGACCTGCCTATCCTGATATTTCATATAAATTGAATCATCTAATATGTGCTCTTCTGTGTCTGGCTTCTTTCACTTACCATAATACTTCAAGAGTTCATCCATATTGCCGTGTGTATTGTTACCTCATTTCTTCTTGTGTCTGGATAGTAATATCCACTTGTATGGATATACTTGGAGGTTTTTTTGGTTTTGTTTTAATTCATTTATCAGTTGATGGACATTTGGGTGACTTTTTTGCTTTTTAAGGAAGATGCAGAAAATAACAATGAGCTCTTGGAAATTTAAGATATATTCTGTTTCCTTAAATGAAGATGATTACTTTCCGCATTGCAAGGGTTCATTAGGTGACTAGTACAATTAATGAAAAAAGACCCCCACAAAAACCAGGCATAGTGGTATATATCTGCAGTTACAACACTCAGGAGGCTGAACAAGGAGGATCATCTGAGTCCAAGAATTCGAGACCAGCCTGGGCAACATAGTGAGACATTCCCCCATTTCAAAAAAAGAGAACAAGCCAGGCTCAAAGGCACACACTTGTAATCCCAATGACTTGGGAGGCTGAAACAGGAGGATTGCATGTTCAAGGCTAGCCTCAACAACTTAGACCCTTAGTAACTTAGCAAGACCCTGTCTCAAAATAAAAAATAAAAAGGGCTAAGATATGGGGTTGGGGCTGTAGCTCAGAGGTAGAGCACTTGTCTAGCATGTATAAGGCATAGAGTTCGATCCTCAGCACCACATAAATATAAACAAATAAAATAAAGGTATAAATTTTTTTTTTAAAAAAGGCTAGGATAGCTTTAGGATAACAGCAGACTTCTCCACAGCAACTTTGGGAGCAAGTAGATGATGGAACTCCACCTCTAAACAGATGAGAAAAGTTATTTTCAATGTGAAATTATATCCATCAAGCCATCCAAACTATCAGTGACCTATGCAAGTTGAATAACAAACATTTTCAAACATGCAAATTTTCAAGAAATTTGCTTCTTTTTCAAAAACAACTCAAGGATATATTCTACTAAAACAAGATGGAAAATGAAGATGACGTGGAGCCCAGGGAGAGAGACAAATAGCAATAGAATGTAACACCATAGGAAAAAGCCAAAATATTAATGGTGATTAGCTCTGGGAGGTGCAAAGGGGAATTGTTAAATTATTCTCTGTATGTTTTTCTAGATTTTTCTCATTTTTAGTAATAATGCTGCACTGTACCTGCCACTTGCTACATCTTTATCACATGCAGATACAGAGTGCCAGAAGTAGACATGTTGAGTAAACAGAAAGAGTAGAGGGTAGAGGGGCGGAGTGGAGCCTGAGGCCACAGTGCTGCTCCACACACCATCATCCGGCATTGCAGGTGCCCCATCCAACAGCCTCTGGGGCTGCAGCCAGACCCATGTCTGTCTGTCCTGCTATGCCGAGAGCTTGATCTCAAGAGTCTGAGTCTTATTCATCTTGTATGTCTATCTGTCCTCCACACTGGGCAGAGAGTGGGCACAGAATCAATGCAGGAATAAATGTGTGGAGAGAAAGAACAAAAGATGAGGGAAAAAGAAAAGAGGAGAACACCCTAGTGGTATCAGGGATAGTGTGGCTCAGTGGTTAAGCATGCACTCTTTGAGGCCAAACTGTGAAGGGTCAAATGCCAGCTTTCGCTGTGTGATTCTGGGCTAATTACTTAATATCTCTGTATCTTAGTTTCCACTTATAAATGAGGATAAAAGCATCATGGTGCCAATGTACAATTGTCTGCATTAATACATATAAAGTGCATAGAACAGCTCCTGGTGCACATTGAGTGACTGGCAGGGGCAGCCTATCATTATCTGACCAAGCAGAAGCAGACCTGGCCCAGAAATCTAAGAAGTATGATGGTGAAGTTGATTGGCAATCAAGGAAGGCAGTCATCCTTGGGCTCCCCTCGGGTGTCCCCAACCAGGGCCTGGTAAACTCCTAAAGTCAACCATCCTTGAACTTCAGAGTTGAGGGAGACTAGCCATCATGTAGCCCTGTACTTTTATCTTGTAGATAAGAATCAGAAGCTGTCGCTTTGATAAGGGGGGGGAGGGCCACATGGCTTCTCGATGAGTTGGAGTCCAAGAGAGACGGAGAAGGGGTCCCTGGGCTAGACGAAAAGTGGTCGCTCTGGACGGTGGCGATCCGTGGAGCCAATCTCCCCAGGCCCCGGGGTGTAGGTAAAAATTTGTTTCGCCCCAGCAAGAGGCAGAAATACCCAGGACAAAAGAGGATACAGCCAGGGCCGAGCAGAAGTAAAAAACACCAGTTTATTCTAGAAACTATAGAAGTTAAATGCACTCTTGGACCAATCAGATCCAAAGGTCACAAACAAAGGGATGCTCTTTGGCATGAGCACAGTCTATTAGCATAGAATGGGGAAGGATGGGAGGGAGGGGTGGGAAGCTATGGAGATGCTCCTACAAGAAGCCTAGCGTCCCACTGGGTACAGTGGTGCTTGTAATCCCAGCAGCTCAGAAGGCTGAGGCAGGAGGATCACAAGTTCCAGGGCAGCCTCAGCAATTTGGCAAGGCCCTAAGCAATTCAATGAGACCCTGTCTCCAAATAAAATATTACAAAAGGGATGGGGATGTGGCTCAGTGGTTAAGCACCCCTGGGTTCAATCCTTGGTACCAAAAAAAAAAAAAAAAGCAGCAGCCCAGACTCCCAATGTGTGCCCTGATACATGTCACTTCTCTGCTCTGGGCCTCCATTTCTTCCACTGAAAAGCAAGGAAGCAAAATGGCATGGAGGCTGAGGTCCCTCTCCGAAGCTCTTTCCTTCTGAGGACCAATTCACTTGCTTAGATATGGAAGCTGCCAAGAGACAGACACCCAGGTGAGGGCAGAGGTGAGGGAAGACTCCACCTCCAAGCCAGCTCTCTCCATCTGAGAGGTGGCTTCTGAAACAGGCACAGGTACAGGGCCACCTTGGACCAGCTCCTTCCCCCAGGAGGCAGTCACTGGGCTGGGACAGCAAGGGTGGGCCTCGCTGCTTCATCAGAATCCCAGTTCAGGAGCTAGTTCACTGTACAGCTTCCGCCCCGCCCCCAGATCTGCATTCTCACGGGTGACAGGGGTGGGATGGGCATTTGCATTGTAAGAGACTCTGGGTTTGAGAAATGTTGTGAGGGGGCCGGGGCCCAGCATGGGAGGTACAGCTCTGGTAATAGAAATAGCTACTATTTATCCAGTACCCACTCCATATGGGGCACTGACATCTCTAATCTTTACAACCTCCACCCTGCCAAGCAGGTATTATTACTTTAATTGTAGAGAAGAGAAAACTGAGACCCAGAGCAAT